>NEWO01000395.1:134853-177640 GCA_003013225.1 Phalaenopsis aphrodite
TGCAAGCGACGCGTTGTATGATCTAAAAACAGTGAAAATGGTGCAAGGACTACTACACCGTCTCGGGTGTGGTAGTATCAAATAAGCAAGGGTTCTCATCTTACAAACAGATGCAAATAAAAGTTAGTCAATGAAGCTAATATTAAGATAAGATCTTGGAATATAGGGATTCTTATAAATTAATTAATCGAATTAGTTGATAATATGATTCATAGGAAAATAAATATATCATGCATTCAAGAAACTAAATGGGTTGGAGAAAAGACTAAGGAGTTTGATAGCTTAAGTTCTAATCTTTGGTTTTCATGTAAGAGTCGCATTAGAAATGGTGTAATTATAGATAAAAATTTGAAAGATGATGTTGTAAAAATTAATAGAATTGGAGATAAAATTATAGTCATAAAGATTATTGTCGCAGGTTCCAAAAAAAATCATGGAAGAAACTAGAATGATTAATACAAATGACACTTTTTAAAGAAAGAATTATATTGGAAGGGATTTAAATGGAGATGTTGACAGAGTGTTGGTAGATTTTAGTAATTTCATGGTGGATGCAGTTTTGGAATGATTAATGAAAGTATAACCATCTAAAATTTTGCTATAGCGTATAATTTTATTATTGCTAATACTTTATTTAAAAAGATAGATGAACATATTATTACTTATAAAAATGGACCTAATAAAACATAAATTGATTTTCTTATGAGAAAAAGAGATCTTTGAGAGTAAAAATTGTAAGAAATTACAAGTGAAAATTTAAGCACTAAACATTGATTATTAATTATGGATTTTGAAAATAAGAGTTGTAAGATAAAGAATACGAGAAAATATTGTCATGAAAATAGATAGGGACACATAAAAAACAAATAAAAATAATTTATGAGTAAACTTCAAGATTTCAATATTTGGGATGTTCATGAATATGCAAATTTTATGTGGGATAAAATAACAATCAGTATTAAACAATTGACAAAATATGCACTTTGGATAATAAAAAATGAAACGTTTTTATAAATAAAAATAGAATTACCGCTTAGGCTGCAAGGACAATTTTATAGGATGGTAGTGAGTCATGCAATGCTCAATGACGCACAATGATGGTCTTTAAAAGAGAAGCATAAGACAAAGTTAAGTGTTGCTGAGATGAGAATGCTTAGGTGGATGAGTGGCTTGACACTTAGACAATATGAGAAACAAATACATCAGTGATATGGTTGGTGTAGCTCCAATGGCAGAGAAGATTAGAGAGAGGCTCTTAAATGATTTGTTCACATTAAATGTCGACAATCTGATGATCATGTTAGAAGAGTAGATGTTTTAGATTCAACTTATGTTAAGAAAGGCAAAGGTAGACCTACAAAAACTTGGACATATTGCATAAAAAAAAAGATATTAATCTATTAGAATTAAATGAAAATATGAAGCTTTCAATAAAATATAATGAAGGATTCATGTAGTCGACCACACTTACCGAGATGAAAGCTTGTTGTTATTATTTTTGTTCTCTCATTTTTTCTAAAACCTGACGTCCCTCCTTTCGGCTTCGTCGTTTTCACCCACGTCCATCGCCTTCGTGAACGAAAGACCAAAAGACGACATTCATAGAAGTGACAGATTTTAATCAGTGTGAAGCAATGAAATATGAAGAATGTTAGTGTGCATGTCTTCCAAGAGACAGAGAAGAAAGAAATTTGGAAGAAAGAAATTTTTGTGTTTGTTGCCAACGGATTTTCTTTCTTAATGTTGCATTCGCTGAAGATTACAAAACATTTACATTTGATGAAGTTGATGTATACTATGTTGGTTGATTATTGGCTTTATCTAGTGTTCCAGATAAATTTTATGTACTCATTAAGTTGATCAGTGAAGGTGTTACAGTGACCTATGAGTCTCGTGGTTTTTACTCTTTTTCAGGGTTTTCCATGCTAAAATTTGGTGTTTGTAGATTCTAGTTATTTTTTTTGGCATTTTCGTTGTGTGTGTGCTCATTGTGTAGTAAGTTCATGGCTTGCCTTTTCCAACAATTGGTATCAAAGTCGTGTTCCTCTAGGGATTACTTTGTGCTAGCCAAATGGAGGAGTTCACAAATAACAACAATACAAAGATTAAGCTTACGACAACCAATTACACAAATTGAAATTCATGTATGGAGGACTTACTTAGAAGATACACTTTGGATTATAAGGGCAAATTAACAGAGATGTTGATAAAGATTGTACTAAATTGGATAAAAAAACAATTGACAAGATTCTACAATGTGTTGGCAATAGTGTTTATCTAAATTTTGCTAATGAGATAAACACTAGCAAAGTTCGGGAAACTCTGAGGGACTTGTACTAAAAAAAACAAAAAACATGGAACAAAACATTTCTTTTCAAAAAATTGATGTATATCAGGTACACTAATGGGACTACAGTTTTTAAACGCTTGAATATTTTTAAGGGGATATTGAATCAATTAGTAGTGTCAAACATGAAGTTAGTAAATGAAGACCTTGCCTTTTGTTTGTTGGACAGTTGGGAGACTCTTGTTGTTCTCTTAGCAATTACGCTTCAATTGACATTCTTACCTTGAAGATGGTGCAATAAAGTATTTTGAAAGAAGAAGAAAAAAGAAATGAGCAAGTGATAACAATGGAGAGTCAGGTGTTAATTTCAAAGAAACGAGGTAGAAACAAGAGAATAAATTATAAGGGTCGTGAAAGTTGGGGCAAATCACGAGGCAAGTCTCAAACAAGGAATGAGTTCAAATGACTTCATTGTGACAAACCAGTACATAAGCGGGCTCAATGTAAAATATTAAAAAAAAAAGAACAAAAGCAGAAGCAGAAATCTCATCCCCAAAGTAAAATTTAGGGACATTTCATCTCGCTTAGAAATATTTCCTACTCCTGGCATCTATCACAGGTTTTAATATATTCATTCACATCTCTAAATAGAGTAGATCAATAAAATCCAGATTGTAAAATCTTAACAACAATTCTATACATATCAAAATATCCCGCAAATTCGGAATCGCGACATTTTTTAATAATTTCAAGGGTTACTTCAATAGGTAAACATTTACTAATCACTTGATCCTTGCATTTTCCATAAAAGAGTTGCCTCAAAAGTATCTGGCCTCATGTATAAAGTTTTTTCGTTGATGGTATATCAAACCATAAGGCATAATATCATTAAGTATATAATTTAGCATACCACAGAATGTGTTACTCAGCAATATCAAACAATTGCTCAACAAGAAAATTATCATTGATCTCCTCTTCATAAACACCTGAATTCCCATAATCTAGTCTCGATAAATGGTCTGATATTAGACTTTCGGTACCATTCCTATCCACAACTTTGATATCAAATTCTTCTATTAATAGAACTCATCTAATCAATCCTTTTTAGACATTAGGCATCGAATTGCAGAATAATCGGTGTGAAACGTACATTTAGTTTCAATCAAATAGGGTCTAAATTTATCAAATGCATATACTACAGCAGAAGCTCCTCAATAGTGGTACAATTAATTTAGGTTTCATTAAGAGTCTTACTAGCATAGTATATAGCTCTGAAAAACTTATTGTGACGTTGTCCTAAAACTGCCCCAATAATGTAGTCACTTGCATCGCCCATTAACTCAAATGGTCTCCCCGAATTAGGTGAAACAATTATATGAGTTGTGACTAACTTTTCTTTCAGAGTATTAAAAGCATTTAGGCATTCATGGTAAAAATTAAATAGAATATCCTTTTATAAAAGATGACAAAATTTTAGTGATTTTAGAAAATCTTGAATATATTGCTTATAAAATCTATCATGTCCTAAAAAACTTCTAACTCCCCTCATAGTAGTAGGTGGACATAGTCTTTCAATAACCTGAATTTTTGTCGGATCAACTTTCATTCCTCTTTCAGAAATTTTGTCCCAACACAATTCATTCAGAAACTATGAATTGACAATTTTCCCAATTAAGTACTACATTAGTCTCTTCACAGTGTCTCAACAACCTGGCCAAATGATTCAAGTAAGAATCAAATGAAAAATCAATCACTGAAAAATCATTCATAAAAATTTATAAACCTTTCTCATTTAAGTCACAAAAAAATGACATCATACACCATTGAAACGTAGCAGGTGCATTACATAACCAAAAGGACATTCTTCTAAAAGCAAAAGTCTCATACGGACTTCTTAATTTTGTCTTATTTTGATCCTCAGGAGTTACAGGGATCTGATAATACCCAGAATATTCATCTAAGAAGCAGAAATACGGATGGCCAGCTAGGCCTAGCAAACATCTTATTCAGAATGAGTAAAGACAAGTGAACTTTCCTGACAATCTGTCGAGTAGGGATCAATTCATTATGTTCATTTGCTACAATTGTCACTCCCCCTTAGGTACATATTGGATAAGACTAACCAATGCACTATCTGAAATGGGATAAATAACACCTGCATCAAGCCACTTTAACATTTCTTTCTTGATGATTTCCTTCATAATAGGGTTAATCTCCTTTGAGGATTAGTCCGGGATTTATGGTTATCTTCCATTGGGATACTATGCATGCATATTGAAGGACTCATCGCCTCTATATCTGTTGGAATCCATCCAAAAACTTTTTTAAAAGTCTTCAGAATGTTTATTAGTTTTTCCGCTTGAGTATGGTCAAATCTGAGGATATAATGACCAGTAATGTAGATGACTTCCCCAATTAAACATACTTTAAATATTTGGGAAGCACAGTTAATTCATGTTCAGGTGGTTCCTCAATAAAAGAAACCAGAGGATTAATGTTTTCGATTGTATCAAGAATTTCAAACCCCTCTGACTATTATTGAATTGTCTTCAACCAATATGGTTGATTCTTCCATAAAGCCTGTAAATTTCTCCTCATCCAATCTGACTAATGATTTGACTTCATAATTTTCCTAAAAATGGTTAGGACACAAATAATCAATAAGATCCATCCAAAAGCACGGGTCTTCATTTCTCTCAGAAGGATACTTCATAGTTTTAGCACATTTAAAGTATCCTTTTGATCATTTACCCTCATAAAGCTCTCATTTTTGCACTTTTATCATAGCTCAGCTAGTGCTAAGAAATGACTTCATAAAATAATAGGAATTTCTTTATTTTTCTTCATATCTAATATAATGAAGTCAACAGAAAAGATGAATTTATTCACTTTTACTAGAACATCCCTCTATAACCCCCTTGCATAAGTTGATCGAACAATCAGCAAATTGAAGGGTCACACTGGAAGAAGACACATCTCCTAATTCTAACCTCTAAAAAATAGATAATGACATAAGGTTAATACTAACTTCGAGATCACATAACACTTTCACATAAAAATTTTCTCTAATTGCTAAAAAGATAGTAAAGCTCCCACGATCCTTAAGCTTCTGAGGAAAATTTTTTTGTATAGTAGCACCGCATTCCTCGCTAAGTACAATTGTCTCAAAATCTCTAAACTTCCTCTTTTTAATCGTTAATTTTTTAAATACTTCCAAGTATCTAGAAAATTTTTAGTCCAGTTTTTTTGTTCTGGAATCTCTGAGGCAATGGTAGTGATGATCTTCCTATGTTAATTTTGGTATGAAGGATTGGTTTATCCAAGTCTTTCGAAATATCCTCCAAAAGACTTTTAAGTTCTATAGTCTCTTTTTCCATCTCTATTTCCTGGTGGTAAAATCCTCCAATTCCCTTCCACTCCTTAACTTTATGGCTTTTACATGCTCACTGTTCTTTTCTTTAAGATTAATCTCAGTGTTACTGGGAACAGATTCTTGGATTCGACTGCTAAGTGAGTTTGCAATCTGACCAAACTGGTTCTCAATATTTCTAATAGTTGCACCTTGGCTTTGTAATTGATTCTCTATCTGTAAAATGTCTTCCAAAGACAACTTCTTCTCCTTAAATTATGGGTTAGAGTTAAATCTTGAAGAATAAGAAGGTTTTGGGTTTAAACTACCCTAATTGTTCTAATTTCTAAAAGAATTTGTTTGATTATTTCCCCATTGTTGGTTTCTCCTGCCAAGATTGTTGTTCCAGTTAAAGTTATGATGGTTCTTCCAACCTGAGTTATAGAAATTAGAATAAGGGTTATTCAAACTGTTGTTCGTCGCATTTAAAGTCTCAAAAGGTGGAGTCTTAGCTTTAACCTGTTGTCTGAAAAAATTTTCCTCAATTACTAATGGTCCTTGAGCCTGGTTAATCCCAAACTGATCTTTCAAGAAATTGTAGCAACCTGAGAAGTTAAAATTGAAAGTAAATCAGAGTCATGCACACTTGCCACCTTTATGAGTTTCATTCTGTCAAAAGGCTATTGAAAATTGTTTGTGGTCATCTCCTCTATCAGAGAGTAAGCCTCACCAAATAGCTTCAACATAAGCAATCCACCAGTTGCAGCATCAATAATGGACCTAATGAATCCTACTAAACCATTGTAAAAAATCAGAATTATTAGCTAATCGAACAGTGCATGATGGGGGTCTTTCCTAAAAAATTCCTCAAAACATTCTCAAGCTTCATAAATTGACTCACTTTCATGCTGGTAAAATAAAGTAATATAATTCCTTAGTTTAGCCATGTTTGAATGCTAAAAATATTTAGCTAGAAATTTTTTTGCTAAGTCACTCCATGTCTTTATTGATCTGGTGCTAATAAATTTAACCACATTTGGTCTTGTCCCTTAAGAAAAAAGGAAAAAACCATACACCATTATAGCGGAATATAGCGCATAGTTTTATGAAACTCGCTAAGTGTAAGTTTGGATCTTCAGACAGGTTTCCTCCAAACTAATTGTTCTGCACCATTTGAATGATGGTAGGTTTCAGTTCGAACGTGTTAGCTTCTATAGCAGGGGTTTGAATACTTAACTGAATTTCATTTATCGTTGGATTAGCATAGTCACTTAATTGTCTATGTGCATCATGAATTATTTCATGGTTTTCAAAATTGTTTTGTCAGTTATTCGTCATTTCTTCTACAAGTTCTTCAGGTTTTTTTTGTTTTCTAATTCTCCTAACAGTTTACTCTAACTCTAAATCGTATGGTTCTAGTCTAGTTAGCCTTAAACTATGCATACATGAGCTATAGGAAAAAATTCAAACACAAACAAGTCAACACACAAAAATTGAAAAATAACACAATAATATTTTTTTGAATTTTCTTTTAAAATACTCAAGCACACAATTAATAAAAACAATTAACACAAAGGTCCTTCAAGTCTTAAGCTCCAACGGTGCAACTAAAACTCCATTAAATTAAATACACCGTCGTTTCCCGACAACGGTGCCAAAAACTTGGTACCGCTTCCAGGTGCACTCAGACTCTAGGGGCTCACGCAAGTGTACGTGTCGTATTAGTAATATCAGATTTTTGGGTCTAAAATGTCGATCCCACAGGGAGCGAGGAAATTAGACTTATGAAAAAGTTCTAGCCTACAAGTTTTTGTTCTTAGCCTAGAATTGAGATTCAGTTGAAGTCCTACAAACTATACGGAATTGCAATCTATTTTAAATATTAAAACCTACAGAAATCCTACTTATCCTATTTAGATTGGTTAATTTCAAGTTTTAAAGTTACCCTCATTTGTAATGAATTGAGAGGTGCATAGAAAATGTAAATTGTTAATTGTAAATGTAACATGTGATAAATAGGAGCAATTCTCTTTTTTACTCTCTCCTGAGTGCATAAAGAAGATTGATTAAAACAACTTTAATTCCTTAAATCCCGTTTTGAACCCATCAAAGATTATTTTCTTAACATTTGCATATCCCTACAAAGTACTTGCAAAATAGCCTATAGTTCGATGTGATTAACCAAGTTGATTATAATATAGCTCTCCCGAGTCATTATGGATCACAACAAATTTTAACTATTCACTTGACCAGATAAAAAGTAAATGAAGTTTTAAATGTTAATCATCACATTAAATACTTAAAAATAATTTTTAAAACATTTTACAATCCTATACATCATACTCAAACATCAAAAGGTAAGGTAAAAGGAATTATTTAGGAAGCATGGAGAACAAACCAAAAATCTTCACTGAAACAACAATGGAAATCTACTATTTGACATGTTTAACGAAATACAACAGTAAAAAATTTCAAATACTTATCTCCTCCTTTACAAAGCTTTGAAGATTCTTCACCCAAGGGACTCCTGATCTCTACTTCTATCCTGAAGTCTATCCTCCCTTTACAACTCAATTACTCACCAATTGGCTAATAAAATCCTATCCTACTCAAACCTTTAACAAGCTCCTCTACATTACATAGATACATAAATAGACTGTCACAAAACTCCTTGCAAACCTGCTTGGTCGTCTGAATAACTCCCCACAACCTGGGGTCAAACTACCAAAAACTATTTTGAACAGTTTCTGACGCCTAGGAGCCGGGGGGGCCAGCGCTAAGGCGACTAGCTCTCTGTTTGTAGAAGTCAGCAAGGGCACATTGGCACCCATGGATCTGGTGCCTAGGCACCGCGATAAACGCCAGGGGGGCAGCGCCTAAGCGTCAAGCTCTCTGTTTGCAGAAGCCAGTAGGGTGGCGCCTAGGCGCCAGTATCGCAACGCCTAAGCACCCAATGACTGGCATCTAAGCGCGAACCTCTCGTGTTGTCAGACTAAGACTAGTGCCTAAGTGTCAGTCACCTAGAATCTCCTTTGCACCGTCTCCTCCACATTGCTCCACATCCAACACTTGTTGTACTGCAATAAAAACATGAAAAATACATTTTTTAAAGTGCGATTTCATTTATAAATGTGTAAAATATAAGAGAATTCAAGTGATTTTTTTACAAAGTATTTTAAAGTGCCCTTGTCTAAGACAGTAAAAAGTATTGTAAGTACCACAGCGATCACGACCATGACACATAGAAATGCAAGCACCTCCAAAGCCTGATTGAGGAACTGATAAAGGAAGGAAGGTTGAAGGAATTCGTTGCCCAAAGAGCAAGAATCAAAGAAAGGATAAAGCCCAAATGGGGGGAGAACCTGACAGACCAATTCACACCAACGCCATCAAGGTCGCAGAATTTGTATGACCATATTTGGAGGAACCGAACCACCCAGGCAAGCAAACCAAAAGAGGCAACAAACTATGGAACTCTATGCTGCAGCTTTCGCTCCAAAACCCAGAGGCCATCCACCTATCTACTTCACCGACGAGGATCTGCCCACGAAGGGGAACCCCCACAATGACACTATCGTAATAACAACTGTAATCAATAACTATCAAGTGGGAAGCATTTTGATTGATACAGAAAGCTCTGTAAATGTATTGTTTAAAAAGTGTTCGACTAGCTGAGTCATATCGTTGCCGAATGAATGCGCCATCGGGGCCACTCTACGGCTTCTCGGGAGAGAGGAAGCGCTTGGCAAAATCAGGGTCCCAGTCAGCTGGGGAGAAAATGAGAAACGGTTCACATCAACGGAAGAATTCCTCGGGATGGATTCTCCTCCGACGTACAATGCAACATTCGGTCGCCACTCCTCAACAGCTTCAGAGCAATGGTGCCTACTTATCAAGTTGCGGTCAAGTTTCCAGAAGACGAAGAAGTCATCACGGTCAAGGGCAACCTGGAGCACTCCAGGGTATGTTGCCTGCGAGCCATCAGGAACGTGGAGCACAACCCCATGGACATTCAGAACTTAAGGCGAGGGGACCTCGTGACTATTGAAACAAACCTCGAAGTCCTGGCTGCCACGTAAATACTTTTTGATTAGTGAAGCTTTTAATGCAGGACATACAGAACAGTTGATAAAGACCCTCAAGGAAAATTGAGATGTTTTCGCGTAGGCGGCCGTCGAAATGCTCGACGTGCCGATCGACACAGCATGTTACCGATTGAACATAGATCCGTCAGCCCGACCTGTTAACCAAATAATCAAGAGTTCAGCCACAACACTAGGACCGATCCGAGAGGTGCGGAATTTGAAAAATGATGGATACATTCGAGAGATGCAGTACCCCATGTGAATCTCCAATGTTGTAATGGTGCAAAAGGAAAATGGCAAGTGAAGGATGTGTGTGAATTTCACCAACCTGAATTCAGCTTGCCTGAAGGATGTCTGCCCGCTATCAAGGATTGATGCACTGGTGGATTTTGGCAGTCTATCATTCAGTTATGAGCTTCCTCTACGAATTCTCTAGGTACCATCAAATTAAGATGAACCCCACCGACGCTAAAAAAAACTTTTCATCACCAGCGAAGGAATTTATTGGTATAATGTAATGTCCTTTAGGGTTATGAACGTTAAGACGACTTACCAGCACCTCACAGATGTAATTTTTTCTAATCAAAAGAGAAAAAATATTGAGTTGTATGTTGATAATGTGTTAGTTAAAAGCCAACCTGAAAAAAATTCAAGCACTCATCGATATGTGATCCCACAAAAACAATAAAGAGATACAAAAACTAACAAGCCCAATAACATGACTCAACAAATTCATTTTCAAATAAGGAGAAAAATGTGCCTCTTCTTCAAAGTGCTTAGAAAAGCCAAGTATTTCAAATGGAAGCCCCAATGCAAAGAAGCCTTTGCAACTCTCAAACAATTCCTCACCTCTCCCCCTCTTCTCCAAAGCTTGAAACCAAAGGAAAAACGTCTGGAGGTCGTCAGTTCAGTTCTAGTTAGAGAAGAGGTTGAGAAACAATACCCGGTATACTACACCAGTCACGTCCTCAGAGACACAAAACTCAGGTACCCAATAATGAAGAAACTAACTTTGCTTTGACCATTTCAGCACCTGGGCTCCAACCATACCTTTAAGTACATCCCATAAAAGTTATCACAAACCATCCACTGAACCCTATCCTTACTCGCCCATAGCAATCCGACCAACTACACAAATGAGTAGTCGAGTTTAGCGAATTTGATTTTTCCTACGTTCCTCACCGCATAAAGGCACAAGTCATCGTTGATTTCTTAGCAGATTTCTTCGAACCCCCGAAAACGAATTAAGAGCCGATGATTAATAAATCCACTTGGACTTTATTCACGGATGGTGCCTCTAGTCGACCGGGTGTTGGACTCAGAGTATGTTTATGCAGTCCAATGGGGGAAAACATCTACCACTCAATCGAGGTAAATTTTCACATGTAACTAACAATCAAGCAGAGTATGAAGCTTTGATTGCAGTTCTTCGCTTAGCCTCTAGAATGGGAGCCCTGCACAAACAAGTAAAGGCCGACTCACAGCTAGTAGTAAACCAAATCAACGACAAATTTGAAGCGAGGGACGAAACAATGACAAGATACATTGAGAAGGTGAAGGCACAGATCGATAGGTTCACCAGCTTCAAAATCGGACATGTCCATATAGAAGAAAACCAAATAACGGATCTTTTGTCCAGGAGTCTTTGCTTGGGAGAGAGCAATCCCAAAGGCTCGATCAGCCTACAATTGAAGAACCACGAGTATTGGAAATCCTTGTCGAGAAAAAGAAAAGCTGGGTCAAACCATATGTTCATTACCTAGAAACAAGAGAAATAAAAAAAGAGGTCACTAATCACAGGAGCTTCAAGCTTAAAGCTGCCCAGTATCTGATGGCGAGGGAAGATTATTCAAGAAGTCAGCCAAATCCCTATACTGAAATGCGTTAGAAAGAACAAGATGGAAAATATTCTCCAAGAAGTTAATGTTGGAGAGGTGGAATTCACTCCGGAGGAAAAAGCTCGCCTGCTGGATCAAACAATAGGAATTTATTGCCAATTTAACTAAAAGCACAGAAGAGTATTCTCGGAGGTGCATGCAATGTCAAAAATACAGCCCCCTAAAACAGCAACAAGCTCAAAAACATCATCTGATAGTCAGTTCCAAGCCTTTCGCTATATGGGGGCTCGGCATCCTCGAAAGTTTTCCCTTTTCAAAGGGACAACACAAACTTCTATTGGCGGTCGTCGACTATTTCTCTAAATGGATAGAAGCAAGACCCCTCGCCCACATAACAACAAAGGTGGTTCAAAGTGTTATATGGACGAACTTAATTTGTTGATATGGACTGTCACTAGTCATCGTCACAGACAGCGAAACTTAATTCATTAATAAAAGAGTCCAAGATTCTACAAAACTCGGGGAATTAATGTCAAGTTCGCCTCTGTGTGTTATCCCTGAATTAACGGGCAGCCCACTAACAAAATCATCCTAAATGTCTAAGAAAGAAAGTAGGAGCAAAGGGAAAGTTAGCAGATCTAATCCCTTCGGTGCTATGGGAAATTCGAACTACGTCATCTTCATCAACCGGCCAAACTCTGTTTATGTTTTCCCATGAGATGGAAGCTATGTTGTCAGTTGAATACATCAATTATAGTTTGAGGGTGGTCACTGCCTCGGTTTTTGATGTAGAAAACTTGGAGTGACGTGAAACAAAAAATGAAGAAATAATGCTTGCTCTAGACCTAGCCGAGGAAAATCGTGCCAACGCAGGTCTTCGGAGAGAATAATTCAAATGGAGGAAAGCCAAATACCTCAACAAGAATGTTCGCTAAGAAATGTTTGCTCCCAAAGATTTGGTGTTGAAAAAAGCCGACTTAGCAGCGAGAAGGTGGGTTGTTGCGAAACTATATTAAACTTGGAACGGTCCCTGCATCATCCACCAGAAGGCCAAACTCGGAGCATACAAACTCAAGACCTTCGCCAGAAATGAGGTCCCTCAAACCTGGAACGGCGACGATTTGAAGAGATTCTTTCCTTGAAATTTACCAAGAACATAAAGCATTTTATGGCTCTTGTATTTTGTTGCTTATAAACAAAATGAATTGCTTCCCATTTTTTTTATCATTTTCTTCAAGATACCTTACATCATAAATAAAATGTGATTATTTTGAGATTCTGAAATAGCGTTATTGTCACAGATCCAAAATGAATGAAAAAGAAAAGAGAGACTTCTAGGTGAACTGACTCTGCAGAAATACAACATACTTGATAAGCGATCGTTACCCAGCAGCGGCAAGCTCCGCGAGGGGTGTACAATAATCGTCAGTGGCATGTAGGACATTTCAACACCCGGCAGCAACAAGTTTCGCGATGGGTAAAAACAATCGTCCATGGCCTTACAAAAACCCATCTCTGAGGGGTGTACGACGATCGTCAGTGACATGCAGAACGTTTCAGCGCCCAATAGTGACAAACTCCGTAAAGGGTGTGAAAACGATCGTCCATATAATAATCCAAAACCCAACAGTAATAAGCTTTGCAAGGGTGTAAAGAACTATCGTCACTCGACAGAGAAAAGCTTCGTGAGGGGTGTATAACGTCGTCGTTGGCATGTAGGACATTTCGGTACTCTGCAGCGACAAGCTTCGTGAAGGGTGTACGATGATCATCCAAAATACCTAAGTAACTAAATTCAATAAGGGCACTTTTCTCAGCCAATAATTCATACAAACGATCAATTATTCAGAAATTTGACCGACAGCTAGTTACAAAAACAAATACAGAGCAAGAAATAATACCTTCGACTTCAAAAGAAAAAAATCCTTGCATTACATTAAAGTTCATTTACAAAATTCGATTGTAATCTTCCTTACAGCAAACACAAACAACAAAATAAAAAGAGAAAAACACGTCTTTTCAACTCTAGACATTTGAAGATTCTCCAGAACCCTCCTCTCTGATTTCCTCCACTCCCTCGGCATGATCAGACTTTCCGCTTGTTCGGTCTTCTTCCTCGTCCTCAGGATCGTAAAGGAGCGTGTCAAATTCTTCCATTTCCTGCCATTAAGGGTCGACCAATTTATGCTTCACAGACCTTTCAATGGCAAGTGAACTGTCGACCCTAATATGGCGGGAGAGACCCTCGACGTGCTCCTCCCAGTAATCATCGACTCTTCCAGCTCCTTGTTCTCCTTGATAAGAGTTGTCATTTGAGCTTCATGCTCCTGGGCCTCCAGCTTCCTCTCCTCCACAGACAGCTTCAATCACTCCTCAACCACAACAACCGTTGATTTCAATTTCTAAACCCATAGAACAGATCTCTCAACCCGTTCCTCAGTCCTGTCCAAAAGAAGAGCATGGAAATGCGAGGCTTCATAGTCAAGTGCATGGTACCGGTCGGTCACTTGAAGCATGCCACTTCTATCCAACGACCTCAATGTCATTTCAAAATCGAGAGAACAGAACATCTCCACCAAGGTCGACGGGTAATCCCCATTTAGTGGAGTACTGAGAAACCACTCCTCCCTATCAATGAGCGCATAATTGTCGCTCGTCCATACTCTGGCCCCTCAGTCATGTGTGAAAAACCACTCGGATGAAACTTACCCTTTCTTCGGAGGAGGGGGCAAAACTGTGTCTAGAGCGGAAAGGGCCCCTCTGGCGGCCAACAACTCCAAACAGAGGTGTGTTATCTCCTTCAGAGCAGCGAACATCACCCCCAAAAACAGAGAATTCCTCATGCGAAGCGATGACTTCTTTCTCCATTCAATAAATTCTAAATAGAACATCGACAACTCCTTTATCACCGTACCACCGAGGATATCCCATAGTACGCTCAAAATGTTCCTCCAATTCCGCAAGACGATGCATTAGGGATTTAGAGGATGTCAGACATCCCTCGATCACCTCCTCTTCCCTCGCTGTGCTGGGGGTTTCATGGCGATCCAAGCTCTTACCTTCATCATGAAGCCATCTCTAGCTGCAGCAACCTAATCAACGTTAGCCGCATCATCCGCAGGTCAACATCAATATATAATGAAAGGGAATCGACCGTCAGGACCTCTATGACTGCACGTCAGAAAGAAACGCAGGCATTCAAGGCTGAATTTAAACAACATACCCAAAACCCGATCCCATTCAAACTTGGTGAAAGAGTTAGCACCCTCACCAATTCTTCCTAGCTCTCCACCTATAGAAAGGAAGCCCATCCTTCGGAAGCTGGAGCGATAGTTCTACTCCAATTTTCACCTTATCCACGTCAGGCTGAGAACTTACAGACCACACGACAATCTGAACGTGTGTTTCTTTCTTCTCGGCATAAACATCCACCGTCAAAGGATGCATAGCGGGACGGCCGCCAAACTGACCCTCAATTTGTTTCGGAACTCGTTCTTGTAACAAGCCTACAAGAGAATCGAAAGGCCCAATTTGGCCCTCCTGAACATCAGCCTTCAACATCTACACAACCCTTTTCTTGCTCATTTACCCCGTGGCAGCTTTATTTATCGTTTTCCGCTTCACAACCAACTTTCAGGCTTTTGTGCGCATACCTCCAAAAGCCTTAAGGAGTGCATCTTCGTTGGCGGAAGAGGCTCTCTCGTTGGACATCGAGAGAAAAGATCAGAAGCAAAGGGAGAAAAGTGTGCGAGCACTTTCTACTGCTTTGTGGATTATTTATAACGGTCTAATCGCGGAAATCCAGCGAAGTTATTTATTCAGTAGTTTTGTCATTTAATTTTATAGCATTTTTACATTTTCCCTTGAAAAGATTCCCTTGTTTTTCTACACTCACAACTTTTGAGAAGCAACAAAAACGGAGAACTAAATATACATACGAAAATACGATGACATGAATCTCAAAGCAATTCAACAACCAGAAAAGAAGATGATTGTTGGAAGATCGAATGACCAGCTAACCATAGTGCGGATCTCAAGAAGCACGGTGATCAGAGGGAGAAAAGCGATCGATGTGTATAAAGATCGAAGAGGAGGATCGATCAGTCAACCTTACATCAAACCATCCGATCGGCCAACGATCGAAAAGGTCTGAGGATCATTCAAAGACAATTCAGACGGTCGGCACGAATTGAGACGACTGATCATGCATCAACGATCGAGTGCCAACGCGAGCCCGAAAGCTATCGGCCAACTAAGATTAAAGGTCAGTAGACTAAATATCAGTGACCCTTAAATAAGAGTCATTCCATAATAAAAGGTTGTGCATTTTCGTTGCTCTCTACTGTTTCTTCTTCCCCTTGGTACGCTATTCATTGGGTGTATTTTTTGGACACTTTCGAATTCAACAACGAGATAGTATCCTTTCATGAGAACCACACTTAAGATCTGGTGAAACTCACAAAGGGCAAGAAAGCTTTACAGAACAAATGGTTATTCAGACTGACATCGGAAGAGAGTAGCTCACAACTGTAGTACAAAGAAAGATTGGTTATGAAGGAATTTAGTTAGACAAAGGGTGTCGATTTCGATGAGATTTTCTCATCGATAATAATGATGACTTCAATCTGAGTTCTACAATTAGCTGTCAGTTTGAATTTGGAAGTGGAACAACATCATGTATAGATAATTTTTCTTTATGGTGATTTAGATGAAGAGATTCAGATGGACCAACTCAAGGGTTTTAGAGAAAAAGGAAAAGATCTTGTTAGCAGATTGTGAAATAGTTTATATGGAATTAAGCAAGCGCCAAGACAATGGTACAAGAATTCTTATATATTTATGAAAACAAATGGATTCAGTAAAACTACTTCTGAACATTATGTTTTTTTATAACGGAGTTGTCTAATAGTGATTTGTGACTCTCCTTTTATATGTCAATGATATGTTGATTATTGGTCATGATATGCTTAAAATTGAGAAGCTCAAGAGAGAACTCAGTAAATCTTTTGCAATGAAGGATTTGGGTTCAACAAAGCAAATAATTAGAATGAAAATTATTTGTGACAGAAAGAAGAAAATATTATGATTATCTCAGAAAAGGTACATGAGAAAGTTCATGAAAGATTCAAAATGAGCAGCGCGAAGTCAGTTGTTTCTCCGCTTACAGGTAAATTTAAACTTAGAATTAAGCAATGCCCTACAAGTAAAAATGACAAGGAATAGATGAAGAATATTCCTTATGCGTCCACAGTGGATAGCTTGATGTAAGCTACATATGAGACCAGATATTGCTCATGCAATTGGCATTGTTAGTCGGCTTCTTTCCAATCCAAAAAAAGAGCATTGGGCAGCAATTAAATGGATTATCAGGTATCTTGGAGATTTTTCCAAAGTGTGTTTATGTTTTGGACAAAATAATCTAATTTTAGATGGTTACAAAGATGCGGATATGGCCAGTGATGTGGACACAAAGAAGTCCCCTTCGAGATACTTGGTTACTTTTGCAAGAGCAATTTTATGACAATCTAAATTACAGAAGAGTGTGGCCTTATCAACTGCAGAGGCCGAGTATATTGCAGTTATAGAAGCTTACAAAGAAGTCTTGTGGATGAAGAGTTTCCTACAAAAGTTAAGTCACAGGCATGATAAGTTTATCTTATACTATGATAGTCAGAGTGCAATAAATCTCAGCAAGAATTTCACATACCATTCACGTCTAAGCAAATTAAGGTGAGATATTATTGGATTCATAATGTATTAGACTCAAAGATTACAACTTGAAAAGATTCGGACAAATAAAAAAGGTTTTGATATGGTGAACATGAAGGCAACGATGTTCATTGAAAGCTTGTTTTCAATTTTCCTTTTAAAAAATTATTTTGTTCACTCTCATTTTTTTCCAGAACTAGATGTCCCTCTAGATTCTTCGTTTTCGCCTAATACCATTGCATTCGTGAACAAGTGATCAAGTGACAACATCCATAATAGTGACAAACTTGCGGCAACGTGAAACAAGGCAATTGAAGGAAATCCAAGGGAAGGAGAAGGAAGGATATTTTGTGATGGTTGCCAACATTTTTCTTTCTTAATCTTGAATTTTGTGAGATTACCAACTCCTTATGTTTGATGAAGTTGATGTATACCACCTACTTGGTGATTGTTAATTATTGATTTTTTTCTAGTGTTCTAGAAAAGAATTTTATGTACCATAAAATTGATTTGTGGAGGTGATTAAGTGGCCAACGGGTCACATGATTTTTAAACTTTTTTAGACGTTTTCTAGGCTAAAAATTTATTGTGGATTCTCGTTATTTGTTTATGCATTTCCATTGTGTGTGCCATTGTATAGTAAGTTTGTGGCTTGCCTTTTCCAATATAGTGTTTTTTGGTGTTTTCTAGAATGGGATCCTCTCCCCCTCCCTATCCTTGTACCTTCTTTTTAAATATTTAACGCGTAGGGAGTCACCGCTGCTCTTTCCCCCAAAAAAGAATATATATATATATATATAAAGAGAGAGAGAGAGAGAGAGAGAATAATTGAACTTTACATAATCTCGTTTGTGTTTGGCATGATAAATTATCAAACCGAACACCAACCATAAACATAAAAATTTGGCTTATTTGTATCATAGGTCAAACCAAACAACACCCGAGCTTTGTTCAAGCTTGGCTTGTTTTCACACCTACTCAAAAGAAACATCTATAAACCAGCTTAGCACAAAATTCAAAAACCAGAAAAAAGAGAGGGTTCAGTAACAAACCTGACACAGGGTGCAACAGGGGCACAAAAGATGAATGATGCAGTCTTCTAAAGAACTACCACTACCCTGCAAAACTAAATGTCGCACATTTCAATAGATTTTCAAAACTGAGAAAATTGAACTCCTGAGAGTTAAATAGCTTGAAAAGCAATGAAATCAGCATGCAAGAGAGCTCTTCGTACAAACATGGCATAAAGGCAAGGCAAAAAAGAACTTTCCTTTCTTCCGGGCAGAATGTGCAACCTGACACCTAGGGATTCTTTTAGCATTGTTATTTCACTTTTTCTATCATGTCATACAATTTAATATTTTTTTGCATTAATTCTAGACAGCAATATTTTATGAAATTTAGAATTCATTCATGGAACAGAAATATGTATCAAGTATGCCGACAGAGGATAGCCGGTTCGAGCTGCATAATAAAATGGACATGATGCAAGGCCAACAAAAACACATGAATCATAAGCTCGCCTCTTAGGATCCTGTCAGTCGCTACACAACCAAAACATCAATAAACATTAGACCATAATGCAGGTTCTATGTGCCTTCTCAAGAAGGCAGAAGATAATTTCAACTCCCCAAACAAACCCAAGCACGAAATCCCAATTCTTGATTATTGCACGTTGGTCATGTGGAAATTTGTATTGCTAACATAAAATTGTAGTATTTCATTCATGCTGATATTAGCACGACAATCAAAGAAATTCATTTTATAAGAGAATTTGTTCATGGAGTGAAACATAAATCATGATGAGGAAACTATACTTCGATTTTAGAAATGCTGGACCTGATGCACCTATGAATTACGACAAAAATTCAGACCGCATAAAATCAACAACAATCAAAATGAAGATTGCCACCATATTTTTTAAGTTACTAGCACCAAAACCACAACAACCTTATTTTTGGGCACCTAGAAACCCTTCTGTTGTACATAGTGAAAATAGAACCTAGGCTCATACTCCAAAGTCATATCATGGTTATGTTGCCCCTACCACACGTCATGCATGGCAAGAAAAAAGATACCCAAAAGTGAAGTAAGGCACCACTGATGGAAATCAATCCCAAGTTTTTTTTCCTAATATGTTAGCCAACAATGATCATGTTTATAAGAAATAAGAATTATCGGCCCTTGATTCGTTAAAATGCAAGTCATTTGGGACAAAATATTTTGGGCCAGCATGAAGAAGCAACTCAACATGTTAAGATCAAGCGGTTGCTAGCTTTGTGAGAAAAATGAAAGGGTTGCAGATTAAAGAAAAAATTTGACCTTTTGATGGTCAAATGCCAAGTTATGGAAGGCCCTAAATAACTTCACCTAGGTTCTCCATAGGTGAAAAGGTTGACATTACGAAGAATAGTCCCATCTAGTGTATTACTAAGCCAGATGCCGTAGGACAAAATGCAGAGCTAGTCATGAAGGCACAATGTAAAATTTCACTGTTATTTCAGTTTAAACTAACTACAATTAAGATTATTCATTAGTGGGTGATGAATGCAAACTAGATATTATTTTTTGTGACAATTAAAGTGACTATGTTATAGAAGAACTAACAAAGACGAAGAAAAAGTATGAAAACACTAGAAAAGATCCTGCAATGACAACTTAGCCAACCCAGTAAAACAAACAATGATATTGAAGAAGACAAATATGTGAAAGAAACCCTTTGCGGCAGTCATCATCTTCCCTCTTATAAGTCCTCCAAAGACTACACATTCACGCTCCTAAATAATCCTCGCTTGAAAGTGAAGAGTACAAGAAAATTGCACCATCGAACAATTTTCATTCAACTATAAGATATCTTAGAAGAGAACCACACTGGCTTATTTATCATGTGAAAAAGAATGACTGACCAAGCCTTGGAAAGGGTAGATAAATTAAATGTTGCCTTGAAAAAAAAAGGAAAAGGAAAAAAAAAGAAAAGGCTGTTGGAAATGAACATTAAAGTAATGAGGCTTTAAAATTTCATAAAGATATAAACTAATTTTCACATAGATGCATTTATATTTATAAAAGCTCATAACATACATGCAAAATGTGAAAATAAACAAGAAATTCAAAAACTAAAAGAGTCACAACTTGAAATTAACTGAATAGAAGAAAAAAAGGGATATAAAAAAACTGTGGAATGGCATATTTCATGTTTTGTAAGTCCAACAGACCTCTAGATTAGTTTTGTTTGTTTCACGAATCTAGTCCATCATAAAGAATCCCATAATTCCAACAACATGCTCTTCGACCAAAAAAGAAGAACTTTGTACAAAGAGGTCAAATAAACATAGAAAAACGAAATACCCATTGGCACGCCTTCATACATTATTCAATATATATAGGCATACAATGAACCAATGTAGACAATAACTCAACTATATATAGAAATCTATGTGAAGGATAGATCAAAAATAAAATTGAACTTTAACTGGCTCATCAAACTTACTAAAAACCAAATATAAAAATTAATTCAATAAAATATTTCACATTTCTACTAATGATTCTAGACTTTGAGCTCCTCATTAGATGTACTACCCTGACTCCATTTCATGTTGAAAACTATTAGTTGAATTACAACTTCCATTTATATGGCATGTAAGTAGATATTTTTGCGCATGATCAACATTCATGCTAAAATTCAATGAAAGAGAGAGATTACACATAAAGTTTACATATACATAGCAAAGATGGTGAGCACTAAAACCTATATATATATATATATATATATATATATATATATATATATATATATATATATATATATATATATAATGTTTGCACATAATGAGATTACTTTAAAGTACTTTAAAGAATCTAGTTGCAAGGACAAATAGCACCAATCCTACAACAAACCAAAGGTTGTGCTTACGAACTAGCTCTCCAAAGGGGTATTATTAGCGGTCCATTATTGAATGGGATGACTTGGTTTTTGCAAAGATTGTTGAATGATTCAGTGAAAACATGTCATAACACAACATAATGATGCAAGATGATTTGGGATTTAGATCTCTTATTATAATTAGGATGATGTAGTTGATGCATAACACACAAAAAAATGAGATTCACAGATTGAAAACCACTAAACACACTTTCATCAAATGCAAACATAAAAAATAAGAGACTTAGAACACAAAAGGTTATGTAATGATTGAATAAATCCAAAAAGCCTCAACAAGAAATGAAAACAACATAAAATAAAACGAGCGATTGCATGTTTTCTAAAAGTTAAACTTGCCCAAGTTCAACAAAATAAGAGACTCTAGCAAGGTAATAATAAGATATTTAAAAGAAATTAAATAAAGAAAAGAGTCCACTGAAGAAAAATTCATGCCTCATATTAGTAAAATAAGATGACTTCCCAATGAATTACATAGTCACAAACATATTTCACTCAAAGGAATCATATATACAACTTGCACACACAAAATTGATCACTAGAATATAAAATCTATCACATAAAATTTTTATTACTATGTGTTTTGGACAATCAATTTTGCACATTTCTAATATTTAGATTAGTATATATGGTTCGGACAAAATCAAACCAATTCAATTCCAGTTAACTTCAAACTCAATCCATGATTTTTTCAAATATTTAAAATTAGTGACAAAGAAAGTCAGTAATGAGGTAAAGAAATTCCTCATAAATATGTTATCCAAATTCTCTTATAAAAAAATAATTATGATAATTAAGGCCCCTAACATCCTCGTGTAATATTAATCAAAAAAGCAGAATGTGCAAGCAGCAAAAATTAAAATTTATACAAAAGTGCAACAAATCTCATTCTCCATTAACTTCAACTTAAAGAACCTCACAAAGCAAAATTGAGCTCTAAAAATGAATCAAAATTGAACCGCAAAATTTAAGCCTAATATCAACCACAAACCATATAGTCGATCCCTTGCCAGACCATATGAAGAAATCTAGCATTAGTAATTAAATTAGTTATCATATGGCACATCATCAAATTCATGCTACAAATTTAAACTTAAACTCAAATTGAAAATAAAAAATAATTTATGAAATAATAAAACAAAACAAAACAGTGCCGAAATCATTTATTTGCCTAGTGTTTTCTTTAGTTATAAGCAAGCAGATCTCCTTAACACGAGATGTGGATGTTTATCTCGAAAGTAAAAAAGAAAATGATCAAAAGAATTAATTTTTTTTAGGATAAGATTACAGAATTTGCAGAGCAAATAAATTTTAAAGCTAAGACTAACAAAAGTTAAAAGCTAGAAATCATAATTTAAAAATTGCAAAGTGATTTCTCTCATTCTCCACATTTGTTGTAAAGTTTATTGCTACACCTCCCCTGGCATATTTAGTTAATAGCACAATAAGGCGCATTTCAAGCACATCTAAATAAGTGATTGCATAGACTCTACAAATAACTTTTCAAGCAAAAGAGCATTACCTTAATAAAAAAACCACAAGTATTAGTAGTGGAGCATCAACAACTCAGTTTATGGTGCAAAAAAATAGTCAACTTATTAAAAAGATGGGGACAAATGATGTAGCCTAAGTCTATAGTAGTCATTAGAAACATAAGCAAATTATGTTTATTTTTAAATTTAACTTTATAGGTGATTTGCATGGAAGATTATTAAATATACTTATATTTTGAACTGTGGAAACTATGACTCATAAGCGTGCCTAAGATGGGTTTTTCGTAAGAAAATATTTAGCTTTGTGCAGTTGAACATATGGTACGTTCAATTCAAGTTATAAGAAGACAGCACATACCATAGATTGAAAATTTTCTCACCCTATACTGGAAATGGGAGTTTGTGCTTCCTGACGAAGTAGTAACATAAGGTACAATGTAAGGTATGCTGCATATAATTTTTGGTACTTGAATACTGATTGATATCAAAGTCATCTTCTAAGATCTCATGGGACGTTAGCTTAGACATCAGGGTACTTTAGAGTGTATTTCGAGATGTCCCAAATATGTAGGAGCCATCATATTCACAATTTATTATTCAATTATTGTTAAGAATATTTAAAATGAATGAAATCCCTTCCTATCATGAATGAGAGGTTCTTGTTTCATTTCTTGAAGCTTTAATAAAAATAGCAGAAATGCGCCAATGGAACTAATAAATTAAGAATCAAGCAACGAAATAGAAACTCATCACTTGTGATTTCTTCATCTCATGAAGCTCCAAACTGTTGGTTTCCTTCAAACGCATCATAGTAGTATGCCTTTCCCAAAAACAGCTTCTCCAAGTGTGATCTTATTATATCTAGAACTTACATATGCAGTACTCAAAAAAATTAATTGTATTTGCTTATTTCTTCATTTTCTTTGTATGCTATAGAATATATAGATGATTTATTCGGCCTAAATTCAGTCTTGATATATTGCACATCTCTTATACCCTCAAGTAAATTCATTAGAACCTCAAAATATAGGATTGGTTGCCAGTGAAATAAAGCCTCGTATTTTCACACTTCTAAGATTAAACTACAGCAAAAGATTCAAATTTCTCTTTGCCAAAGGCCACATCAGTTGTGAGGGCATCGGATCCAGCAATATGCTCTTACATGCATGTAGAGTTTGGATTATTCCACAATTAATACTTTTTTGAAAATTTGGTAACAAGATGCGGTTGTACATGGAGATTCAGTACTTACGTACACTAATGCATTAGGATAACAATCACATAGTAGCATAGTTTGGAAAAATAAATAGTAAATTAAAGAATGAAATAAATAACTTTTAAATTTAGTCATCTGGGGTAACACAAATTTCAAAATTTTCTGATAGAATTTCCCTCATCCAAGTAAAATAAAAGAACCCAACAAACTTGCCATATAGCTTTTAACAGTTTCCTGGTTACAAGGTTTTACTAACATGGTGAAAGAAGAAAGAAAAATAACATTTAAATATAGCATTTGTTAACCTTGATGAAATAGCATAGAAACCATTCACTTGAAATAAACCTTACCTACACTAATATAACTACATAATCTTTTTCATGCCAAAAAGATACGGCAATGAGATGAATCAATTAAACTTAGAGATTTATGAACAAGAGTAAAGATGCTTACTCTTATATTAAACATTTTCCTGATTCTAGCACGAAAATAGCCTGAGTACAGCAAAACTGAGATGGTAGATGTGATCCCCACATACAAGAAATAATGCTGCTTAGTTATGCCAAAAGCAATAAAGCTGCTCAGAGCAAGAGCTAATAGGGTAAGATGGACGATACCCTGAAAAAAAAAATTCTAAGATCATCATTTCCAGATATCCATCGAAAAGCAAAGATCCAGAAAAATAACTCAAAAGCAAGCTAACTCAACTTTATTGACAAGTTAAAAACTAACCTTATCAATGAAAGTTAGCAAGATAAAAATAAGTAACACAATTAGGACATTAAATTCAAATAGCTAGTTACGGACAATCAGATCAAAATTCAAAAGTAAATAATATCAATTTGCATCGGGTGCATTTGCATTACAAAATAGACTTATTTCATAATCTATACCTTGTACAAAAACTCAACTAAGTCAAATGAGCATACTTTGTAAGAATAAGATAAAAATGAGACAGCTACAGAAAGGTAAGGCAATACCTAGATAAGGTAGATTTAAATATCTTAGATCTATTATCCAGGAATAGCGCTATAGATGACTATATCATCTCATATAATCTCTAGAGTTAAATCTGAATGACTAAAATAGGGAAATGTGTTGCGATTTTTCGGTGATAACAGATATAGTGAAAGTTTAAAGATAAATTTTATAAAATGACAATTAGTCAGGCAATGTTGTATGAATCTAAATGTTATGCTTTAAGAAAACCATGATTTCTAAATTGAGTTTGACAAAAATTACAATGATAAGATGGATGTGTGGAAAAAATAGCATGAATAAAATAAACAAATATCATATTAAAGGAAAGGTTGAAGTGACAACTCTTAAGGATGCGGTGACTTAATGTAGACTAAAATAGTTTTAATATATACAATGAATGGTAGATAATGAATTCATCAAACGAGTTGATAAAATTAATTGCAGAGTATTAGGATAGAAGGAAAGTAAAATTAAGGTTAAATCAAAAAATAAAATTATTCAAAAAAAAATTTACGAAGAATATGTTTAATGCCTTAAAGAGCACTCGACAGAAATAATTTGAAAATGAGGATTCATAACAATTGCCCCAAATAATTGGGATAAGGCTAATGACGATATGATGACAAAAAAGGTGACTAATTGAAATTGCAAAAATAATCATATTTGTCAACGATAAATGTTGCATCATAGCGCAAAAACCCTTGTAGAGTCATAGTGCATAGTGCATGGTGCGACAAGAGCTATTTTAAACATAATGTAAAATATAAAAAAGTGTTGAATAAAAATGCAACTAAATATAAAAAACAATTAAATTGAAAGGTAAAACAAAACAAAATAAAAATTAAAAAAAATGGTCATGCTCAAGTATTTAACACCACCGACAACAAGCTTTAATCCCACTAAGTGGGATCGATTACATGAATCACATTGTGTTCTATTGCCTCAAATTTTCAATTAATTCTAAAAAATTAAGATTATTTTTTATACAGAATGACCAAGTCTTTTTAGGTCTACCTCCAAGTTTCTTAACATATGTCAAATCTAAAATATTTACTCTTCTAACTAGATCACCAGGTGGTCAACATTTAATGCGACCAAACCATCTAAGACGATTCTTTCTAATCTTGTCTGCCACAAGAGCTACACCAACCCTTTTATGGATGCATTCATTTCATATCTTGTCTCTAAGTGTCAAGCCACTCATCCACCTAAGCAATCTCATCTCAACAACACTTAACATGGTTTAATGCTTATCATTTACAAGCAAACATTCTACATCATTAAGGATTGCAGGTTTCACCACCATCTAATAAAATATTCATTTAAGTCTAAACGGTACTTTTCCATCACACAATAGGGCCCGATGCATTCTTCCACTTCAACCACCCAACTTGAATTCCACTAATAACATCCCCAACTATATCACCATCACTTTGAACAATAGACCCGAGATATCTAAAATATTCACTTCTTTTAATGATTTGATCACCCATTATTACAACTTTTTCACTTTATTCCATACATTCAAGTACTTAACACCAAAGCTTAAAATTATAAAATTAGGTATTGAGGCATTTTTTGTCCATATGATGAAGTGTAAGCCTTAAAACTAATAAATTGCACAGAACAAGAAGTATTGTACTAAGTTTAAAGTATGTAGTAATGACCTAATCTATTAATATAATAAATGTAAAATATTAATATAGTAACATCCTAATATGGTAAAAATAATAAATTGTTTAAAACAATAAATAACATGCTAATACCTAAACATCAAATTATAAAATAAAAAGACTTACATAAATGTTAAAATAAGATATAATTGCATAAAGATTTTAAAAAATTTCAATACAACGAAAATCTCTCTCTACTATAATCCATCAAACTAATAATATAACAAGCCACCATGGGTAAAAATTTTTAATTCAAAAGTGTGTATAACAATTTATTTTATCTCAAACTATTCTCCCATTGTATATGTGTTCTCTTAATCCTACTTATTTAAAATCTCAATCATCTTCCACGTATTTAATTAATATCAATTAATAAGAATATTTACTATATTTTAAAATAATGATTCTCAATAATAACAATTTCAATTATATGCTCAAATGTGTATAATATAGGTAAGTAAACAATGCTTTCAGGGTTATTTTACTAATATTTATCTTAAGAAAAATTTTAGATCTGAACGCATACGTCTTGACGCGCCTTGAGGCAAGCCTCACATTATGTGAAGTGAGCCTCATGTAGTGCCGATGAAGCGCAATCCTTTTTGAGAATTTTTCAAGAAAGTAATAAGGTGGGCCTCATATTGCATAACTTTAAATCATGCTCTGTGCTTTGATCACGAAAAATTCAAATAAAATATATATTTTTTATAAAGTCTAATGTTTCATAAAAGATTTAAACTAATTATCAAAAGAATTATCATAATCATAAAAAAATGCATATCCACATATACCAATATACATATATATTGATATGCATGTGTGAGTGCCTATGTGTGTGATATACAACTTCGTAGTAAACTGAGGAATCACCTTAACGTGAACCATTTTGGGGTGTCATGTCGCACCTTGCATCATAGTACACCATTTGTGCTATTGACATGTATGGGTATAAATTAGTTAATCTTAGATTAATTTTTCTCGCGATTCAGCAGAGGTTTAAGCACTATAAAGTTCACAATTTGACTTTCTAAACTTGATGACACAATATCACCAAGCTTAAAGTCTTACCATTGAATGTGTAGAAGTATTAAAAGACAGAAATCTAATAAGAGCAAAAGTTTGCATATTATAAGAATAAGAGCACACCTAATACTATAATAACAAAGATTACTCATTGAAGAACTTAGATAATGAAAGATGCAATGTTACATATATTAGTTTGATGGACGTACAGTGGCCTAGTTTGTTTTCTTGAAATTAAGAATCATGTAATTTAAAAGTAATAAATTTTTTAGATTCCATCATTTAGTTGGATGTCATTCAGAAATTAATCTTGCCTTTAAAATCTGTAAAATACCTTCAAAATCCTTCAAGTGTGATGATTTTAATTTCACACACATAATAGGTGTGAACAATATCATCACTTTTAAAAAACATGTTTTCTATCTTCAACCAATCAAATGACCCATATATACTTACGCAGATGCGAGGAGCCATCAAAATCCCTCAAGTGTGATGATTTTAATTTCACACAATGTAGGTGTGAACAATATCAACACTTTCTAAAAGCATGTTTATCTTCAAGCAATCAAATGAACCATATATACTAACGCAAAGTTGTGAGGGGGCGGGAATCGTGAGGAGGGGACCGTGAAAAAGTTTCGATCCAACCCCTGTTGGACCAACCGGCACTCACAAGGGGTGGGATTTGCCACCCCACCATGCTTCCCATTTCCTTTTCCATTTCTCTCCTATTCTCCCTTTCTTTTCTATTACTCTTCTTTTCTATTTCATACTTATTCTATGTCCTTTCTTTTCTATTTGTTTCTTATTCTAATCCTTACCTATTCTATTTACTAATCATTATTTTATGTGTGTGTGTGTGTGCACGCACGCGCGCTTAGGTTAGCGAGTTTTAATTGTTTCTCTGAGTTAAAAATTTTGTGACCCCTGCCGAGGGTTGTAGCTGACGACAAGAAGGTGATCATGCTGTAAATCGTCCAAGATGGTGACTCCCACTTTCCCGCTGCCACCACTCAACACCGGCAAGCCAGCAAGCATTCAGCCCCTCCAACAAAAATCCAATAAGCCGTCGATGGCATCAGCTGCTACTAGCAGACTGCTGCACCCTTCCGTGGCTCCAGCAGGCTGCCATTCAGATCCTTTCCCTTCCAAGTGGCCGCCCGCACTGTTACTTCCTCCAACCACCTTCCAGCAGCCAGCCAGCCACTTCCAACACTCGTCCAACTACTGTCAACTCCCCTTGACACTTACCTAGCAGGCAGCAGCCCACCCGACAAGTCGGCTGCCATCTCCATCCCTTCTAGCATCCTACCAGCACATGCAGCTGAACTTCGAGGCACCTTCAGCAGCCTTCCTCCCCCACCCACCCCCTCCTGGTGCCACAAACAACCACTCGCACCTACTAGTCCCTCCACTTACATCCACAGACAGCACCCGTCTAACCGTCGACATTCACGAGCATTCATCTTAGGCCATAGTCGGCTTTTATTAGTATTTTTTTCATTGTAATTCAAGTCGTGATTGTATATCTATTTGTTTGCTTAATAATATTTGCTTCCATCATCGTGGCCCGAGTTAACTCAGGTGTCATCTGGAATCAGAGCTAGCTTAACCCTGGACCTATCCAAGGGTTCCCAAAGTTCGCCATTTTTTTTTCTTTCATTTCTCTTTTCTTTTTTCCTTATCTTTCTTTCGCTTCTTTCTCTTTTCACTCTTTATTTTTTCCCTTTGTTTTTTTTGTTTTTCCGCAAATCCTAAACCTTCAACCATATCCTCGAGGAGATACCTGCAAAACCCAACCCAAGATGAAATATAATGGGAAATATGTCATCTACAACAGAGATTAGTAGAGATGGATAATGGAACCTTGGGAAAGATTACCCTCAAAAAGTGATCTAAAGAGTTGAAGGGGAGACATGGACGAATTGAATTTGTTTCACAGATAAGACATCAAAAACGAGGAATATTGGTTGAGCCGCTTCCGAATTCAATATCAAAGGAGGCTGAGAGGGGAGCCTGCATTTGGGGGACAAAAAGACCTCGACATCAAAGTGCATCTGCTAGAGTTTGAGGGAGGCATGAATCCATTTGATATTGTCGAATGGCTACAATCAGTGGAGCGAATCTTCGAATATAAAGATGTATCAGAGGATAAACAAGTAAAATTGGTCATCCTCAAGTTAAAAAAAATGCCTCTTTGTGGTAGAAAAAGTTGCAAAGGGTGAGAAAAAGAGAAGGTCATGATAAAATCTCCAAGTGGAAGAAGATGGGGAAAAGACTGCAATGGAAATATCTCCCACCTCACTACCTTGCAACAGAGAGATCTTCGAGTGGAGGAATTAGCATGGTTCGATCAGTTGTGAATGAAGTATGAGTTGGCCAAGCCAGAGGAACAAACGATCACCCGATATCGGGGGGGCCTGAAGCCTACTATTAGCAAGGTAGTACAACTACAACTTTATTGTTCGCTTGGAGATATTCAAAACTTAGCCTTTGGAGATATTCAAAACTTAGCCTTAAAGGTGGAACGCCAACAAAAAATAACAGGAAATAATCCTCATTCAAGAAGCAGCCTTCAGTCAGACAACAACCTACAGCTATAGCAATCGATAGGGTTCCTTCTGGAGGAGCTAACAAGACTATATAAAAAAATGACAGGCAGGATCAGAGCGCGAAGAAACAGAAGAAAGGCAATACAATACCAACTACGAAATGTTTAAGGTGTCACAATGGTGGCCACATAGCATCCGATTGTCCCACAAGCTCGGTACTCACATTCACAGATCAGGGCATTATAGAAGAGGTGGACGAGGAATCAAAGTATAGCTTAGAGAAGGAACTTCAGCTCCAGGGGGACGATAGAGAATTACTAGTCATACGGAGGGTTTTGCAGTTAAAGCTGGAGCGGGATCAATCCTGGTGGAGACACAGCATCTTTTACATCAAATGCACAACAAAGGGTAAGGTTTGCCACTTAATCATTGACAACAGGAGTTATAAAAATGTGGTGCCCACACCGGTGGTAAAGAAATTGGGATTGGCCAACTAAAAACATACTCGATCCTATTCCCTTACATGTCAAAAGGAAAAGAACGAGATACAAGTGGATCAATAGTGCGTGGTAAAATTCTCGATTGACGATCATCTACAGGAGTAAGTATGTTGTGATGTGGTTTCAATGGACATCTACCACATTCTGTTGAGGAGAACTTGGCAATTCGACAGCAAGACCCAGCATGAAGACTTCAAGAACATGTATTCCTTTAAGAACACTGTTAAGGATGCAAGAGGTGGGCAATGTAGAAGAAGTATTAGTCTCGTGGGCCACCTTCCTGCAACCAGTTTGAGATCCCCCCGTGGCAATGGCATTAATTCTCCTAGAGAGAGTAGAGGAGGAGAGTGAGATACCAGCACTACTATAGCCATTGCTACAGAACTTCTAGGATGTGATGACTGACAACCTTCCGAAAGGATTAACACTACTGAGAGACATTCAAGACAGCATAGATCTCATATCAGGAACGGTATTGTTGAATCAGCCTGCCTACAGATTGAGACCTGCAGAGTACAGAGAATTACTGCAGCAGGTGCAGTGTCTTGTCGAAAGAGGGCTAATCAGAGAGAGCGCCAGTCTATGTCGTGGCGGATTTGTATCAACACCAGGGCCATCAACAAAACCATCATCAAGTATCAGTTTCACATAAATCGCCTGGATGATCTTTTAGACTAGTTACACAGAACAAACATCTTTTCTAAGATCGACTTACACGGTGGATAGCACCAGATATGGATTAGGCCAGGAGATGATTGGAAAACTGCTTTCAAGACATGAGATGGGGTATATGAAGGGGCAGTTATGCCCTTCAGCTTGTCAAACGCACCCAACACTTTTATGAAGTTAATAAATCAGGTATACCAAGCCTATAACAGGAAGTTTGTGGTTGTCTACTTTGATGATATTTTGGTATGCAGCCGCTCTGAGGAGGATCGCGTACAGCACCTAAGGGAAGTGTTTGAGGTACTGCGAGCAAAAAAAAATATATGCTCATCCAAAGAAGTGTCACTTCAAGATGACTCAGGTATGCATTTTGGGTTATATTGTGCTTAGTACAGATATTCAGATAAGTCCCACAAAGATCGAGACCATTATAAGTTGGACTGCATCGCAGTCGTTCACTAAGTTGAGGCTATTTCTGGGTTAACATCAATTTACAGGCGGTTCATTAGAAACTTCAGCACTATCACTGCCCCGGTAGCGAATCTATTGAAAGGGAAGGAGTTCACTTGGGCAACTGTCGACCAACTTCGACAATCTGAAGGAGAAGGTGACTCAGACACCAATTCTAACATTATCAAATTTCAATCAACTATTCCACGTAGAGTGTGATGCATCTAGAGTGGAGATAGGGGCAATGTTGAACCAGGGTAGTCAGCCCATCGCATTTTTTTAGTGATAAGTTGAATGATGCTAGAAGAAAGTACTCTACATACGATAAGGATTTTTATGTTATTATAAGAGCTATGGAGCACTAGAATCATTACCTGCTTGGAGCCACGAAGCCTTAAAATTTCCCAACAATCAAAGCAAACTGAAGGGCCGACACGCCGTTTGGGTGGAGTTTCTAGCATCATTCCAATTCATGTTTAAGCACAAGGAGGGGAGCCAGAAACACGTAGCAGATGCACTGATTCCTCGTCATTTGTTAATCACAACAATGCAGATACAAGTTGTGGGTTTTGAGGTCATGAAGAATTTGTACAAAGTATGCAAGAACTAAGAAAATCTAGGAGCAATGTCGGGAGAGGCTAATCAGGTAGTATTAATGAGAAAATGGTTAATTATTCCACCAGACTCAGTTGTACATTCCCAGGTGCTCGCTGAGAGAGACCGTTGATCGTGAGAGCCACAATGAAGGATTAGTAAGCCATTTAGGTAGGTGCAAGGCTCTTGCCCTATTGAGGGAGCATTTCTTAAAAAGAGATGTGGAGTGACACATCAAGCAATGCAGGATTTATCATTTGGCAAAGACGAGAGGGCAGCATGCGGGGTTATACACTCCATTACAATTACCAAAGGCATCGTGGGTGGATGTTAGTATGACTTCGTGGTGGGTCTCCTGAGGACGCAGATGAACAAGGAATCTATGATGGTTGTAGTGAACTAATTCTCGGAGATGACACATTTATACCTTGCTACAGGACACTGGGCATGCCTCATATCGTCGATTTATATTTCGGGGAGATCATAAGATTACAAGGGATTACCAAGGCCATTACCTCCGAGAGAGACGTCGAATTACTGGGCCACTTTTGGAGGACTTTGTGGGAGGAAGCTAGGCATCAAAATCCAATTCAGTTCAGCAGCTTATCCACAAACAGACGATCAAACAGAGGTAGTGAACAAGAGCCCAGGAAATCTCCTAAGATGCTTCTTGGGGAAGCGTATCAAGCTGTGGGATCTCATTCTAGCTCAAGCCAGTTTGTCTACGATAGAGCCGTGAGTCCAATTACAGGATGCACTCCGTTCGAGATTATATATAGCCATAATCAGCTTACACCACTTGAGTTAGTACCACGCTTGGAGGTTAACGAGGATGCTACAGAGCGGATTCACGAGATTCAGAAACTCCACGAGGTTGGCAAGGAGATTGCTAAGCAAAACCGTAAATATCAAGCACAGGCAAATAAGTCCAAGAAGAAGGTGATGTTCCAATGAAGAGACCTCATGTTGATTCGGTTAAATGAAACATTTCCTTGAAGTGTGAATATTGCATTAATGAAAAAGAAAGAGGTTACAAAAAGCACAAAAAGAGCTACAGTAAGCCAGAGAAAAGAAGGCTCCGGTCAAAATGAACAAAAGAGAAAGGGAAGTGAAAGTTATCCACTTGCCTATCAAAAAATTTAACATGTATAGCCCTTTGAGCACAACCATGTGCAACTATATTTATTTTCCTATCAACATGTTTAAACAAAACTTGCTTGAAAGAAGACAAAAAGGAAAGATCTTCAACATATTGTGGTTGAACTTTTCATACCTCTTTCAATTTGGATTGTTCGAGCAAAGAGATAAAGTTGTAGTTGTCACTTTCAATGATAATGCCCTTGACTTCATACATCCAAGGCTCAATGAAGTTTTTGATTGAGGAAATAGCCCGAAGTTCCACCATAGTGTTTCCCAGTATTCAAGAGGCAATCCGGAAGCGAAGAGAACCATTCCCAATTCATCACAGAGCACCATGGCAATACCACGGATGCAGGACAGGAGGAGAGCACCATCCACATTAAACTTGAGTCACCTAGAGGAGGAGGGGGGGGAGTGGTGGGGGTACCCTTCTAGTGGGAGCATTCGGGAAGCTTAAGCTCAGAATAGATGGACCATCAGAATAATATTTCAGAATATGAATGACAACGCATACAATATTGACTTGTCAGGGTACTACAACGTTTCTGCTACATTTAATATCGTGGACCTGACTTCATACTTGGAGGACCTAGAAGCTTCAATGGATGTGGTCAAAGCTCCCCCAACCCTGAGAGGCTGACGCCGTCAGTGAGAGGGGGCTGATTGAACCGACTGTGAAATAGTTTCGGCCCAAACCTTGCCAGACCGACCAACCCCAATAGGGGTGGGAATTGCCGCCCCACCATGCTCCCCCTTCCTTTTATGTTTCCCTCCTATTCTTCCTTCATTTTCTATTACTATCCTTCTCACTATCTTGGCCATTCTATGACCATCATTTTCTTTTTTTCTTTCTTATTCTCATCCTCACCTATTCTATTTACTAATCCTATTATATATATATATATATATATATATATATATATATATATATATATAATCCACTTGATGTCTTTCTAATGCATCAATAATGGTTATTTAATATCCCCTTTTCTCTTTACGTGTTTTTATGCTTACTATACCAGCAGATGTAGCATTATAAATTGTATTGTTACTCTTGCTACTATCAGAATAAATCTGACGTCTTCCTTTGTTCCCACCTACAAATAAGGGATATTTTAAGAAATAAACGTCTTTTTTCGTAGCAGGGTTGAGGGAAAGAAAAGAAAAGGCGATTTCACTATATTTCTGACCAGGAACAGTACCTATCACAAGAATACCTATTTTATTAGGACGATAAAACTAAAAAGAAAGCTCGCCATCTTTTCTTTCATTTTGGGATAAATAGAATCGATGGAGCTTATTTGAATCACTCGGGTAAAATAAGAACAGTTTCTACATTCAAAGCCCTTTTTTTATCATTAGCAAGAACTTGTTGCAGTTGCATATCATAAGGAATTCGAAAAACTGCTTCAAATATAGTATTAGGAAGTACAGTTTGCGGAACTTCAATATCTGTAGGCTTATTAGCTAAATGGCAATTGGCACATACAATTTGACCAATTGCATCTCATGGATTTTCATAAACCTACTGCGCAAAAATAAGATATGCATTTGAAATAGATGCTCGAGTTATTACATATATCATGATCGATACATAAATGGATCGAGTCGTCTATTATTTTACCTAACAAAAAATATTTCTATTTTGCATGGCCAATCATTGCTCCCCAGAATTTCTATAATAAATTTGATAGGTAGCTAGTAGAATTTCCTATCCACAAGTTTGTCATTGTATTGATTATACTAAAATAATTGCACTAGAGGAATATGGTATGAATACCTTCAATTGAAAAGGTAGAAGTATAAAGAATAAGTAAGATGAAAAATGATTTCTTTATAAACAAAGAAAGGTTTTGATTTTATTGATATCAAAAGATCTGATAAACTATTCTTTCATTGAATGATAAATTAATACAAGCGAATGAAATACATGATTTAAAAAATGAAAGATCTAATATTTCACAATTGTATCTAAAATCACTGGAAAAGTATAAACAAGACTAGACATAATATGATCATTCTGAGTCAATCCAAATTCACTATAGGTTAAACCAATCATTAGTTCCCAACCATGGGTCGAGTGAAATCCGATCCATAAATCAGTAACTAAAAGAATCGAAAAAGCTTTGATTGTATCACTTGAGTTATAGAAAAATTCCTGAATCCAAGAATTTAAAATGAAACGTTCTTCCTTACCCAAAAAAAAATAACAACTTAGAATGGTGAAACATATTAGATTTGTAGAGAAATGCAAAATGATATGGAAATGAGATTCATTTTGTTCTTGGACCAATCGTATTGTTTCCTTGTGCATTCCTATACGAAGCCTTTGCATATGTGTCTCCAAGTACTCCTTTATCATCTCGTCCAAAAGAAATAGCTCTTCTAATTTTATAATTTTTTCTAGAACATTTTTCTCTTGAATATAATTCAAAGGGATTTTGAATTGCCTAGCATTCCACCAATTAATAACCCAAGTTTCTAGACATTTCTTAAATGAGAGAGAAACCAACCAAGGCAGAAAGATTATAGACACGAGATATGGAAGGGAAGCCAATGTTTTCTTTTTCTTCATTTTGTATCTGTGATGTGAATTGTTAATGAACATGTTTCATTGGTGGATTATGACTGAGATTTCTATGAAATACGAAGTATATAACAAGAGCCTATAACTCTAACAAGAATAAAGTATCAAGCCTATGAATCGTTTCCTATATTGGTTCACCCATCTTCTTACTCCCATATTCACATTTTTACCAAAGAAAAGTTGACATTTATTAAAGTTGAAAGACATACCAAAATTTTTTTGGAATTTTAAAATAAGTTTATAATGCTACATCTTTTGGTATAGTTAGCAGAATAGCACGTAAGAAAAAAGTGGGATATAAAATAACCATAGTTGATGCATCAGAAGCATCAGAAGGACATCAAGTGGATATATATATATTATATAGTATGTGTGTGTGTTAGTCTGGCTCATTGGTTGCGAACTTTGGTGTAAGTCTCTGGGGTCGAGGGTTCGATCCCTATGAAGGATCGAAATGCGCACCTTCTGGAAGGAGAGTCCGCCCCTCGGTCAGACTATGGGGTTGATCGACGATCAACCTTTTTAAAATATGTGTGTGTGTGTGCGTGTATAGGTTAGAGAGCTTCAATTGTTTTTTTTTAGTTCAGAATTCCACTGTCGGCGTTTTCCCCTTCCGAGGGCTGTATCCGACAATTAGAAGGTGTTTTGGTTGTAGCTCGTCCGAGATGGTGACTATCACAGTCATTCTCCCGCCTTCCTGCCGCCCCCCAGTCAACACCAACAACCCAAAAAGCCAACAACTCCTCCAATAAATCCCCGGCAAGCTGTTGACCCCTCCAATTGCTATCAGCATGCCGCTGCCCCCTTTAGCAACTCTAGCAGACTGTTGACCCGCTTCCACCACGCCATCCACTGATTGTCTTCCATCTCCCACAAATCTCAGTTGTTGCTGACTCTCTCCTACATTCTCCATCATACCGCCAGTCAGATCCTCTCTTTTCAGAGCAGTTGCCCGCACTGTAGCTTCCTCCGACCGCCTTCCAGCAACCCGCCAGCCACTTCCAACGCCTGTCCAGCTGCTGTCAACTTCTTCTAAACTTTCTCAGTAGGCAGCCACCCTCCAGCAGGTTGATTGTCATCTACAGCCCTTCTAGCAGCCCACCAACACCTGCAGATCCACTCTGGGCACCTTTGGCATCTTCCCGCACTTGCTACCCCACCCCCCCCCCCCCCCCCCCCCGCCAACCACCACCACTAACGCTACAGTGACTGCTGCCCTTCATCTTCCAGTAGCCACCCGCACTTGTTGCTCCCCTCACTCACATCCACGGACTACACCTGCCTCACCGCCGACGTTTGCAGACATTTGTCTTAGGCCATAGCTGGCTCTTACTAGTCTAGTTGCCATTGTTTTGTTTTCATTGATATTCGAGCCTTCATTGTACTTCTAGTTATTTGCTTAATAATATTTGCTTCCATCGTCGGGTTAACTCCGGTATCATTTACAAAAAAAAAAAAATTGTCACATCACCAATGGAAAGTTGCCTTCAAACTCACCTAACCTAAGACAGCTTGATTAAAATTACATTCTCCGTGTGCTGTCACAAGTGGGACTGCTAAGATCATTAATGAAGTAATGTCTAGATGACTTCTGGTGGTAAGGATTAAAATGTATAGGCGCATTTTTTCATCACTTCCAATTTTATCCTTTAAATATGACCCACAATAGCTTCAAAGCAATTGAAAAAGTCTTATGAATGTATATCATGTCAGCTAAAACAGAAATTACAAAAACCAGCTCACCTGGAGGAAACAAGGCCCTAGGCCAGCTCTACCCATATTCTTCCCAAATCTACAGCATGGGCAACTGCAAGCATCAAAAGTTTTAACTCTCATATAGAACTCTGCAAAAACGATTGCTTCCATTTTAACAAAAAGAAAAGCAAGTGACCCATCACCCAAACAAAATTGCCAAACCCCATAAATTAAAAAATTAGAAAAAAATAAGAAAGAGGAAAAAAAAACGCAAAAAAGTTTCTTATTTAGGAAAGTCAATAAATGTAGACCAAAGTGAAAGAAAAACAACGCATATGACAAATCAAAGCCCACCCTCATCTCAAATGAGCACAGATTCATGACAGAAATCTCAAGCTCACCACACGGCCTCCATGGCGATCCGTTGGTCTTCAAGGCATCCGAGCACGTCCCCCTCCCACATCCTCTGAACCCCACCGAGCTCATCATCCCCCCGGTTCTCTTCCTCCTCCTTCTCTATCCTCCTCTCCACCTTCACTCCCTGCGTCTGAAGCGCCACAGCGGCGCAAAGCATGTCAAAGTCCAGCACAGCCACCTCCTCCATCAGCCTCTCCGTCTCCGCCTCTCCCTCCCCCACCCCCTCCATTGCTTGCACCAGGCCGCCGCCGAATAAAATTAGGATTCCGATAGGGGCTCCGAACCCCTCTTATCTTCTCACAATTGCCACCAAAATTCCGCGAAATAAAATCCACAATCCCATTTATAAAAATTACACCGACTTTATCTGATAGGGAAATGATAATGTGGAGGGATAAAGGCATTAAAAACATTGATGCGGAGGAAGAAAAGTAGAGAACATGAGGAAGCGGCGGCAGGCCAAATTGGTTGGCGCACTCATGGTTGGTGGGCGCTTCACGCAGCCTCTCTTTTATTGATGCGTTCCGCGTTGGCAACTCAAGTAGGCTGTGAACCGGACATTTGCACTGCCGGCTGTTTTTTAATTAGTGCAGGACAAATCTAAAAGCTTGTTTCTAATATCAAGGGTCTGCTTAGCGCAAGTGCAACATTTGTAATGGCGGCTGTTTTTAATTAGTGCAAGACAAATCTAAAAGTTTGTCTCTAAACATTAAGGGTCTGTTTAGTGCAGCTGCAGCTGCGCTGTCCCAGGAGCTGCAGCGGGGAAGCTGCTGTGGGAACCTGGCCGCATGTTTTTTGCGGCCGTGTGAAAACAGTTGTGGGTCAGTTGTTGATGGAAAAATATTCATTCTGCCTCTATTAGTAAAACTATTTAAAACAAAAAAATGTGACTTTACAATAACTCTACAAGCCCAGAAGGAATAATTTAGTGAAATTCAAAGCGAATTTAGGCATGGATCGAAATATTTTATGCTCGTTTTATGTTTTTTTTTTTGTGAATCTGATTGTGTTTCTTGTGGCATGTTTGCTCACTTATGTTGTTATGCTTTGATTTGAAAAAGAATTTAAGACACCAATTCAATCCATTCCTCCTCTGAGCAAGATAGAGACCATCAATTTTTATCAAAACAATGGCTCATTTACTTCATTTAAACACCAAAGAGTACAACATATAGCAGAAGATTATTCAATCTGCCACCAAGCATCAATATTAGACAAATGACCCTTTTGGTTATTGTAAAAATAAAGATGAGTACATTTTAAGATCATAGAACTCTAGACTGTGGCACATGCACAGTTATAGCTTACCCACAAAAATTGTAGATAGTATTAAAGTTAAAAAATCATTTATATGATGGACTCACATAAGGTAGAACTTAGTAATCTGCAACAAAAGCTCAATCAAAATTCTTGAACCAATTTTAAAAAATAACACACAAAACTAATAAGAATAGTGTTGTATCTGCAACAAAAGATACTACAAGAAATTTTAAGCTTTCCTGCTTTAATTTAAAGCTACAAGAAATTTAAAGCTGCTACAATTTATATTTGACAAAAAGTCTTCATTGACATTTAAAGCTCTCCTGCTTCTATACTGCTTAATGGTAGCTTAATAATCTTAATATATAACAGGTCAAGAAGTTACGAATGAGCTTAAATAAGTCAGGAAGTTACTAATACAATGCATCGACAGGACTAAATCCTAGTAGCATGTTAAATGGACAATGATGATGGTCAATTTTTCTTGATGCTGAGCTTTATCAATAAAAATTCCAAGGGGCAACTAGCACAAGATGGTCATTCTATATGAAAAATGGTAAACAATAAATGGAAATATTATATGTTAGCTATTCATGCAAAGACAACTTAGTAGTTCTTGAGAAGACTACAAAATTTGTCACTTCTTATTTCATTCCAACAACAAATATCACACATCCAACCAAGAACTTCAGCACAGCTGAGAATCAACCACCAATTTAAAATTTTTACAAACTCTGGAAATAAAATAATCCATACAAATACTTAAGACAAAAATTTTCAACTTTACTTTGCAAAAATAAAAAATAAAAAAAAAGGAGAGCAAGAGCTCAAAATTGAAACGATTGCCTAAAGTTTGACTCAATGATGCAAGAATAGCACTTAAATAGATGGTGTGATCTCAACAAACGAATAGGATCAAAACACCAATAATTTTAAAACTGCCAAATTACTTGGCTAGCAACCCAATCCCTCTTTTGCCACAGGTCACCCTAAGAACAGTCTTAGTGCTTAAAGCAGAAAGCTCTGCTTGGCAGAAGGCTTCACAGGAAAGATTGTCAAGAACTTGTGAGTCCTCTAAAAGTCTCGATCTCTCATAAAATGCTTGCAGCTCAACTGAAAAAGCTAGAGCAGCTTCTCGAGACTCTAGAAGTTGATCGCTGAGTAACATCAATATTACATACTAATGACGAATAAGAGTAACGAACTATGATATATTGGGATAGAAATTAATAAAAACAATTGGGTCAAGAAAGTAAATGAAAATTGAATAATGATAGCTTTACCCTAACCAAATCCGACAGCAAACCTTATTCAAGCCTTCAACTCAAACTAATTACAATATGACTTCTAACATGACTGCAGAAAATCCTATTAGACTTAGCATAGGTCTTAAGAGAAATCGTTCTCCCAATCATTCAATTTCAAAGCATGTCATTCTTATCAATGAGTTGGTTATCCTTAACTTAAAGTTGAACATTTCATAAGCCTAACCCCAATTGGTCCTAAACAACTAAATAACAAAACAAAGGTGATTTTAATATTTTTAAAATGGAAGAAGGAAAACATGCATATAAAAACAATATTACCTATATGCAACATCATCAAACTCAAATCTAATAAATGTGAAGCCCCTGGAGATAGGATCTATGGTCTTTCTGTTTCTAATGACAGCAAGGTTTATAGATATAATTCCAGGAAACCCTTTGAAGGCCCTCCACAAATCTCTATTGATATTCTTTTTCTTCAGAAGATTCCACACACAGACTTCGGGATCAGTTTTAATGACCTCGGCAACTGTAAATCACCATAACACAATCATAGCTGATGTCATAAATGTTAGCCAAACATACTATAATTTGTACATATAAAATTAACAATGGAGCTATTTGAAGCATATCATACAACATTTCTCTTGCCACATATTCAATCTTCATTTGTAGAAGCAACATATATTAGAATCTTCATGGCTCTCTCTCTCTCTCTCTCTTGTTCTCAAGAAAGAATAAGCTCAAAGTACACCATTCAGAAGTATATATCATAAAAAAGAAGTAATGAATTTCTTAAGGAAATGGAGGTAGAAAACTATACCTTTATGCTTCCCTTGCTTTTTAACACTCCCTTAATAGTAGCCTTCTCCTCAATTATAATATGGAATTATGGATGTTTTTCTAATAAAAATAAAACATAATATTCATAGTTTCCACCCAAAAAACATAATCCTCAGTATATCATAATCAACTGATAATCTCAAGTATAATAGTTAGACATAATTTTTTATGTAAAGTGAAAGGAAGCACATAAGTCCAATATTCAAATACTAATGAATCATAAATATCTTCTTTGACAATATCCACATATTGTTCCATTTGATATGAAAATTGTTGAAATCAAACTGCACAATCTCCTTTCACGAATTTCATATTATGATGATGCTGACAAGAAGCAAAATGACACAAATCCTCAATGGATTCTCATCTATGGAAGCTCTTACATATATGGATTGAAAAAACACATAAATACAACAATAGCTCAATGGTTTTCAATAGTTCCCATGTATCAAACTAAACAAAAGAAAACAACGGAATAGATAAATCTGAAGTTGAAAAAAAATCAAAGTAGCAATATTTTGAATAATATTCAGCTAATAAATTCTCAAATTCATCATTCATAGGCCTTTTATCTAATCAATTATCTGTTCCCTCAGCTCTGTCATCTCTCTTACACCTTCCCCATCTATAGTGAAGGCGGTGGAAGCCTCAGTCTCCTTTTCTATGAAAGAATGACCTAGATAGTATTCAAAGGCTTCTGCAAGCACATTTGCTTCATTCTCTTCTGCCAAATGGAAGTCGATATTGCTACGAGAATGATGTCTTCTAATGTAATTGTGGAGAGTCATTGTAGCAAAGACAATCTGTACCTGCTTGGAGAAATTATAAAGAGGCATATCACGAAGTATCACCTATTTCTTTTTCCAAACACCAAAATTCCCCTCAATTACACCACGTAGTGATGAATTACATTTATTAAACATTTCCTTTTTGTCTTGTGTAACGTTGCTTGTACATGCAAAGTTTGATATGATATACCTCGTATTAGGAAATGCCTTTAAATGCCCTCGTTGTAATGGGTAACCAGCATCGAACAAGTAGTGTTTGCCTAATAAATTGAACAATTAATATGGAGATTCAAATTCTTCATTCAATGAGTTCAATCCCAAGCATACCTACAGGTGGATGTGGAAAGTTGCTATTGGGATCCCGTGTTGTAGATTTAAAAAATTGACTGTCATGTGCGCTGCCCTCCCAATCAGCCATAACAAAAGTGAAACACAT
>NEWO01000395.1:255010-271319 GCA_003013225.1 Phalaenopsis aphrodite
TTTGGAAGGTTTGCCATGACCAGAGAAACTTTTAGAAAATATTTCATAGGTTCAATCATTAAGAATGCACTTCATTTCCACCAACCCTAAAACACAAAGAAAATTAATTTTGGGAAACACAAAAATTTTAATGACTTAATTTTTAATCTCCACTATGATTTAAAGTTCAGAGAACTACCTATAAAAATTTCAAAATATTTGGAGTTTATTCAATAACTCAAATTGATTTTTCAAGTTAAATGACATTTTTGGCTCTAAAATGATTTTTAATAATTAAAATATAACTCAAAAATTATAAAAAAATTACAAACAAAATAAAATCATGGAATTTTTTTAAATTATTTCATAAGAACTTAGAAACAATTGGAATATTTTTCCTAATTTTCTAAGTGAAGATATTGAATTTTAAAGCTTAAAATAATTTTTTAAAGGCTAAAAATGGAATTTTCACCAAAATAATTCTAAAAATTCAAAGAAAAATTAGAAAAATTTAATATTAAGTTTGTTTCTCTGGGTTCCTTGGCATTATAGAGATTTAATAAAAAAATAAAACTTAATTTTCCCATTTAAAATATTTTATAATTAATAAATACTCTAGAACTTAAAATAATTCTTAAAATTAAAATATAATTCAATAAATCGTGAAATTTGGCCCCAATCCTTTTCTGGTATAAGTCTACCTTCAGTAAAAATTTCAAGGGATTAGGGTTTTTGGTCAATTTATGGAATTGTCTTTGAAAAATCTTATTTTTGCATTAAAATAGATATGTAAATTAAATCAAATTTTGAAAAATCATATTTTCTCCTCTGATGTCTTAATTGACCCATAGGTGAGGTGGGATAAAAATTCCAAATTCTGTTGGATTGAATTTGACAAATTATGAGGTAATAGAGCCTTAGGGACAAAAGCATAATTTTGGAAATTTAGCCTTAATTAATATTTAGGCTTAATTCAAGAAGGAAAAGGGTAACATCTGATTTTAACTAACTTATTTGGATAATTGAAATACAAGGGGATTAATTGGTAGAAACCAACCTCACTCTTTCATAATAAAGGGATAAATTTGTAATTCCTTAAATTATTAAAATTTGGAAGTCTATTAACTTAAATGATCTTAGACTTAGGGGTATGACTTTGGAACTTGATAACTCACTAATATAATACCCCTATTTGATGTTGAAATGAGTTCGAAAAATGAATCATCATCACTTAAAATTCAATCACTTCCAAAAAATACGACTAAGACATCCACCAAAACCTTAAGGGCTTAGTAGTGACCTAGTATAAATCAAATTTGATTAAATGAGGATTAGAAAAGTGAACATAATTAAAATTGAACATCTTTAAAACACTACAAGCCCAAATTAAAAAAAGATTGGCTAAGTGTTTCAACAATGCTAACCTGCCTCCTTTAAGGATCTTCACCGACATAATCTCCAAATTAAACTTCAAGTGATAATTACCCTACTCTTGGATTAATTGAAACATCAATGTTCATTGAGCTTTGAAGGTATTTACAGGATGGGTTATTAAGAAACATAATAAGTTTAAATGATCTCGAGACTTTTAACTAGGTAGTGAGAGGGAAGCATGGACCTGCTTCTTAATCTAGACCTGTTGAATACCTCAGAGGTCTACTAACTTAATATGTTTTGCTTAACAAGGGAACCGTAGGATCCTAACCAGTGTTGCTCTAATCAAATTTAATATGACCCATAAAAATTAAAGAATTTCAACCATAGGGCCACCTGATTTGACATCAAAACTTGACACCCTAGAAAACTTAAACTCGTTACGACAAGGAGCTTGGAGCTAGCATAGTGGGCGACACGACCATCTTCAACTGAAAAACCTGTATTCCCCAGCTAAACTATTCATTCCTTAGAATTAAACAACCAAGCCATAAGATTTCAAGGTTGTCTGCTTATGCAACATAAATCCTCACCTCATCTTTAGGCCTTTGTATAGCCTTGCTATACAATATAAGCCCTAACTCGTCTTAGGATTCTGAGGGTTTCTTCTTTCACGACTTAAATCCACACATCTTCCAGGCTATTTGTGTGATTTCACATGAATGTAAGCTCTAATTAAATAAAATTGACAGGATGAAACCCTTAATGAATTTCTCCTTAAAACTGAAGCCAAACAATAGGATAGCTTGGGAAGTCACCGAGGTTCTCCTCCAAATCCATGACATCTCTTAGTTCTTCCTCCTTTGGATTCCAAAAATAAAATGCTACAAATTTGAGCCAATCTCATTTCACATCTCTTCGTCTGATCTCATTGAAAAGTCCTATCCTTTTGAAATCTTTGAAGATAATATTTCTTGATTTTTATCGAGAGTTTTCTTAGGTGACTTCGGTCATTTAGGATGTAATTAACTATAGGGGCTTTCCCTTATAGGAAGCTTTTTTCCGAACCCAACTTAATATAAAACCTATTTAATTCTTCATATTAAATGGGGGAAATTGTCGGCAAATAAAATGGTTTCACAGACTAGACAAATGTCATATATTTCTTAGTTTATTTGATCGAGCCACATCCTCAAGTCTTGTGTTTATCCTTCGGGATAGATACAGGATTTTGGGTACAACGCTCTTTCATTTAAATTATGAAAAATATAGGGTCAGTTTGATTTCAGATTTTTCTAAACTTAAATCTTTATGTAAATTAAAACGTCCTTCTGAAGAAGGCAACAAAATTTCTATTCCGGTGACCGACAACTTCTAACGGGTAACTCCCCAAACCAAAATAGTGTTGGCAGGTTCCTTCGTTTTGGTACCACTATTTTCTATCAGATCCACTTAATCGAAATCAATTTACTACACTCAACCCAATGAGTTCCATACATTCATTTAGACTGTGAGAAGTCTCGATAGCAACCGTAGGTTACCTTCTCCAAGGGATTCCCGGTCATCTGATAAAGACATCTTAATTTAGTTGCAATTTTTGTTTTATGATGTTTGTCATTAATTTTTTATTTGTCTTATGTTTTTAATATTGTGGCGGTAAATTTTTTTTTGGTTAATTTTAGTTTTGGTTTTGTGGTCCTAGTAGTTTTGGTTTTCATGCAGGGTGACATCATTGTTTAACATTCAAGTTCAAAACAAGAGGTACAAAAAGGTAAATGCATTAATTTAAAAGCGTACCTGTCGATTCTTCTCAATCCACCACCAGAAAGGTTAGTATTCACAAAGCATGTATATAATTTTACGGGGAATTTAAATTGCATGAGTAGATGAAGGTTTAACTGTCAAACCCCAAGTTATGACTTTATTAAATCTCAAAAGATCTTAGTAGATGATTTTAGAACAAAAATTAGGCAAGTTTAATTTGCCCTTTAGTATGTCCAATAGATTTCAAAAATGCTCGAGCCATGATCCTGGACCACTTTGAAAATCTCTTGAAATATTTCGAGTTCATTTTGAACTTATCATATTATTTCATTAATCATCCGAGGTCAATGTGTGATTACCCTGTTGCTCAGTGAAACCTGCCAATTTAATTACCCAAGGATAGGATACTCAATTAATCAATTGTTGTTTCATTTAAGAGTTATGTGAGTGGGTGCCCCTAAGGCAAGTTTAAGTCACTTAAGATTGTGGTGCCCCCAATTAAGGTCAGGCTTATAGTTTTTAAAGATGTTAATCACCAATCATATCTTCTTCTAAATCCAATCAATTGAGTTTAGACATTGAGCCTAGGTTACTACTAAGCCTTTAACAATGATGATAAGTGAAATGGTGATTATCAAGATTTTGATTTAAGCGATATGTATTCTTATTGAAAGATCATGTCATCATCAATATTAGGCTCAAGAAAAGTAAATTATCATCTTTCTAGCATAAGCCCATCACTTAAGAATCGTTTGATCCTAATTGACTTCCAAGTCATCAAGATTAAGAGGATTGTGATTTTGTTGATGTTGTGCAAGGGTGGTGAGTGAGTTTCTACCTTTTAATCTCATTGTATTTCAATCATCCAAACATGTTTATTAGGATAAAAAATAACCATTTTCCCTTGGTTAATCCAAAATTTTGATTAAGGCACCAAAGTCTAAAATTACCACTTTGCCCTTGGGGCACTTCACCTCATAACTCATTTAACACAACTCAAATGACTTTGAGGGTTTAGAGTGTCATATCCATGAGGTAATTATAATATTAGAAGAGAATACATGAACTTCTCAAAATTTAATTTAGCTTAATTATTTATTTAAATTCAACAAATAAGATTTGTAGAAATTAATTTATTTGACTTTTCAAGATAAAGTTTTTTTATGAGAAAATTGTTAAAGGTTTCCCTAGGTGAGAGAAATACTTAGCAAAAATTTTAGGAGTTTTTTTGAATTAAATTATTATTATTATTATTTAATTATTAATTAGTTTCAATCATTTAATCAAATAGAAAATATTTTTTTAATTACCAAAATTATTTTTATATTTTTATTAAACTTCTCTGAGTTCAGAAAACTCAGAGAATCAAATTTTCTATTTTTATGATTTTTAATTGGTTTATTATAATTATTTTTATGAGAAAATAAGGGAAATTCACTTTTAAGCCTTTAACTTTAGGAAAATTAGAAAAATATTTTAATGAGTCCCAAGTGATCGGAGGGCAATTAGGCATGAACCAATGGAAATCCCATTTTGGGTTCTCTATGTAGTGGTCTTAACTAAACCCTAGCCTAGGCCTAGTACGTTTAGGAGACCAGCTACATGAGTCTCCCAAAAGTATCAAGGGACCAAAGTTAGGAAATTTTGGGTTTAGGGTAGTGAGTGATTGTGAGTGTAATTGATTGCAAGTGAGTGCCTTAGCCCTAGACCAACACCCAGGGTCAACCCTAAGGTCAAGCAATCCTAAGGGAACTCATCTTGAGCTCCCCCATAATGACCCCACCTATTAAGTGCTAGAGGTTAGGACCAATATGTGGAACTTCAAGTTGAGTAAAGAAAAGTGTAGAATTTCTAATGTTGAGGGTTCCTTGTCTAGCTTTCTAAGAATAGTCAATAGGAAAGTCCTATGCTAGGCCTTAGGCTATTAAAGAGGAAAAACTAAACCTCAAACAAAAATGAGGTCAACAATGTTACACTAGACGGACAACCTCGAAATCTTATGTCTCGTTGTTTAATTCTAAAAAAAAGGTTAGCTGATGTAGACATGTTTTGTTGTTGAAGATGGTCATACTGCTTACAATTCTAGCTCCAAGCTCCTCATTGTGCCGAGTTTAAGTTTTCTAATGTGTCAAGTCATGTTGCCAAATCAAATGTTTCCTAAGGTCATGGTCATTTAAATATTATGGGAGATGTTAAAGTTGACTAGAGTGACACCGGTTAGGATTCTCCGGTTCCCTCGTTCCGACACCACTATTTTCTTTCAGATTCACTTAGTCCAAATTAATTTACTAAACTCAACTTAATGAGTTCCATACTTTCATTTATACCATAGGAAATCTCGTTAGCAATCGTAGGTTACCTCCTCCAAGGGATTCCCGATTATCCGATAGAGACATTTAAATTTAGTTGCATTTCTTGTTTTTTTTTGTTTGTGATTAAATTTTTTAATTATCTTATATTTTAACTGTTGTGGCGATGAATTTTATCTTGTTTAATTTTTTTAGTTTTTGTCTTAACATGCAGGGTGACTTTAAGCATGCAAACAAGAAACAAGAGGTATGAAAAACTAAATGTAATAACCAAAAAGTATACCTGTTGATTCTTCTTGCTCCTTCACCTGAAAGGTTAGCTTTGGTAATATGTATATAATGTTTGCAAGAATTCAAATTCTAGGAGTAGATGAAGGTATAGCCATCAAACCCCAAGTTATGACTTTATTGAGTCTCGGAAGATTTTAGTGGACGATTTTATAACAAAATATAACAAGTTCAATTTTCCCTAAAAAATAATCAAGAGATTTCAAAGTCTGTTGAGCATGACCTTGAACTACTTTGAAGATTTCTTGAATATTTTGAGTTCATTTTGAACTTATCGTATCGTTTTATTAATCATCCAAGGTTAAGCTAAGTTTATCCCATTGCTCAAGGAAACTTGATGTTTTTTTTTTATCCCAAGGCTAGGACACTCCATTAATCACTTGATGTTCAATTAAGAGTTACATAGGTGGGTGTCCCTAAGGTAAATTTTAAGTAAGTAAAGGTTTTGGTTCCTAAAGTTAAAATCGGGCTTATAGTGTAAAGAGGTGTTAATCATCAATCATGTTATCTTCTAAATCCAATCAAATGAGTTTAAATGTCAAGCCTAGGTCACTACCAAGCCCTGAACAATCACAATATGTGAAATGGTAACTTAGCAAAATTTTGTTTTAAATGAAATGCATTCTTATTAAAAAATCACATTGCATCAATTATGGGCTTAAAATTAATGAAATATTATCTTTTTTAACTTGAACCCATCACTTGAGAATAGTTTAATTTTGATTGACTTTCAAGTCATGATAATTAAGGAAATTATAATTTTTTTCTTAAGGTTGCAAGAAACTTTCGGCCTTTTAATCCCATTTTATTTCAATCTCTCAAAAAAGTTCATTAGGATAAAAATTATCGCTTCAACTAATCCTTAATTTAATTAAGGCATTAAAATCTTAAGTTATCATTCTGCCTTTGGGCTCTTCACCTCATAACTCATTAATCAAAATTCAAATGAGTTTGAGAACTTAGAATGTCCTATCCATGAGTAAATTAAGACATTATAGGAGAAAATGTGGATCTTCAAAATTTTAATTTAATTTAAATAATTATTTAAATTTAAAAGTTAGCATTTTCAAAGTTGATTTTCTTAACTATCCAAAATAAAGTTTTTATTTATGAGGAAATTATTAGAGGTCCCCTTAGGTCAAAGAAACATCTAAGCAAATTTTCATGATTTTTTGAATTAAATCTTTAATTTAATTTGGTAATTATTATGTATATTTATGATTTAATTTGAATGGAAAAGATGTTTTATTAAGAAAAAATATTTTTATATTTTTATTAAACCTCTCTAGACTTAAGGAACTCAGAGAAACAAATTTTTTTATTTTTATAATTTTTAATTTATTTATTATAATTATTTTAGTGAGAAAATAAGAAAAATTCATTTTAAGTTTTTGAAAATTTATTTTTATCTTAGAAAAATTAGGAAAAAATATCCTAATAAGTTTTAAGTGATCAGGGAAAAATTAAGCACATTTTGAAATATCTTGGTATTTTTAAGATTTTTAATTGTTTTTAATTATTTTCAATTAAAAATAAAGCTTAAAAATCAAGTATTTTCTCAAAAATAAATTTTATTTTTTCTAAGTGCCCTTGATCACAAGGAACTCAGAAAACACTTCGCATAGTTTTCCCAAATGCATTAAATTTAATATAATTATTTTTATATGAAAATATAAGGTCTCTTAAAAAATCAACTTTAGTGCTCAAACTTAGTCAAAATATTTTTAAATTTTTACAGCGGGTAAACATGATTTTTACACATAGTATAGAATTTATTTTGTCAATTTTTTATTATTATTTAATTTAATAAATTAAATCAAGATATATACATTTAATTAACAATATAAATGCACAAGATAATTCAAATCATCATGACATTTTTCCTAAGCTTCTCTAACCATAGGAAACCTACTAAAATTATTCCCATAATTTTTGAAGTGGTATTTTAATTTATATAATTAAAATAAGCCAAAATATCCATCCTAGCTTGAAAATTAGGAGCATAGAGATGCCCTTTGACCTTGGAAAAAACAGAAAACATCCCATTTGTCACAAGGAATGAACCCTAGAAGTTTTAAGCCATGGTGACCAATGCTTGGTCATAATGAATTAAAATACTCCAGAGAGTATTTAATTCAATAAAAATCAAAAAGTTAACAAATAATTTTTAGTTTTTGTTCACATTATTCTTCTCTGTTTACTGAGCAAGAGAGTATTTTTATTTTATTTTTATGATTTTTTTACACAAAAATATAATTATTCAAAGTTCTAGTATTTATTAAAATCAAGAAATTCCTAATTTTCTATTTATCCAACTCATTCATCGTGTCATCATTGTCTTTTTTAAAGCGCCACGCGTTATATTCTAGTTCAGTGTTGTCATCTAACTCGACAGCCACGCGTCCTGCTGTTCACACACGAAGGCTTCCTCCGACTCTATCTCGTCCATATGTTCGATACACGCATGATCAGACGGCTCTCCGTCATCATCCCCGATAGTTAGAGCTTGCGAGTCGTTGAACTTCTAGACCTAAGCTTTCACTTGATACTCAACTAAATCACATGGGGTTTATTCATACACCTTCATCTACTCAAGGTAAGCACATCTGTAAAGTTATAATGCTAGGAAATTAAACTTCACTTACAATTTGATGAAAATCGAGCTCAAGATTAGGGTTAATGGCCTATACTTTTTTTCTAAGAGGGGAGTCTTCAATTAGATGCTTGTGGATGCTTCAGTGGATTCCAACAAACCTCCTGGACGTGTTGGTTCCCTCTAGTGTAAGTTCCAAGTAGGTGTTCAATAAAATGGGGTGCGGCCTTGGTCTATGAGTGGTTTGGAGAGCTCAAAAGAGTGGGATTTCAAAAGAGATCTTTCTCTGTTGCTCTGAGAAAGCTTAAGAGTAGTTCAATTTGAGGTTTGGGGAAGTTTTGTGGGTGGCCAAAATTTGCCTTGATTTTGAACTCAAAAAATTAGCTCAGGTGGTGGGAAAAATGGTCAAGAGATGGTTGTAATGAGCTTAAGGAGTCTTAGAGGAGCTTTGGGAGCAATTTGATAGAGTTTCTTCAAGAAAATTGAAGATCTCCTTTTTTTTCCATGGAGGAAGGGCTTAAATATATTTGCTTAAGATGGAGCTCAAGGCTTTAATTCAGATGCAATTAGGTGCTGAGGTGGAGGGTTACATAATGGTAAAGGCCAATCAAGGCTAGGCACATTGGATGGGTGTAATGGGTTTTGATTCAAGGGAGGTGGCTCTCAGTTTAGGGGTTTTTCGGCCACTAGGACGGCCGGCATGGCTAGGGGTGGCTGCCAGAGAAGTCAGGGGAGCCAGGAAAGGGTTTATGATGATTAGCCACTAATGGTTAGTGACAATGGTGAGGATATTTTGGTTTAGGCCATTAATGGGGTGAAATCCCATAAATCAAGTGACCATTGGTCCAAAGCTCAAATAGGTTGTGCTAGGTGGGTCTAACCTGGTCACAAGGTTCCATTTGGCGGCCGTGGTGACATTAATTTGTTCACCTATGCTTGACTTAATCAATTTTGGTGCATGGGTTCAATTTGGGTTAAATTGGCTTGAAGTTGGATTTGGGTTAGGCTAGACATAAAATTGGACTCAATTTATTGAGCAATTTGGTGTGGATGGTTTTCACAAAGTGTTTAGAAAAGAATTGGAGTGAGTTTAAGTTGATTTGGTGGGTCGATTTGAAGGAATTTTGGGCATTTGGTCAATTTGGGGATGTTAGGTTAGACTTGGGCTTAGATTAGGCTAGAGCTGGGTTAAGTACAAATTGATGGTTCAAAATGCTCTAGGGGGATGTGATGAAGTGTTTTTAATATTAATTGAGTGTCAATTTTGTGGTTTGGTCATTCAATTTGGTGGAATTTGGGCACATGGGTAAATTGGGGTAAATTTGGGGATTTTAGATTTGGGTTGAAATTGAGTGAAATTGAAGCTTGACCGAGGCCAATTGAGGGTTAAATTTGGTGGGTGGAGTTGTTTCAAAGAGTTTATGATGCATAATTTGGGCAATTGGAAGGATTTGAGGTTTCATTTAAGTGGGATTTTGGTTTTAGGCCAAATTGGGGCTTTTTGATTTGGGTTGAGATTTGACTCAAATGTGGGTCAGTTAGACTTGGATTTGGTTTAAATTGAGTTTTATTGTGATGAATTTTAATTTAGAATTGAAATTGAAGAAGATTGGGATCAAGCTGGTGGAATTTAGGGTGAATTGGGTAGTTAGGCCATTAAAGGTAATTTGGGGCTTTTGGTCAAAGTTGGTCAAATTGGGTTCAATGGAAGGGTCCAAATTATTTTTGGGGACATTTGGGATGATTTTGAGGGTCTTGGGAAAGTTTGAGCCACCAAGGGTATTTTTGTAATTTTTGGCAAATTTGGGGTATTTTGGCAATTTTGTTAATTTTGAGAGGTTTTGGGCAATTTGGGTAGTTTCAAATGGTTTAGGATGATTTTTGGATAAATTTGAGTAGTTTGGGTAGTTTTGGTCAAATTTAAGGTTTGGAGGTGTTTTGGTTAAATTGGGTAAATTTGTGGGCAAAAGGCTAAGTTTGGTATTTTGGGGAAAGTGAGGTGCCAACCACCCTATTTGAGCTATGGACCAATGGAATCCTCTACTTTGGGTCCTTCATGTACTTTTCGGGGCTAGATCTTAGCCTAGAGCTAGTGGATCTATGGGATCATCTACATGAGTCTCCCAAAAGATCAAGGGATCATGGTCAACATGTTTGGGTTTAAGGTTGGGAGTGGGATGTGGTGTGCAAGTGAGTGAACTAGCTCCAGACCAACACCCAGGGTCAACTCTAAGGCCAAGCAATTCTATGGGAATGCCCTTTAAGCTCCCCCATATTGACCCCACCTACTAAGTGCTAGAGGTTAGGACCAATATGTAGAACTTCAAGTTGAGCAAAAAAAAGAGTTTAGAATTGTTAATGGTGAGGATTCCTTTTCTAGTCATCTAGGAATAGACAACAGGAAAGTCCTCGGCTACTAAAGAGGAGAAAGCTAGACCTCAACCAAAAGTTAGGTCAATAAAAAACTAACTCTTTTTGTGTACTTTATATTAACTTCCAGTTGTAACAATTAGAAAGTTTATTTCACTTTATTTCAATGAATCTGTTTGGAGTTTTTATCATGCTTCTTGAGTAGACTTTTTACTCTTCTTTGTGATGATTAAGTGTGGTGGTAGAATGAGAATTGCATGGTATTTTAATTACTTCATATGGTGCTGAGAAATATTCATGACTTAATTTACTTTTCTTTTTGGCCAAGTGACTTGTTAAAATATGTTGTGAACCATAAGTTTTAGGAAAGCTTATGGTAGAATCAATTAAGTTTTTAACATTAACCAATGGGGTGTAGGTGGATATGCCTTGTAGTGATATGCAAATATTAGGAAAATATGCTTTGATGAGATTATTATGGGATTTATAAACATAAAATCATTTTTAACCAAATTCTTTTACGCTACGAGGAGGGGGTAAATAAGATTATTATTCCTATTTGTCACAAAACTTTTCTACTTACAATTCTCAATTTCATGAAATCCTCTTAACTCGTTACATGAAAGAGCCACTAAGTATTTGACACTTTGAATATAATTGTGATAATCTATGGGTTACTTTCGTATGATTTAAAGTTTTTATTTGCTTATGTTACTTTAGGATTACTTTATAGGTCTCTAACAAAACCAATATTTCAAACTATGACTAAAATTAACATGCTAGAACTTTTCCTAACAAGGATTACCTCATTCTTTTGTGAGATCGTCATTTCAAACTCTATAATCTAATATTAGTGATACAACACTTGCACTTGCATGAGCCCTCTGTGCGTTTTAACACCTTTGATTTGTATCATTATTTTGGCGTAGTTTATGGGCAATGACACTGATTTGACTTAGAAAAACTTTAGTTGAACTTCTAGGTCTTAAACTTGAAAACTTGTAGTGTTAACTACTTTTGTTTAAGTGTTTTAACTATCTTATTTAAAAAATAAAAACAAAAGTTTTTTTATTTGGTTGGGTGAGTTTGACTTAATTATTTTGATTTGAATTTTTAGTATTAGGAGTTTCTAGTTTATATATGCATAGTTCAAGACCTACAGGACTTGAACATATGATTTTAAGATAAAGAAAACAATTAAAAAAATTAACAAATAAAAGAAACTTTAAGAACTTGTAGGAGAGATGGTGAATAATCCACAAAATAACCCAGAGATTCATCAACCAACTCATGAAAATTTAAATGCACATAGATCTCTAAGAGACCATGCTAACCCTATTACAAATGAAATTCATTTGATATTCAAACCCATATTAAAGAAGCTAATACATTTTAATTAAAACTTGCAATCATTCAAATGATGCAGAACAACCAGTTTGGGGGAACCCCATCTGAAGATCAGACCCTTCAAATGTGCTGCTTAGAACTTTACTGCACATTTCGCTACAATAGTTGTTGACCTCACTTTTGTTTGAGGTTTAGCTTTCTTATTTAGTAGCCTAAGGTCTAGCCATAAGATTTTCCTCTTGACTATTCCTAGAAAACTAGAAAAGGAACCCTCACCATTAGAAACTCTAAACTCTTCCCTGATCAACTTGAAATTCCACAAATTGATCTCACCTCTAGCACTTAATAGGTGGGGATAGTATGGAGGATCTCAACGAGAGTCCTAAACTTAAGTCTGAACTTAAAAATGCAACTAGGTTTGAGAAGATATTTTGAAGGATGTAACCCAGGGTTGCTAACAAAATATCTACCAATCACTTGTGATTAATCAAATCGCAAACATAATGATCCAGGATGATGAAACCATGGGATCTTGATCAGGTCAACCCAAAAAAAATAAAAATAAAGAACAAAATGATAAAATTTAATAGACTAATAAATCGTTAACAACCTAAAATTTTCCAACCCATAAAAAAACACTAAAACTTAAATTGAACCTTAATGAACAAAGATCGCCAAATGTAACTTGAACCCTAGTATTCAGATTTATGAAGATCTCTTGGACAATGTAATCTATGGTTGTTGATAAGAATCTTCCTATCAAGGTTTAATTACCTTTCAAACTAATTATATTTGAATACCCCAACAATTCTGGGATGACGGAGCCATAGATATCTTGATTGGGTTGTCTAAAAATTATTCAACCAATTAATTTAACACATTAAAACATAATTTCAAGCTAATTTTATTTTACAAGATTACTGAAGACATAAGGCACGTAACTCTTTAGATTTACTTTGCATGCTATCAGGGTGTGCTAACTTTATTTTGCAGAGATGACGTTCTGAAGCTGGAAGAGTAATATGAAAATAACAAAACAAAATGACATCAATAAAAGAAAACAATATTACCAAGATATAATGATAGCAACAAAATGCAATGAAAATAATAAAATACAACTTACAAAAATAAAACAAAATGACAAAACAAAACATTATGGTAGTATCAGATTCTTAGAAACTATTACCCTTAGGATTGAACATTGACATTTTTTCCTTTACCTTAACACTTAAAACTTCTTTCAGAATAAAAGTTAACCTTAATTGGGAGTTTTCTTAATTTTTTTAACTACTTAAGATGTAATTAATTATAGAAGCTTACTCTTATAAGAGATTAAGAAACTTATAATACATATTATACCTAAATCTCTGGTTATGGAACTTTCACATGATTTTCTTTGTATGAGTACCTTAAGAGATAATCACTTTAGAGTTCTATACAAATTTTACTACAATGAATTTCTCCCAACATTTTCTTTTGTTTTCTATTTTCATTTGCCCTTATTCCTTCTTCTCTAAGTTTCTTAATATCTTAATGTCATCTATGTGATCTAAGAGAATAAGTTATTAGGATAATAGGGCAATATAATAGATAAAAAGAGTGGTGACTCCTTTTTGATAATGATACCAACAAACCAACAAATTGGAAATAATCACAAAGAATTAGCGGTGGTGGTGGCGGCATTCCAACGATGACAAGTCTGGTGAGGAATTTGAGGGAAATTGTAAAAAGGATATTCAGAAAGGCTGCAAGGATTTGGAGATCCTATTAGGGAGGAATTTCTAGCACCTTATAATGGGTAAAAACTAAGTATTTTGTTCTTTTTTGTATTATAATTTTTTATAAATAGAATACTAATGGATTTGCTTTGTTTCAAAGATGATTTTTGGTAATGTTTTCATGCTTTGTGAGTAGTTTTATTTAGCTTTCCCCTTCTGATGATTAAGTAAGTTGTGTAGAGATATTAGAATGCTTTAAAAATTGGGTTTTACTCTTTTGTGTGATGATTGTCCTCCTACATTTCATTTACTTATCAATTTGGCTAAATAATTTGTTAAAATCTGTTGTGAACCAATAATAACTCAAGAGAGCTATGACATGAACCACTAGGAAAATCACATTGAACTATAGGGTATGAAGCAAAAGTAAACTATAGGGAGATGCAAATAGGTAGGGAAATAATCTTTGAAGGGCTCAAATTAGGGTTTAAGGAATTAAAACTAGTTTAACTAAACTTCTTTATGCACTCAGGAGTGGGTAAAGAAGAGAATTGCTCCTATTTTTCACTAGCAACATTTACAATTTAATGTATTTATTTTTCTGCACACTACTTATATCATTGCAAGGCAGGTTAGCTTTATATCTTTATTTTTCACCAATTCAAATATATTTAGTAGGATTTATTTAGGAGTAAACCTTCACTAGTAGTTTGCTAGAATTCAATAAGTCTAGTTAGAACAATCTAAACCCAACTTTACTTCTATGCTAAGACTGATTTTAGAAACTAGAATTTCTCTTAAGTTAATTACATCACTCTCTGTTGGATAGATATTCTGAACTGAAAATTTTGATATTACTTGTAGGACACGTTTACTTGTATTAGACCTCTGCACTTAGAATTAGGGTGTGCCAAAGTGTTAGGCACCTCTACATGTCTGAATCAATAATACATACATTAAACAATTTTAAAATCTCTTTCTTAACTACTTCTTTTATAACAGGGTTTAATCTCCTTTGAGTATTTGGCCGGAGTTTATGATTTTCCTCTATAAGGATCCTATGCATACATATTGAAGGACTAATCCTCTTTATGTATGTAGGGTCCATTTAAAAGGTTTCTTAAAGCTCCTTAGAACATTCATCAACTTTTCTTCTTGTGAGCTACTCAGTTTTGAGTATATGATTAATGATAAATCAGATGACTTCTTCAAGTAATCATACTTCAATTCATCTCAAGCTCAGGCGGTTCCATAGTGGAAGGAACAAGAGGTTTATAATTTTCAGTAGTATCAAGTATCTCAAACCTCTCCCTAATACTTCCCAATTTATCTTCTACCAATAGAGTTAATTCATCCATAACATCTGTAGAATCATCCTCGCTTAAATCTTGCTCCACTGATTTAACTTAACAACTTTCCAATGCTTCCTCATTATAATCAGAAGGAAGCTTCATAGATTTCAACACATTAAAAGTTACCTCCTGATCATTTACTCTCATTGTCAGCTCTCTTTTCAGAATATCAATTATCACTTTGCCAGTGGCTAAGAAAGGTCTACCTAGTATGATAGGGATCTCCTTATCCTCCTCCAAGTCTAATACTATGAAATTAACAAGGAAGATAAATTTATCCACCTTCACTAGGACATCTTCTATAACACCCCTCAGATATGTGATCAAGTGATCAACAAGCAGGAAGGTTATAGTGGTTGGATACACCTCTCTTATTCATAATCAGTTGAAAATAGACAATGACATGAGGTTAACACTAGCACCCAAATAACATAGAGCTATCCCATAGAACTTCTCTCCAATATTAGATAAAATCGTAAAGCTCCCATGATGCTTAATTATATTTTACATAAGTAGGCTTCAGCTCCAAAGCCTCAACAAAAGAAATGTTGATCGTCAGCTTCTTGAACACTTCAGAGAATTGAGAAAATTAGTGATCCAGTTTTTGTTTCTAGACTCTCTTAGGAAATGGTATTAGTGATCTTTCTAAGTTATTCCTAGTGGGTGAGAATGGTTTTCTTGAATCTTTAGAAAGGTATTCCATAGATCTTCATGTTCTAAGTTCTCTTTCTTGACATAAGAATATTTCCAGACCACTTCTTGCAACTCTCTTTCACTCCTCAACTTGACTTCCTTCACGTGCTCACTATTCTTTTCTTTAGGGTTTATCTCAATGTTACTAGAAAGAGTTCCATAAGGCTGACTGCTGAGTAAGTTCACAATCTATCCTAATTGGTTCTTTATATTCCTCTTGACTTTGCAATTGATTTCTCGTGTGTAAAATAACTTCCTCCCAAGATAACTTCATTTCCTTAAATTGTTGGTTTGAGTTAAAACCAGTAGGATAATAACGTATCGGGTTAATGCTACCCTGATTATTCCAATTCCCAAGAGGATGTGCTTGATTTTTCCCCCATTGTTGATTTCCCACCCCTTTATTGTTATTGCAACTAAAATTAGGTTGATTCTTCCAATTAGGGTTATAGAAATTAGAATAAGGGTTGTTAAGCCTATTATTGATTGCATTTATGGTCTCAAATGAAGAAGCATTAGTAA
>NEWO01000395.1:304008-317004 GCA_003013225.1 Phalaenopsis aphrodite
TTTAAACTCATTTGATTGGATTTAGAAGATAACATGATTGATAATTAACTCCTCTTTACACTATAAGCCCGATTTTAACTTTAGGAACCAAAACCTTTACTTACTTAAAATTTACCTTAGGGACACCCACCCATGTAACTCTTAAATGAACATCAAGTGATTAATGGAGTGTCCTAGCCTTGGAATAAAAAAAAATCAAGTTTCCTTGTGCAATGGGATAACCTTAGCTTAACCTTGGATGATTAATAAAATGATACGATAAGTTCAAAATGAACTCGAAATATTTCAAAAAATCTTCAAAGTAGTTCAAGGTCATGCTCAACGAACTTTGAAATCTCTTAATTATTTTTAAGGGAAAATTGAACTTGTTATATTTTGTTATAAAATCATCCACTAAAATCCTCCGAGACTCAATAAAGTCATAACTGGTTTGATGGCTATACCTTCATCTACTCCTAGAATTTGAATTCTTGCAAAAATTATATACATATTACCAAAGCTAACCTTTCAGGTGAAGGAGCAAGAAGAATCAACAGGTACGCTTTTAAGTTATTACATTTAGTTTTTCATACCTCTTGTTTCTTGTTTGCATGCTTAAAGTCACCCTGTATGTTAAGACAAAAACTAAAAAAACTAAACAAGATAAAATTCATCGCCACAACAGTTAAAATATAAGATAATTAAAAAATTTAATCACAAACAAAAAAAACAAAATTGTAACAAAATTAAAATGTCTCTATCCGATAATCGGGAATCCCTTGGAGGAGGTAACCTATGATTGCTAACGAGATTTCCTATGGTCTAAATAAAAGTATGGAACTCATTAAGTTGAGTTTAATAAATTAATTTGGACTAAGTGAATCTGAAAGAAAATAGTGGTGCCAGAAGAAGGGAACTGTACAATCCTAATCGGTGCACTCTAGTCAACTTTAACATCCCCCATAATATTTAAATGACTATGAACTTATGAAACATTTGATTTGGCAACATGACTTGACACATTAGAAAACTTAAACTCGACACAATGAGGAGCTTGGAGCTAGCATTTGTAAGCAACATGATCATCTTCAACAATAGAACATGTCTACATCAACCAACCCTTTTTTTAGAATTAAACAACAAGCATAAGATTTCGAGGTTGTCCGTCTAGTGTGACATTGTTGACCTCACTTTTGTTTGAGGTTTAGTTTTTCCTCTTTAATAGCCTAAGGCCTAGCATATGACTTTCCTATTGACTATTCTTAGAAAACTAGAAAAGGAACCCTCACCATTAGAAATTCTACACTCTTTATTACTCAACTTGAAGTTCCACATATTGGTCCTAACCTCTAGCACTCAGTAGGTGGGGTCATTATGGGGGAGCTCAAGATGAGTTCCCTTAGGATTGCTTGACCTTAGGGTTGACCCTGGGAGTTGGTATAGGGCTAAGGCACTCACTTGCAATCACTTACACTCACAACCACTCACTACCCTAAACCCAGAATTTCCTGGCTTTGGTCCCTTGATACTTTTGGGAGACTCATGTAGGTGGTCTCCTAGACCCACTAGCCCTAGGCTAGGGTTTAGCTAAGACCACTACATAGAGAACCCAAAATAGGACTTCCATTGGTTCATGGCTTATTAATGGTGGTTGGCACTCCAACTCCACCAAGATACCCAACTTAGCCTTTTGCTCGTAAACTCCCTCAAATTACCTAGATACCTTTGGGACCCTAAATTTGGCCAAAATTCCCAAATTGGTTCAAAAATCATTTCAAACACCTTGAAAACACCCAAACTACCCAAGATCACTAAGAATTGACCAAATTACCAAAATATCCCCTCCTTAGCCCAAAATTCCAAAAATTCCCAAAACCTCCCAAATATTTCTAATTTTATTTTTCTCAACTATCACATGACCAAATTTGGCCAATTTGAATAGCTTTGTTCAAAACCCCCAAATTGCCCTTTAAAGGCCCATATTTTTCCCAAACCTAACTCAAATGTCCATCCAATTGGTCTCAACTTCCCCCAATTTCAATTATAAACTCAAATTCACTCTTGATGTGACAAATCTAGACTAAATCCAAGCTCAATTAGTCCATGATTTGAACCCAATTTAGATTTAGATCAAAACCCCAATTTTTGTCCCATGACTTGGATCCACCAAATTGAACCCATGGCCTAATCCATTTGCCACAATTTATGTTGAAAAACCTTCATAATATTCCCATACATCAAAATTGACCTTCAATTGGCCTTGGTTTGATTTCAACCTAAGTCTAAAAAGGCCCAAATTTGCCCCAAATTGGCCATGTCTCAAAATCTCACCAAATTGATGGCTATAACCCAAAATTTTCCACTCCATCCCTTATGAAAAAACTTCAAAAAATCTCCCTTGATCATTTGAGCAATTTAATTTATACTTAGCCCAAGACTAGCCCAACCTAGACCCATGTCTAGCCCAACATGCCCAAATTGACCAAATTTAAAAAATCCTTCAAATTGACCCTCCAATTGAGCTCAAAATCACTTCAACCCTTCACCAAAAATATTCATAACAATCATCTACACAATGTTGATCAATCAATTAGGCCAATTGACATGGCTATCCTAGCCCAAACCCAAGCTTTGATCACTTGAACCCACATTGAACCCATGCACTAAAGATGGCATAACTACCCTAAAGTCACCAAATTAATGACTCCACGACCATTAGTTGGACCTTAGTGACCAGCCTAAACCTCTTAAAACCACCTAAACAAAGCCATGGACCAAAGGTTCCCTAAATTAAGGGATTTCATTCCATATTTTCTTAAGCTTAGGATATTTTTTGCTAAAACAAGGTCTAAACACATTAAATTGATGTGACATATTCCCCTGGCTCACCTGACCTCCCTAGCCACCTTCCATGGCCGGCCGGCCAACCTAGTGACCAGAAAATGGCCAAACCGAGAGCCAAATATATGGAATTAAACCTAATTCAAACCTAGAGGCCACCTCATCCAAATTGAAGCTTAGAGCCTCTCTGCCATCCACCTAGAGAACACATTTCACCCCCCAATTGGCCATGACAGCAAGCCTAAGGCCATTTTTATAAAATGCTCCCCTCCACGGCCATGAAGAGAGAGTTGAAAATTCCTATAAGAGACTTCCCCAAATTGATCCCAAAGCCTCTTTGAAACCTCCTTAGTGCAACCCAACCACCACATTGCCCCGAATCACCTTGCTGGAGCCCAATTTTTGAGCTCAAAACCTTGTCGGAGACAGGACAAAGCTCTCCACACCTCTAAACTCCACCAAAGTCAAATTAAACTCACCCACTCCTTCACAACATTGAAAGAAGGCATAGCCCCATCAAATTTCCCTTCCATAGAGTCACTAGTATAGACTTTGATCAACGCCTGAAATCGGCCTTAGTCAAACTTTGGTCTAGACATTTCACCATAGCAAGAGGCTTAATCCCTAACTTCTTTGGACCCAACAAAATCTTTGATCGAAGATTCCCTTCTCAAAGCCAAGGTATTGATCTCCTCTTCCTCTTGAGCCTATTTTGATTCTCCAATTAATTAGGCTTAATTTAATTGCATGATTACCATATGAATATGTTCGTCTCACTTAGCCGAGTCCATAGGATCAAACCTGGAGTGATTTGATTTAGTCTAGGCTGAGATCTTAGGGTTTTAGTGTGGACGGTCATGGGATCACTCTATCGGGGACGATGACCAGGTGTCGTCCGATCGCGCGTGTATCGGATGGACAGAGGAGATCGAGCCGGACAACACTTCCTTACATTAACCGCGGGTCAAGTCAGCAGCTACGTGGATGGCGGCGTCCAACCAGAGCGCACCACCTGTGCTTTCGGAGATGCCTAGGACACAGTCAACGCCTCACATTTAAATAGATAAATATGGAATTTAAAAAATCAAAAAATGATCCCTAGCTTTAAAAATTCATATCTTAATGTAGAAAAATCATAAAAATAAAATAAAAATACCCGCTTGCTCAGTGAACAGAGGAGAATAATGTGGAAATAATTTTAAGTCAATTTAATGCATATTTTATTTTTTATTAATTAAAAATTGATTTGGATTTTTTGATTCTCCATGCATGTAGTAATATCACAATGGCTTGAAATTTTAGCATGTTTTTGTCTCTGTCTTAGAGAACATTTCCTGATTTTCCCAAAGTCAGAAGAGGTCTCTAGATAGAGAATTTTATTTTTCAAGGTTATGTGCATTATTTGCTTAAAATAATCATGGAAATTAACATGTTGCTTAGAAAAATCCAAGAAAATTTTGGAAGGTTTATGATGACTAGAGAACCTCTAAAAAAATTTCTCATGAGTTAAGTCATTAAAAATACACCTAATCTTTACAAACCCTAAATCACTAAGAAAACTAATTTTGAAAGATACGAATAACAAAATGACTTGATTTTTTATCTCCACTATTGTTTAGGATCCAGAGAACTCACCATAAAAATTTCAGAGCATTTTGAGTTCATTTTGTAACTTAAGTTGATTTTTAAGATAAATATTATTTTGGCAATTAAATGATTTTTAAAAATAAAAATATAACTCAACAATTTACAATAAACTTATGTTTTGAGTTCTCTGTGATCAGGGGTATTTGCTAAAAATAAAAAAAAGTTTAAAATAAAAACTTGATTTTTAGCCTATTTTTAAATATTTAAATAATTAAAAATCACAAAAATAATAAAATTCATGGAAATGTTCTAAATTGCTTCCTAAGCACTTAGGAACAATTAGGATATTTTTTTGATTTTCTAAATAAAGATACTGAATTTTAAGCTTAAAAATAATTTTTGAAGGCTAAAAATGGATTTTCACTAAAATAATTCCAATAAATCAAATAAAACTCAAAAAAATATAAAATTTTCTCCTCTACGGTCTTTGACCTTAGGAAGATTTTTTAAAAATACAAAACTTAATTTTAATAATTTAAATATTTAATATTTAATAAATACCCCAAAATTTAAAATAATTCTTAAAATTCAAAAAAAAATCAAAAATCATGAAATTTGGTTCAAAGGCTTCTCTAGTCTAGTTCTATCTCCAGTAAAAATTTCAAGGGAGTAGGAAAAATTTCAAGGGATTAGGATTTACCTTGGTCAAGTTAGGAATTTTCTTTGAAAAATCCTATTTTTTCATGAAAATAATTATATAAATTAAACTAAATTTTCAAAAATCACATTTTCTCCTCTGATGTCTTAATTGACCCATGAATAAGGTAGGATAAAAATTTCAAATTCAGATGAATTGAATTTGATAAATGATGAAGTGTTAGAGCCTTAAGGGCAAATGTGTAATTTTTGAAATATAGCCTTTATTAACATTTAGGCTTAATTCAAGAAGGGAAATGGACAATCTCTGATCTTAGTTAGTTTATTTGGATGATTGAAATATAAGGGGTTAATTGGTAGAAACCAACTTCACTTTCTTAATTGAAAAGATAAGTTAATAACTTTCTAGATTATTAAAATTTGGAAGTTTATTAAAATAAAATGAACCTATGACTTAAGAGTATAGCTTTTGAAGTCAATAATTAATCAATTTAATACCCCTATTTCATTTTCAAATGAAATTCAAATAATGAATCATGACTACCTAAAGCTTAACATTTTTAAAACTAATTAAGACACTCACCTAGGTCTTAAGGGCTTAGCAGTGACTTAGGCAAAATCAAGTTTCATTTAAATAAGGATTAGAAAAGTAAATATCATTGAAAATTAGAACACCTTTCAAACAATACAAGCCCAATTAGGACCAAAATTTGGCTAACTGCTCCAATAACACTAACTTGTCTCTTTAAGGGTCTTCACCCACATAATATTCAAAATTAAATTACAAATGATAATTACCTTACTCTTAGGGATAATTGATACATCAATGTTCATTGAGCAGTAGGATGTTTATAGGATGAATTATTCAGCAACATAATAAATTTAAATGAGCTCGAGGCTTTTCACCAAGTGATAAGAGGGAAGCATGGACTTGCTTATTCCTCTTAACCTGTTGGACACCTAGGAGATCTACTAAACTTAATATGTTTTGCTTGACAAAAATCATCCTTAATTAAACTCCTAAGGACCCACCAAGATATGACCTAGGGTTAGAGAGGTTGTCAAAATTTTACTTCCCCATTTCATATAAACTATCTTAACATGCCTTTTAAGTTTCATGTGGTGGAACGAGAAGACTCGCCAGGTATATATATACTCTTTTAACTATATATATATATATATATATATATATATATATATACATATATATATATATAGTTTTAGAAAAATATGAAATCAAAGTGATCACATATCTTTCATAGTTTAATTGAAAGAGCACTACAACTCAAGTCATGTATTTATCCCAAAAGATAAACATAAGAGTTGAGGGTGAGGCTCAATTAAATAAACTAAGGAACATATAACATCCGTTTAGTCTGATAAAACCATTTTATTTATAAGCTGAGAAGTTCTCATATTTAATATGAAAAATTAAAATTACACTGGATTCGTAAAAGTTTCCCATAAAGGCAAGCCCTTATAGTTAATTACATCTTAGATGACTGAAGTCACCTAAGAAAACTCTCGATAAAAACAGGGGACATTATCTTCAAGAATTTCAAAGAATAAGGCTTTTCAACAAAATCAGACAAAGAGGTGAGAAAAGAGAATAACTCAAATTTGTAACATTTTATGAAATTCAAAGGAAGAGAGATTAGGGGATGTCATAGATCCGGAGTAGAACCTCGGTGAATTACCAAGCTACCTTATGGATTGGCTTCAATTTAAAGGAGAATATTTAAATGTTTCATCCTGCCAATTTTATTAATTAGGGCTTACATTTGTGTGAAACGAAAAACACAAATAGCCTGGAAAATATGATGATTTAGGCCATGACGAGTGATAACCTCGAAATCCAAAGATGAGTTAGGGCTTAGATTGTACAGTAGAGTTGTACAAAGGCCTAAAAAAAGTTGAGGATTTATGTCTCACTAGTCAAACAACCTCGAAATCCTATGGATTATTATTTAGTTCTAATGAATGAATGATCTAGCTGGTGTAGACAAGTTCTGTTGTTGAAGATAGTTGTGTTACTTACAATTTTAGCTCCAAGCTCCTCATCATAGCACATTCGAGTTTGATGTTAATTTTAAGTGTACATGCAATTGTTCAGTCAACCGTCTGCTATCGGGTACCTCCTATAAAACCAACTACTCTAAGGTATAGTGTGTAAAAGAAACAGTAGCAGGTATAATAAAGGAAACAGTGATAGTACAGTATGTATAAGAACAGTAAAGCATGCAGTATAAGAAAGTAGTAGAATGTACAGTAAAGAAAAACAATAAGGTGTGTTGTAAAGTAAAGTGTTGTAAATGTAAAACAAACCTGTATTCCTGGGAGGTCCGCTGCTCCTTTAAGTGTGGTTGATGTAGCAAATATAAGTATAATGATAGAATTTAAGAAATGAGCTAGCATTCATTGTATACGTAAATGTGAACAACAAAAGAAACACCACCTGGAAACTCAAGAAGAAATGGCAAATGATCCACGGTAGAAAAATCAAGAAAAATAGTGAATGAGAACTCAAAGAAAGTCATGGAAAACATGAGAAGATCCTGGAAAAAGACCACAAGTGCTTTACCAAAAGCACCAATAAAATCACAAGAAAAACTCTAAGAGAGAAAAATGTAAGAGTCGGGTGGGGGCTAGGCTTAGATACTATATATATGTACTCGAGGGACGTGGAAGGCTACTATTGGTCACCCGAATGTATAGAGTCCGCCACTCAACTAGAAGGATGTTCTACTAATACGCCTAAAAATGTACTATTTTTATGTTTTATTTTGTAATGATATTGCACTTTAAAGGTATTTTTTGTGTTTTTTGTTGTAGGTACATCAAATTGAAGAATTTGATGTGATTGGAGAAAAATGAACAAAAATGGACCAAAACGAAGCAAATCGGGTCAAATCAGGGAACACCGGAGCCATGGGGACCTAAACCAAACACTTAAGTGCCTATGCTTGGCACTTCCACCAGACAGAGAGGGGGTGCTTAGGCGCCAGTGACGGTTTTCAACATAACTTCTAGAATATACGTCGGATTCGGACGATTTTTTAAGCGGTGCTTCCTGTATCTCTTGGGAAATTCATTGGAATTGATAAAATGGACTTTATAGAAGAACTTGGGGAAGTTATATGAAGTTTTAAAGAGGCACTTAAGGCACCATTTGGAAGATTCAATGAATATGGAAAGTTTTGAAGAGACACTTAAGCATCTCTCGGGAAATTATAAAAAAAGGCTTGGAAATGTTTTTAAAATAACTCTTGGACTCTTGAGTCAATTAGAAGAGGAGAAGAAGGCTTGGAGAAGAGGAATAAGGCTTGTGCGTGAGCCCCAAGTGGGGTTGCAATGTGAGAAAGAAAGAGAGAGAGTGAGAGAATTCTTCTTTTCTTTTCACTTTATTCTTGGAGAGGATTGTAAGGAGATTGCTTTTGTTATTCAAGGAGAGTTTGATTTCTATCAGAGAAAAGTATTTTCATTGTATTTTGATTTCAATTTAGTACTTTGTTTGTATGGTTTCAAAGTCTTGTTCAATGAAGAGTTTTTTGTTATTTCTCAATGTGTAGTGAGTATTTTTAATTACTCTTCCCTCTTGTAATGAGTTAGTATGCATGTGTAGGATATAGAATAGAGTAGAGTGAGAATATATTGTGATGATTTTACTTTGTTCTTCATTTACATGTAAACTTGATCAAATTTCATGTTAAAATCTGTTGTGAGAACATGTAAGATCTGGGATGGTATTGTCTCAATCAACTATGGTAGAATCACATGAGATTGTATGGATGAGAATGTAGTCGATATAGTTAAGTGTAAATAAATAGGTAAATAATCTTTAAAGGGTGTAGAATTAGAGGACTTTAGAGTGATAGGTTAAACCCCCTAATTTGGTCTATGATTTTAGGTTTTGATGCGAGATGTTAACCTCCAAGTAGAGGGATAAGAGGAAACTCTAGAATGAGAGCTTGTATCTTCCCTGCCTAGCCCGTCTTAAGAACTATTCAAACTTTAGATTAACTAATGTTTTTTATAGAATCTCTAGTAAGGGTAAAGAATATAATTGCTCCTATTTTTCATAATCTCTCTCACTACTTATTTTACTTTTACACATGTCACTAATTTCATTGCACGAGGAAGAGTGCTTTTAATATATTAAACCTCTCTTTTTGATTTTCACTAAGTATTTTAGTTTAAGAGTAGAAGTAGTATTGTAGTGATAGTTGTAGGACAAAATCAAAACCAAACTTTTATGGACCTTCCAAGCTAGGGTGTGTTATTCTAGACTAGAACTTCTCTTGAAAGCCGTCGTGATTAACCTCGATCTCCGTAGGATCGGTATTCGGGGCTTAATCAGAAAGCTTTATATTACTTGATAACAACACATATATTTGCATAAAATCCTTAGAAATATAATTGAAATCTTACTTTGCTTAGGATCAAGTTTTCAATGTCATTACTGAGGATTAAAATCTTCAAGTAGTGGTGACAAGTTCTTAAATTCTACATATAAAAAAGAATATTGGGATCAAGTTTTTGGTTCCGTTGTCGGGGATCGCAACGGTTGATTTTGAATTTTAGGAGAATTTTAGTTGAAGTAATTAGGCTTATACTTGGAAACTGTAGTGTCACAAAAACTATTTTTTTGTGAAATGTGTTTTTTGTTTGAAAAGTGTTGTGAAAAAAATTATTTGTGTGAAAAACAAGGTGTTTTTGAAAATGTTTTATAGTGTTGAATATATTTTTTATTTTATTTGTTTAATTATTAATGTATTATTTTTTATGTTGCGTATGTAAAACAAAGGATCTGCAGGACTTGTGCCTTATGATCCCGAGTTAGAAAAAAAGCAAAAAAAATCAAAAAATAGAAAGGACTTGAAAACCTAGAAATGGAAATGGAAAACATTCAAAATAATAACTTGTAAAATTATCATAAATCATTGAGGGATTATGTAAATCCTACGATAGATAAGATTCACTCAAGTATACAAACCTTTATTGTTGAAACTGACTTGTTTGAACTAAATCCAACTATTATCCAACTGGTGCAGAACAACCAGTTTGGGGGAACTTCTTCGGAGGATCCCTATTTACACTTCTCATGTTTTTTAAAACTTTATGCTAAAATTCATTATAACGGCATGTCAGCGATGTTGTTAAACTAAGGCTATTTTCTTTCTCACTAAGGGATAAGGCTAAAATGTGGTTATACTCATTAACACCTGGCTCTATTAAAAATTGGGAGGAGTTAACTCAGAAACTCTTAGCTAAGCATTTTCCACCTTCAAGGACTACTAAACTTAGAAACAATATTATCACATTTTGTCAGTATAAAGGGAAATCAATATACAAAACTTGTGAAAGATTTAAAGAACTCCTAAGTTAGTATCCACACCATGCTCTAGCCGATTGGTTAATCATTCAAACTTTTTACAATGGGTTAGTATGATCCCTTAGGTCTACAATTGATGCTGCCACTGGTCGATCATTAATGTCAAAACCATTTGATGTAGCATATGCGTTAATTGAAAAAATGACTACAAATGAATTTCAATGGCCCTCTGCAAGGGAAAGTCCTAAAAAGGTAGTTAATGTTCATGATATAGATGCGTTAGCAATTCTTGTATCTCAGGTTGCTACAATATCAAGGAAGTTGGACCAACTTAGAATGAACTAGCCTCAATTCACTTTCAATTCACTTCAGTAAGTGAGGAAAGTTCATTAGGGCATATGATTAATTTTAACTTATCATATGAGACTTTAAATACCATAAACAACCCATATCCTAACTTTTACAACCCATGTTGGAAAGATCATTCTAATTTTAAATGGTATCATATTATTGAGGGTGGAAGCCAACAATGGGAAAGTAATCATGCAAATCCCAATGGAAGTTGGAATAATCAAGGGAATACAAATTATAGACCTTCATATCTACTGAACTCTTACAATGATCAACAATTTGAGGATAAAAAGATGTCTATAGAAGAAGTGGTATTACAAATGGAAAGTCAGTTACAAAGTCAAAATGTTGCGATTAGAAACATAGAGAATCAACTAGGACAAATTGTTAATTCACTTAGTAATAGACCCTAAGGAACACTTCCTAGCAACACTGAGATCAACCCTAAAGTGAAAAATGTGAACAAATAGACAATCTCTAATTAAAAAGTGGAAGAGAGATAGAGGGTGTGGTTAGAAAAGAGAAAGAAGTTGTGATAGAAATAAAGGAAACTAAAAGACCTAAAGAACATGTTTCTAAGGATCTTGAAAAATTAATATCTCCAACTAAAATTAATTTAGAAAAACCACCACCTCCATTTCCTCAAAGACTTAGACAACATGAGTTGGATAAATAATTTTTAAAGTTCATGGAAGTACTTACAATATTAACAATAAATGTTCCTTTCGCGAAAGCTTTTGAACAGATGCCAAGTTATGCAAAATTTATGAAGGAGATATTAAGCAAGAAAAGGAATTTTGGAGATTATAAGATAGTTGCATTAAGTGAGGAATGCAATGCTATATTTCAGAAAAAGCTTCCTAAGAAACATAAAGATCCTTCTAGCTTAACAATTCCTTGTGCAATTAGAGAAAAATTATGTGGAAAAGCTTTATGCGATTTAGGATGGAGCATTAATGTGATGCCTCTATCTATATTTAGAAGGTTAGGTTTAGCCAATATTTCTCCCACTACTGTAACCCTTTAGTGAACTGATTGATCTATCATTTATCTAAAAGGGGTTATAGAAGACGTGCTTGTTAAAGTTGATAAATTTATCTTTCCTATGGACTTTATTGTATTATATATGGAGGAAGATAAACAATCTAATTATTTTAGGAAGACCTTTTCTTGTTACTGGACAAGCTATGGTAGATGCGCAAAAAGGAGAGTTGACTATGAATATTAATGAACATGAAACCACTTTTGATGTTTTAAAGGGTATGAAGTATCCAGCTGAGAAAAAAGATGATGATTGTTTTTGGGTGGATGAAATTGATTATCTAAGTAAAGACCATTTCCAAGAAAGTTTTGAGAGTATGTTAACAGATGACATCGAATTGGACTATCATGATGAGTTGAAAATGTTGTTTGAAGAAGATTGTATGCATGTTGAGGAAAGGTGTGAAATAATGAATGTTATCGAAAATATTAAACTTTTAATTCCATCTGTTGAAAAATCTCATGAGCTTAAGATGAATGTACCCCATATAATTTTAAAGCCTACTTATTTACGGAATTCATCGACATCGCCAGTCTTTATATCTTTAGATTTGACTCAATCACAAGAAGAACCTAAATTAAATGATGAAATCAGTAAAATATCTCCTAAGAAAGAGTTATTAAAAATCACTGAATTGCATATTCCGTGGTATACAAACAAAATGAATGAGATTCTGATGCTCGGGAAACCAATGTATACATTGGATACATCGGGTCGTCGATGTTATAACATGCGTTTTGTGGGAGGCAACCCATGGTTATCTTTGTTATCTTTTTAGTGTGATTGTTGTTATGTTAGATTGGATATTAGCGAGATGTTGGACTTTGATCCGTGTTTGATGTGTATGAGTGGATTGGATTAATGTTGTGAGGTAGTTCCTTCATCATGACTAGATTTGTATATGATTTTTGGTAGTAGCAAGTCGACGAGTCTGTTATGACTTAGTTCTCAACAGGAGCTGAGCGTGACCTTGAAGCATGTAGAGTTTAGACTTAGACCACTCCATGTCAACTGTTTTACTTCCTTTATCTGAGTTTGTCTTCACTGAGTAAGGTCATGAACTTACTTAGTGAACAACATCTGGATGAATTGCTCTATTTTTATTTATCAGGGTGTGTAGAACTTAGACTTAAAGTGACCTTGAAATTGACAACACATGAGGGAATTCTAGTCCATGGATGATAACCATATAAGGTTTTATAATACA
>NEWO01000395.1:334616-352755 GCA_003013225.1 Phalaenopsis aphrodite
TAGGCGGCATCGAGGGCACCGTCGGTGACCTAGTTCAAATCTTCACATTTTGGTCCTTTTCGCTCCAAATTTGCTCCTTTTTGCATCTTTTTTCTCCAATTACCCTAATTCATCATTTCTGCAACAAAACATCAAAAATACCTTTCTTTAAAGTGCAATATCATAAAAAATAGTATAAAATAGGTATGAAAATCTCAACATATTTTCCTTTGGTCAAGGACCACCAACAACCTAAAAAGGTATGGGTCCCCCGCTAGTCTTGTGTTAGTGAATGATGTTATCATCCTATGATTCAAAAGATCCTTCCTCTTTTTCTTTTCTCTCCTTTTATTTTTTTGCAATCAATTGGACCCTCTAGAATTGGGCCCCAAAATATTTCCAAACACCTCAAATTATTCCTCAAAAGGGGCATTCAAACTCTTCCAAACAACTACAATTAAAATATTTCAATTTATGAACATCAAGACATTTAATTTCACCTCGAACTAAAAGTTTCCAATGCCAATACGAACCCAACATCATCTAAAAATTCCATATAGGTGCCTACGACCAGGGCAGCAAGGAACCACCATACCTGTGCACAAAAAGACCAACTAACATGGGCAAGGAGGCTCTCAGCTAGGGGCAACAAGGGAGCAAAACAAACCCCACAAATGGCCAAACAACCAAGCCACCACACAAAAATCCCGAGCCCAACAAGGCCAAAACCGCAACCACCATAAGGCCAAAACTGAGCCATTACAAGCCAAAACCGCATCCACCATAAGGCCAAAACCGCAGCCACCACAAGACCAAAATCGAGCCACCACAAGGCCAAAATCAAGCCACCACAAGGCCAAAATCGAGCCACCACAAGGCCAAAACCGCAGCCACCACAAGGCCAAAATTGAGCCACCACAAGGCCAAAATCGCAACCAACAAAAGGCCAAAACCGTAGCTTAAACTAGCCATAAATCAGTCCCAAAAATGCAGTTATACAGGTTTCAAAACAGTCCCAAAACTTGCAAAAAAAATCGTAGCCCAAATAAGCTTCAAGCAAGCCTAAAAACTGCAGCTCCAAAGTACATGATATGACCAACTTTGAAGCAAGAAGAATACTGACTCAAGAAGAGCGATTTAAAGTCTCACCTCAGTAAACAACCCTGTCTGAGGAGGACATTTAAGTCTCCAAAGCAAGTAATTGGAACATTTCCAGATGCTAGATATGTAAATATATGTGAAATTGAGAGGTAGACATGTAAATATGAGTCTAGGGAAAAATTGTATAAACACTTAAGAATTAGATGGTGTAAATTTCAAGAGGAGAGCTTAGATGCTTAATTTGTAAATATAAAAGAAGTACATAACATGCGTGCCTTAAACCAATCCTAGCTCAAAAAGGAAAATCTAACTTTTGGTGTTGGTACTCATAATCTTTCAAACACGAAGCAATGATAATACTTGCCCTTTTTTTAAAGCAAATCAACTAATACTAAAAAAAATGAAGATTAGCCATGCAACATGTGACTACACAAGAATGAAATAACATGTATACATCAATTTTAGCAAAATGAGGGATTAAACTTCAGCCCATATCCAACTAAAGTGAACAAGAAATATATTCTTCACCATTAAATCTAAAATAGAAGCTAACCTTTCTCAAGATGTCACCCGAATTTCAACTCTAACACTTCCAAAAGATCTCAAGCACACAAATGAGATGAATCAACTAGAGAGAAAAAAAAAGGGTAGCACCTCCCCCTCTCCCAAAATTTTCGATCAACCCCAAATCCTTCACCAAGAAAGGCTTTTATAGCCAAGAAATGAGGAGAAAGCTTCCCTATGCTTACCTGTGGTGAACCAAACACAGGGAGCCATTATCCAAATTGCAGCAAGGGGAGACAGAGAGCATACAATAAGATTGCGATAGGGGATGGCGCAGGCGTGTGATGTGAAAGAGAGCAGAGGAGCAGGTGATAAGGAATGCAACGGAAGATAGGCGCAGGCGTGCAACTCGAGGGATCGCAACAAAGAGGGAGCTTTGGGAGAGGGTTCACGAATGGGAGGGAGGATCGGTTGGGTCAGTCATGAATGGAAGTGGGAAAGGAGGCCTGAGCGAGAGATTTAGGAATTGGGGATTTAGGATTTAGGATTTAGGGATTTATGAAAAAGAATTCCCTTCTTTTAATTAATTTTGTGCTATTTACTATTAAAAATCCCTCGATTTGTGCATATTTTCCTATGCATAGAACCATATCAAAACTGATGTCCTTTTCAAGTAATTTTGACATTCCGAACATGCCGGTGCAGTTCGTTTCATCATCCGAGGTCGTTTGGACAAACTTGGCGACGATCGGGTCGAAAACGATTCAAACTCGATTTTCGTCAAAACTCTTGTTTGAGCTCAATTGTTTGATCAAGATTGTGTAGATGGTTGTTTCAACAGGTTTAGAAAAGACTTGGAGTGATTTTGAATTGATTTGAAGGGTCAATTTGAGGGATTTTGGGCATTTGATCAATCTGGGTATGTTGGGTTAGGCTTGGGTTTAGGTTGGGCTAGAGTTGAGTTAAGTCCAAATTGATGGTTGAAAATGGTCTAGGGGAATGTTATGAAGTGTTCTCAACATTAATTGGGTGTCAATTTTTGGGTTTGGGCATTAAATTTGGTAAAGTTTGGAAACATGGCTAAATTGGGGCAAAATTGGAGGTTTTGATTTAGGTTGAAATTAGGCTCAAAGTATGGGTCAATTGGTTTGAGAATTGGTTTGAATTGTATTTGATCATGATGAATTTAAGTTTAAAATTGAAATTTAGGGAAATTGGGATCAAATTGAGTTCAATTTAAGAGTCCAAAATGGTTTCAAGGACAAAATGCTGAGTTGGGTATTTTGGTGAAATTGGGGTGCCAACCACCTGATTTTGCCATGGACCAATGACATCCCCTACTTTGGGTCCTTCATGTACTAGTTTGAGCTAGAATCTAGCCTAGGGCTAGGGGACCATCTACATGAGTCTCCGAAAAGATTAGGGATGAAAGTCAACAAGTTGGGTTTAGGGTTGTGAGTGAATAGGGGTGAGAGTGAGTGACAGTGAGTGCAAGTGGGTGCAAGTGAGTCAACCCTAAGGTCAAACAGTCCTATGCGAACTCTCCTTGAGTTCCCATATAGTGGCCCCACCTACTAAGTGCTAGAGGTTAGGACAATGGAATTTCAAGTTGAGTACAAAAGAGTTTAGAATTTCTAATGGTGAGGGTTCCTTCTTTAGTTTTCTAGGAGTAGTCTACAGGAAGTCCTATGACTGGATCCTAGGCTACTGAAGAAGAAAAACTAGACCTCAACCAAAAGTGAGGTCAACAATACCCTTATTTAAAGTGCAATATCACCAAATTTAAGCATAAAATGAATAAATAAAATTACACATTATTTTAGTGTATCACTAACTTATATAAGAATCACCTGCAGTCCATTAACCACCTGAGGGCCAGCTCCCTCAGCATGGTGAAGAGCATGCAACACCTCAGGGTGTCGTTAATCCTCAACAAAAATATAGTTGACTCAAAGAAGAAAATATAGTTGGTCAGATTATTTTGTTACTTATAATACTCCAACAAGGGGATTTTGAATTTCTCTAAGGGCTCACCATCAAGAATCTTTTGAGAGAACACATTCTCTGGCTAGTGGAGATCCTCCGTACTTCTAAATCAATATTTATCCATCGATGCAGACACATTATTATCGTGGTACTGAGAATCTTCTAGTTTGTTGGGGGCTTAAGTTACCCTTCAGTCGTTGTACACCGATGCTTCCTCTTGGGGGTCATGCTTCAGACCTCTTGACACTGCTTCTTGAATAACCTCCAACATCTGACTCATCATTTATTATGTTAGCTCTTGGATTCGTTGATGTAAAAACTCCTTAGTGCACTCCATGTTTGCAGTGTCCCTTTGGTGGGTTTCTACTCCTTGTAGTGCTCCTCTTCTCATTGTTGGTATGATCCACACTCACCACATTTTTTAAGATATTGAATCCAAATTTATCACATGAATCACACCAAAGTGATATAACGTTAAACATGATAGAGAGAGAGAGAGAGAGAGTGCAATAAAGAACCAAAGAATTAGAGAATTTCTATTAATTCAATTATTTGCTTTTACTGTAGCAATGAACTCCCTATTTATAAAAGAGGGGGTTTCAACGTGCATAATTTCATTCTTACCCCTACTTTAACAGAGTTGTTAAAAGGTATTTTGGGTATTTGCGTAAATGAGCCTATGACTTAGCTATCCTATCTATCAGTCGATTGAGATTAGCAATTTTTGAGAAGGCAAGGCTCCTTTGGCCAACTACGCTGAGTTCGGGCTATTGATTGGCTCTGGTTGATCTTCGATCTTTCAGACTTGCTTGATCGACTTGATTCAACCAGCCAATTGTGTTGGTTAGGCTATCAACTATCTACCCCAAGATGAAGAGCTCCTATTGCTAAGATGAGAATAAGTTGTCGGGCAAATGATGATCACCGCAATGTGACAGGTAGCACACACTTTGACAGAAGATCTCTTTGGGTCTTCACGGAGTGTGTCAGAGTGAGAACATTCGATCTTATGATGAAGAGTCCCAGAGACTCTTAAGAGGCAGTTGGTGATGTTAGGGTGAGAGTTTAGTTGATGCCTTCTCTCGTCTTAAAAAATCATTGTCTTTGGCTGAGACGATCTTCGTTTGACCGGCATTAGGTCCTGACCCAAAGAATCTATACTTTGTCAATCAGGGCTTTGATCTTCTAGTGATGGGACATTTGGTCATCTTTTTTGGGTCATCTCTGGCCATACTTTACTTTTTTTTAATTCGTTAGATCTCATCGAGATTTGTGCCGACACATTTCTAATATACAATTGCTGATTTTTCAATCTCTTTAATAATTTTTTTAATCTAATATATAAAATTTGAATGAGAAAATTATTACTATAATTAGAATCCATTACATGTGGCCCTGATAATCACGAATGTTACTGTGGGGTTAGCCTGAAAACCAATGAAGCCATTGACACGACCTTCAGAGGAGTTCGATAGAGCTTAGTCGTTGAACATACCGGGTACTCCAAGATGCAAACCCTTTCAATAAATATAATTACTTAATTAATTTTTTTTGCCAAATTAAGTTTTTTTAAAATAAAATTTATGAGATCACATTACATAATTTTGATTTTATAATTTTTTCAAATTGTAATTTAAACATATTTTATTTATTTAATAATACTTTAAAACTATTTTATCTTAAAATTTTGCAAATTTTTTCCACCAATCTACTCATATTATCTGCATCTCATAATTTTCTCGCTTTTGGAGTAAGTTTTTTAAACTTATAAATTCTAAGAACTTGTTCCAAGTTCCAACTATAAATTCAAAATTAAAATAAATAAATCAGATAATTAAAAATTTAATTTTTAAATTCTTCCACTTATACCGTGCGTGCCATATTTTATTTAAATTACAAAATAACAGAAAAGAATAGAAACTTTTCTGCTGTTCTTCTAATTCGGAAAACATTCCTCGCGTTTGTTGGCGCTTTCCCTCGTCTGTGTCACTCTCCCTCCCTCTCCTTCTCTCTTTGAACCACTCTGCACTGAGATTTCGAGGGCTCCTGCTTGTTGGCATGGTCTAAAGGATCGAAAGAGAACAGGTAAGTTTTGACTTCTTTTTCTTTTAGCTCTAGCATTTTCGAATATATTGAAGAAAATAGATTATGCGTGAAGGAATGGTGTATTTTGTTTGGGCTTCTTGAATGCAATTTCAATTCCTGTCTCTCTGTTGTAAATCTGCAACCTCAAGATTCTTGATATCGTATTTTTAGGCTTCATTGGTTTCTAAATTGAGTTTGCTCTTCTCTTCTCCAAGCATTGTTTAATTTTCTTTTCTTTTCTTTTTTTTAAGTGAATCAAGGGAACAGAATCTTTTGCCAAGGAATCGACTCCATTTTAATGTACGGAAGAATATTGTTGCTCACTTGTTTACAAAACGAAGCTTACAATTTCCCAATGTATCACTGACAATTGCTATTGATATGCCATGCACGGACCTTGAACTCCGGGAATTGTTGGGTAATGTGGTATGAACTCAAACTAGGTTTCAGAGGCTTTAATGAAAGAAGGCCCATTGTGTTTTACTGGGATTTGATTTTCTTGAAATTGAAATGTGAGCAAACTTTTTTCCAGCTATTAACGGAACACCGAGAACTTCAAATATCCAAAAATTGTATCTGTAATTATTAATAAGATAAAATTAAGTATTGAAAAAAATTAATTATATCATTTGATATAGAGAAACCATTGTGTAGAATGTTGCAGTTGTACCAAAACAGTCCCAATGTAGGTTCATCATGTTCTTATGATGTAATCATTGTTTAGGCGCTTGAAATCTAATTGAGACGTACCTTAGACTTCTTGTGATTTCAACCAATCCAAAGCAAAACAGCCTAAGTTAATAATATCTTGACTTAACTTGCTTTATTTCCTGGAGACAATTGATGTATTTGTAGGTTTTATATTTGCCATAATCTTAACACATCTGACAAATGAATGTCTCTACTCTGCCCCTCTAGTTCTCAACAATTGCTTTCAACCTCTTAAGGACATTTTGTTTAGATTTAGGGCCAACTTGATTTGATTCAAGAATTTGGAAGTTTTAGGAGCCATGTTCTAGAAGAGTGTTTTATTGGTGTGGGTTTCAATGATGTTTGTTTGTTTTGTATGAGCAAGCTTGTTGCAATTTTTTTCTTAAAGTCATTTGGGACTACTATGTCTTTTAGTTTTTCTCATTATTTCACTAATAATATAATGTTACTGTTGCATGCTAAAGGTTTATCGTTGTAGCAAATGAGAGTCTTCTCTCTTAGTTTGGTATAAAGATCCCTCGCATATAAATTAAAAAAGGTGAGAGCAGCTTATAGAAGACATTAGTTTTTTTTTTCTTACATTAAAACATAGAAAAAGGAAAAAACCACGAAGCTTGGTCTAGTTGAAATGATTATATTAGTGAATTTCACAAGTTATACATGATGTCTTGATCCACATTTTGAGAAAAATTTCATACAATATAATATACATGAATTGTGGAGGATGAAATTCATGTTAGAAGTTCAAGGAGACTTGATGCATTGTAGTTATCATCCCTAAATTTTTTATGGTATTCCTAGACATTCTCCCTTTAGGAGGGAAGACTAGAGATCAATAAATCTTTTAATCTCTTAGGGAATACAATGAGGGAATGAGGTTGGGTGCCTTATCTCAGGGCCTTCTCTATGAATATAGATCCATACTTAGACCTCTACTACAATTTTAAGGCTCTAGAGAACAAGAAATGCGGGATAGAGGATGCATATATATATATATATATATATGTATGTATTAGTTCCTACGCAAAATCCACAAGCCGTTTCAGTTGGGGCACCCCCTAGATGCATTGTATGCTGGCCAAAAGATGTCAGCGCAGAACTAAAATAGATGGAAGATCTAGAAATGAAGAACAAAAAACTGGTTTATTGATATATCAAGAAAGGACCCATGAAAACACCTGTAAAATTCGCAAATCCAAACAAATAATGGGAGCTTGAGTATGGCCCAATGTATCCTTATCTGTTATCTCTGGTTTTAGGAAGGGAGCTACTAATAAATGGTTGAGTTTTTTGTCATTACCCGAAGCAACCAAGGTATCATCCATTAAGTTCCTAAGTTCCCGTACATCTTTATTATTCTTCTTCTTCCTACATGTGTAAACCTACCAATCATCATCCTAAGACTGACTCATCTAATTAGTGTATTGGTCAAAAAATTGCTAGACAGGTGTAGGCTGTTGCACAACAAAATTTCCTTGTGCCTGATTGACAGTAAAAACTTGTTTGATATGATCAGGTGGTAGGGCTGGAGTAGAAAGTTCACATAGGGCAAAATTTTGAGCTTGAAGCTGGGGCAAAGCCTCCTCATCCACTACTAAATGAGGTTCCACAGGAGGTATAATAAGTGAGCAATTCCCCTCAAGGAATAAAGGAGCAGGCCTCAAAAGCTCCTCCAAAGGTGAAAAGTAGTCCCCCCAGGGATAGTTAAACTAGATACCAACTCCTGTCTTGTGGAAAATTCCTCCACAGATGGAGTTGAAGTATCCAAAGTAATGGGGTTAGACAATTCCTTGTGTAGTATATATGTGTGTGTGTGTGTGTATTGAAAAAGCCCAAGGGCTAATATATTAAAAAAAAGAAAAGATACAGATAAGTTGTATGAGAGGGCCCAAAAAAGACACCCTACCGACATGGTACAACACACACAGAGGTTCATAAAAAAAAATATACATGTAAACCCAAAAAATCAGAACGGTCAAATTGCAAAATCAAGTAGCTAGAGAACGACCCAATTTAGTCCCGCCTCTTCCTCTAGTTCTAGAAAGGGCGTCAGCTAACAAATTGTTGAGTTTTGTGCCATTACTCGAAGTAACCAAAGTATCTTTCATTAAGTTCCTGAACTCGAGTGGGCCTCCATTCTTCTTCCTTTTGAATGTGTAAATTTGTCATTTCTCATCCGAAGATTGGCTCATTTGATCAGTGTATTGGTCGACAGATTGCCCGACACGTATAAGCTGATGAGCCACTTGAGCCCTTGTGCCTGACCAACAGTAACCACTTGCTTGATCTGATGAGGTGGTAGAGGCACAATAGAAAGATTGTCAACCGTTGCAACAATGATAGACTCTAAGGTATGTGAAGTATGAAATGTCTCCTCTGCACATGAGGCTTCCCAAAGATGAGGAGCTGCGACACCTTCCTGATGAGATGAACCATCAGGCAACACGTCACTCATAGAAACAGAAACAATATTATCAGGGGGTGGGTCTCCGGTAGTAAGAGGGTTACAGATGGCAATGACGGGAGAAATGGTATATAGAAGAGGGAGAATGGGAGGAAGAGCAGATGACATTTAAACCAATGTTTCAATAGACAATGGATTGCACTCAGAGGTGGAGGAGGGGCAGGTGTCAGTTGGGGCAGGGGGCACTATAACATTTTTACCTTGAGGTTTTAAATGAGGGTGCAAATGGTGACATTGAGAGTGAGAGTGTCCAAACATACGATAGTGGGTGCAGTAAAGTGGGACCTCTTCAAGTTCCACCCGCAGTCAAAAAAATCTGGTGCGTGAGCCAATCCAGATCTCCCTCAGAAAGGGAAAAGTAATGCCTAGTTCAATCAAAACTATGGCTTCAGAAGGCCGACTCCGATTAACTGTAGGAATATCAGTTGTGAGGGGTTTACCATAGACCATAGTTAAGGAGTAGAGGAACTCATGATTGAATAGATACAACTTCAAACCTGGGAAATACAACCATATAGGAATGGTAGGAGGTTAAGTGAAAGGATCAAAGTCGACCGTCCATTTTAAAACTTTCATCACACGGTCATCAATTCGAACGAGTCTTCTCACAAACAAATGAGCATAATCTTCATCATCTGATGATTGGATAAGAACATGCCTACCGTCCAGTTTATCAATCTTCTATTCTCCTTTCAGAGGCATTTGCTCAAATTCTTTTTGAATTACATTGAGTTTAGGGTTATATATATATATATATATATCACGCGATGGGATTTGCTAGAGTTGGCGATTTGGGGGCGATTTCAGGCCGAAGATGGTGATGCTGCTCTCTGTCGCTGCTGCCGCTGGTGAGATCTTTCCTACTACTTCCTCTGTGGTTGCTTTCCTTTGCACCGTTTCCTACCCCTGTTTTCTTTCGGATTTTGGTGACGTTTCAACTTTGATTTCACGGTGGCTTCTAGTTCTTGTTTTCCGGTTGGGGCTTTTCGGTGTCTATTTCATTTTATTTGTTTCTTCTATGCTTTCAGAAGTTTGAGAAGAAGCGTTTTTTGATATGCCGCCTGCCTCTCGCTCCTTTGTGGACGCGGTTTTAGAGGGGGGTGGTTCTTCTTCTGGCTCTCAGGTTTCTTATATGTTCCCCCAAGGTTTTCATGAATCACTTAATATTGGTGGAGATTATTCTTTTGTTAAAAAGCTGGGTAAGAAAAATGGTAAATTGGCTATGTTTATCTCTGATGTTGAATCAAATATTTTGGCCTCTTCTTGCCGGTTGGCTTTGGTTGGACAGTTTTCTTATGGGATTCCAAAGTTAGAGCTCATCAGAAAAAGTTTGATTTACTTAAATTAAAGGGATGGTGGAAGGTTGGTGTGTTGGATGACAGAAACATTTTGATTCAATCAGCTAATGATGAAGATTATACTATGCTATTTGCGAAACATTCTTTGATATTTGAAAATCATATTATGAAGATACTAAAATGGTCTGTTAACTTTGATCCGAAAGCTGAATTGCCCATCTTGCCTGTTTGGCTATGTTTTCTTGGGCTGAAACTACATTTATTCAATCATGAAGTTCTTTTTTCTCTTGATGTTGCTTACGGGAAACCACTTAAAATGGACAGTGCTACTTTTAACATTACTAGACCCTCTGAGGCTCGTGTTTTAGTGGAAAGGGATATCACTCAGCCCTTTTGTGATGAGATATGGATAGACTCCCAACATCAGGGGTATTAGCAATCTGTTGAGATAGAGAGACATTCCCCTTATTGCACTCACTGTTCCATGTTTGGCCATCATATTTCTCATTGTTATTGTTTCAACCCTCAAATTAAAGCTTCCCTCGTCAAAAAAACCTTCTACTCCTATCATGGCTACTGAACCACCAAACCCCCCAGTTTTTATTGAGCATGACAGGGAGGAGGATAGGCCATTGCCTATTACTACTGTACCAAATATGGGAGCCTCTAACATTATCAATGATAAACAAAGGCAGGCTCATAACGATCATGAGGAAAATTTTAATACTTCTGATTCTTCTACACCATTTTCTTTTATTAATAGCACTCCTCCGAGCACACACCCCGTACCTAACCCCTCTAGGGATAACATGGCTGAAAGGCAGGAGAAACATATTGAGCAAGTTCCGATCCCTTCTGTTCCTATAGGAATTTTATAGTCTCTGCCGCTTCCACAAGCTTTTGTAGAATATGTTTTTGATCCTTTGCAAGATGCCCAAAGTTCTTTAGAGGGGGAATGACAGATTCAGAAACATGCTAAAAAGAAAGCAAAGAGAAATAATGAACTTTCTAATTTGAATGCCCGAAATATTATTCAGGAAGGTACTTATTACTCTGACGGAGAACAATTAGACAACCCTTTTAGATCTTCTAGAACGACGTGCTTAAGACATAACGTTTAACATCTTAGTTTGGAATATTAGGGGAGTAGCGAAGCCTTCCTCCCTTAATAGACTTACATATCTGTGTAGGGTTCATAAAGTTTTTATTTTTGCCATTCTGGAGGCTCTTGTTCATGTCAGTAGACAAAATATTTTGAATAAATTTGCTGGATTTCAGTCTTATTGCAACAAAAATAACAAAATTTGGGTTTTCTGGAAACGTAAAGTCACTTTATCTATCATTGAGGATAACGAACAATTTGTTTTAACTAACTCTCAGATGGAGCATTACCATGGGTGGGATAATTTTGTCTATGCCAGCTCTCTTTTACCTGACAAATATTTGCTTTGGAGGAAACTTGAGATTTTGGGTGAATCTATCTCTGAAAACTTTTTTGTGGGTGGAGACTTCAACATGATTATGAAACTGTCGGAGAAAAAATGTGGAGCTAGAGTTAACCTTCCTCTTATTAATTATTTTTGTGATTCTATTGCAGGAGCGGGTATTTTTGACCATGGCTATTCTGGGTCTTCTTTCACGTGGAGGAGGGGAATACTTCATCAAAGGCTTGATCGCTCCTTGGCTAATTCAGCTTTTTTTAATTATTTCCCTATTTCCAAAGTTCAACATTTAAATTATGCTTCCTTTGACCACAATCCTATACTCCTAACTCTTGCTTTTCCGGAGAAGCCTACTATATCTAGATTTAAATTTCTTAACATTTGGGCTTCTCATGACACTTTTTTAAGTACTGTGCAACAGGTTTGGAATTATGATGGCGGTGGTACTCCTTGGTTTATCCTTTGGCAATTGCATAAAAAACTGGCTGCTCACCTCCGGAAATGGAATCACCAGACTTCTGGTAATGTTCATTTTAAAGTTCTGGAGGCCCAAAAAACTGTTGATCAATTGGAGACTCTTGATATCTGTACACCTGATATGATCGAGTATAATGCCCGTGCTCACTTGAATCTCCTTGAAGCTATAAATTTAGAGGAAAGTTTTCTTCAACAGAAAGCGAATGATCTTCACTTTACTGCTGGGGATAGAAACACGAACTTTTTCCATGCCACTCTTAAGCATAGAAGGAATATGAATTGCATTTTAAAAATAAAAAATGTCGAGGGTCAAATGTTAACTGATTTGGTTGATATTGGGAATAACGCTCTTCAATATTTTACAGATCTTTATCAAGGTGCAACCGGTTAACTTGAATGTATTTGTAGATGAATTTGAGTACATTAATGGTCTCTCCTTAGCCAAAGTTCCTGAAGAAGAGATTCTTTCTACTTTCAAATCTATAAGCTCCAACAAGTCCCCAGGACCTGACGACTTCTCCTCTTCCTTTTATGTTACTTGTTGGGACATCATAAAGAAGTATGTCATTTATGCTATACAAAGTTTCTTTCAGGGAACTGATCCTGCTAAGTATTTCAGCTATGCTCTTATTGTTCTTATCCCTAAAGGCAAAGACAAAACAACTTGGGATAACTTTCACCCCATTTCTCTTATCATTGTCATCTCGAAGGTTTTAAGTAAGATTATTGTTAATAGGCTACAACCTCACCTATCACACTTTATATCACCTCAACAATCGACTTTAATAAAAGGTAGAGAAATTACGGATAATATCTTACTCGACCAAGAATGAATTGAAGATTTTGACAAGAAATGTAGAGGGGGTAATATGATTTTCAAACTTGATATCAAAAAAGCTTTTGATACTACTAGTTGAGATTTCATTCTTAACATCCTTCAAGGTTTCCAGAAAGACTTTTGCTTGCTCATTAAAAAGTGGTTAGCTAACAATCACTACAGCGTTGTGGTTAACGGTCAATCATATGACTACTTTTCGGCTCTTAGAGGAATCAAACAAGGCGATCCGTTATCCCCTACTATCTTTATCATTGCATTTGATTATTTCTCAAGGCTAGTTAACAATATGCATATGAATCACCACCATGTTCAGTACTCTCATAAATCTCAGATTGTGATTAGTCACCTTGCTTATGCCGATGACGCTATTTTATTCTCTAATGCTAGTAAGCCGTCTATCAAAGCTACTATGGCTCTTCTTAAGGAGTTTCAAAACGCTTCTGACCTTTAGTTTAATTTGGATAAATGCATTACTTACTTTGGTAATAAAGTAAATCATAACATTGAGTCTTGGGCTTCTGATTATACTGGTCGTAAAATTGCCAAACTTCCTCTCAAATATCTCGGGGTAAACCTTCTAAGGGGTAGAAAGAAACAAACATAAATGGATGATGTTGTGGACAAAGTGAAATGCAAAATGAATGATTGGAGAAATTCTTTTTGTCTAATGGAGGTAGGCTCACTCTTCTTAAGAGTGTTTTATGTAGTCTCCCTTTATATTCCATGCAAGTGCTCAAAGTTAAAAAAAGTACTCAAAAATCTCTTGAGGTTCTTTTTAACAAGTTTCTTTGGAAAGGTAACAAATCTTCTAAGATTTGGACTAATTGGAAGAGGAGTTGTAAGCCGTGTGCTTATGGGGGTCTTGGATTTAAAACTCTTCAGCAGTATATTGACATTAATATGTGCAAACTTTGTTACAAATTCAAAATTAAAGATTCCCTTTGGTCCCATTATATGCATCATAAATATTGTTCACATAGTCACCCTTCAATTGTCACCTGGAAAAAAAGGTGATTAAAAATTTGGAAGACCATCACTCTTGCTCGTACGGTTGCTTCTCAATTCATTTTTTGGGATGTGGGAGATGGGAAGATTTAATTTTGGAAGGATCATTGAGGTATTTCTCTTTTCTCAAATTTAACTCATGCTGCTTCTGAGGATGAGCTCCTTGTTTCAGACTGCTGGGTTGATGGGAGCTGGAACATTTCTAAATTATGGTCCTTAGTGGGGGAGGAGGCCTCCTCTATTGCTAATATTCCGATCAATGCTTTTAAGAAAGATGCTCCGATGTGGAAATTTAGATCTAGAGTCTCCGTTACTAAAATGATATATTCTCATTTACATAACTATCCTCAGTGGTTATGGAGCAAGTACATTTGGCACAGGTTTCTCTCCCCTTCTATCTCCTTCTTTCTTTGGAGACTTTTGCATGATTTTCTCCCTCTTGATGATATCCTTAAACTGAAGGGTTTGAAAATGGCTTCCTATTGCATGATTGGTGGCTTGTTTCGAGACTTAAAAGTGCAGTGCCTTGTTTATTTTGGTTCCCCCTGCTTTGCTTCCTCTCCTCTTGAAACCGAGGCTATGGCTGTTTTGGCAGCTATTAATGTGGCAATATCTTTTGGATTTATTAATATTGTCTTGGAAACAGATTCACAATTTTTGTTTCATATTTTAATGGGGAAATTAAAACCCCCCTGGAATCTCGTCACTTTGCTGAATAGGATCAATAATTTGATGGCCATTTTTCATATTAATGTGCAATTTTCCCTCATTCTTAGAGAATGAAACGAACCTACTGATTGGTTTGCAAAGAAAGGAAATGTTGGTATTATTATAGGAGTCACTCCACCACCTCCTCTTTATAGAATTATTCATGGTGATATGTTGGATGTCCCTTTTATACGGCCGTAAGGATGCGACTATTAGCCCTCTGGCTGACGATTTACCTAGCTCACAGCTTCTCTATATTTCTTTGGGGCTTTACGGTTTCCTCTCACTCTTTTTATTTATGATATCAATGCTGAAGTATTTCTTTTATATATGGAAGTCCCTTGAAGCTTGGCATTTAGTTCTGAAGTCGGTTGGTGCTGGAATTTGGTAGATTGGCTTCTCTACCCGAGATACATATGTTGTATTTGTGTTAAAAGTGTATGGTTTGAAAAATTTCGGGTGATACTTCAGGCCTTTCTGGTATCATTTCTGTTATGCTTCCCTTAAATACTTATCTATGGTTCTATATTGGAAAAGCAATGGGGAATTTATTTAGCTTGCATTTGGTCATTGATTGCAAAATTAATGATATTAATGGGGCCCCTTCGAGATGCACAGTTAGTTGTTGGAGGACTGAGATTTCCTCTTGCCTTATTGAGCGTACTCTTAAGCCTTATATTTTATCTCAAGAAGCTGCATTGTTGTGGGTTGATACTTTTGGTTGGATTTGGTATATTTATTGCCCTTTTGCATACACTTGGTTTTGGTTGGAGGCCCATGGCTCCAAGGATATTTCGGTTGGTGGAAGCTACACGAATTATCAATCATTTTCTTTATGGCTTAGTGTTGCTGTATGGATCTTTTGCCACCATCAGAGTCACGGTTTTTATGAATTTTTCATGCAGATAATTGGCTTGCCTTTTAATGCTAACCCTCTTTTTGTTGTATCGCCAAGTGGCTTTTTTGTTTCTGGGAAGGTCTCCGGACAGGCCTTCGTTACTTGTCTTGAGCTGCACTCACCTTCATATGTTGGGCCTCTCGATGCAAGAATGATGCTGCTCAGCTTATTTTTTTGGCCTACAACTCATATGTTCCTTGTTTCTCAAATTTTGCAAATTTTTACACATATATACCTTTTTGTCTTGGTATACATTTTGTTGGGATACTTGTAACTTTAGGTTTGTCAACCTTTTTCTTTTTTGGTGTGGTGTTGTAATGCGGAAGTAGAAACCCCTAGGATTTCATGTATTTTTTATTTTTAGTGGGGTTCCTCCTTCCCTCCCCTTGTTTTGTAACTTCCCTCCCCTAGGATTTCATATATATATATATATATGTATGTATATAGATAGAGATTAGAGTATTTTGATGTTACCCATGGGCGTCATGGTGCTTCAGACATTAATAAATAAGCTCTCCAAATAGAGAATAAAGCCTCTTAGCACTACAGTGCGTAGTATCATGGTGGTAGAAATCAGCTCATAAACACAGTGCGTAGTAACATGGTGCCATTCGTTCCTTGGTACCACGAAGATTTGCACCATGATGCTGACCCTTCCCGAAGCAAGTTAATTATCAACACTTAGAATATCGTGATGAGCTCAACTCTGTTGTATTTCACAACTTGTTCAAGGTGGTGATCAAGACAAGCCCTAACATGGTTGTCGCATCAAAATGATGCCAACATCGATGACCTGCATTAAATTTATTGGCAATGATGGATTTTATTATCAATAGTGCATTTATTGGCGATGCATGCATCAATATTGGTGTCAACAATGTGTATTAGACTTATAGAGAGGGCATTCATTAGCATGCTTTAGCTTAATAGGCAAATGATGTTGGTATCGACTATGTGCATTAGTTTTATTAGCGATGAATTGAATTGATATTGATGTCAATGGCCTACGTCAACCTTTTTGTAATAGCAGATGTCCATTGGAGTCAGCGACGCACATCAACTTTGATTGCGATGAAGTGCTTGGGCATTAGTTTTGGCAATGTGCATCACTTTTAGTGGTGATATAAGCTTTAATATTAATATCTATGACATGCATTAGCCTCATTTGGTTATGGCATGTGATGTTGATGTTGATGATATGCGTAGTTCTTATTGGCGATAGCAGGCGTGGATGCTAGTGCTAATGGATTGAATTAAACTTGTTGACCATGGGGGACACCAACATTATTGGCAATATGAGCCTATAGTATACATAAAGTTATTTTGATGATAACAAAAATATGTTTTAAGTTTTAAAATATTTATAATGTGTGATTTTAGGATTACTTGTTTGCATAAATTTTGGACCATAACATAAAATCAATCAAATTGGATGATCAAGTTAGTTAGAAAGTGATCAAGATGATATAAGATTAAGCTAAATAATATACTTTATGGAGTCCCTAGAATTATTAGGTTGGTAATTACAAAGTGATGACTTAAGTTGAAGCTTAAATGAAATGAAATATAAAATGAGAAAATATTGGAAAGAATACTAGATCAATATGATAACATTTAATCAAATTATTTAAAAGCTATATGTTTATATTTTTCAAAAATTTATTTAATCTACTAAAATTTTTTGTTTAACTTGAAATATATATGATAAATTTTCACATATATTTGTCATATATAAGTTTCTATATAATTATTTTATATTTTCTTGAGGATTATTTAATATATTTAAAAATTTTCATAAATTTACAAAAGTTCATATCTACACAAAAAAGCTTAAATAATCTTCAAATTTGAAATACATTTTTATTTTGTTAGATTAATTGAATGTTTTAGTTGAAATTTGATAGGTACATGATATGTTTTTTATTAATATTGAATTTGTTATGATTTATATGTAACATTACCTATTTCTTACCCATTGAGCTAGCCATTGGAGCTTAAATATGATGGCTTTGACTAACTGTTGTAGCCTTTTTGAGTAGCTTTGCTATTAGTCATTTGGAGAATAATTAAAACATATTTTTTATATATTCTGATCATATTTTTAGAGCCCATAAATAGGAGGTATTTTCGTATGTTTGGGGTGAAATGAAAAACTTGTAAAAGTCTTCTTACACCGCTAATCTCTCAAATTATTCTCAATGCAATATGTTCTTCCAAGATAATTTTGGAGGGCTGATTCAAATCTCTCTAAAAAGTTTGAGTTCATACAAAATTACATCGTTTGAAAGTTGTTTAGCGTTGTCAAGCAATCATCAGGTTTGTCAGATTGCTCTAGAAGTTTTTACGTTTATTTTTATTTGTTACATCTTTTTTAAGATTAGTTAATTTGATCTTAATATTTTTTCTTTTTCTTTTCTTTACAAAGTTTTAGTAAATTTTTTAAGCACAGTGTAATATACTTTTAAACATAATATTTGGTTGAGCTCTACTATTAAGGAAAAACTTAAATTATAGAGTATTCTCTATCTTGGGAAAGAAAAAATTTATTATAATGGAACTTAGTAGGTGGGGGTTTACGAGAGGACGCATATAGAGAGCTAAATCTAGTGAAAATATTGTGTTATCTCTTAATAATTTTAGTCA
>NEWO01000395.1:353941-371210 GCA_003013225.1 Phalaenopsis aphrodite
ATTTGCTTGGGGATAAGTTTAAGATAAGTACTTTGTATTTTCTTTGAGTTTTCTTTATTGTGTGAACCTGAATTTTAATATAAATAATTTTTTTTGTGTTATCCTCATGAGATACGAGTACTTTTCTTTATCTTTGTCATTCCAATAAAAATTCATCATGTAGGATTAGAATTATTTAAGAATTCTCTTATTCCATGCTTGTGATGGTTCATTACTACTTAATTTACATATTCAATCTGACCAATTGGTATGTTAAAACTTGTTGTCAAGCCATAATGAATCAGAAAGGCTATGTATTCCTCAACTAGTAAAAATTCATTAGTATGGTAGTTAATAAGATAATTTATTGGTTAGTGCAAAGAGATAGGGAGATAATATTTGATGGGTGTAAATTGATGTTTCTAGGTTGCAGACTTGATTCTTACCAATTTGATCTAGAGTTTGGAACTTAAGGACTGGTTAGTTCTAAAGAGAAAACACAGTGGGTAATCTAGAAGTGAGAGGCTAGCACCTAACCAGTATAACCTTAGAATTAAGAACTTAACTATTGGTTAGTTAATGTTCTTATGCACTCGGAAAAGAGTAAAGAATAAGATTGCTCTTGTCACAAAACTTTATTAAGCTTTTAAATATTTGATTCCTAAACTGATTAAGATCTCATTACAAGGGGAAATACTTTTACATAATTTGAACTCCTTTTTGTTTACTAGTTTAGAAATACTTAGTATTTTCTTTAAGTTTTAAATAGGATTTATAGGATTTAGTTCTTTTTACACAAAAACTTGCGACCTTATTTCCTAGATAATTGTGCGGAGTTTAAGCAAAGTTTTACTAAGTTCATAAACTAGTTTTCACCTTCCCCGTGGGATCAATACTTGATGCTTAAAAAGAAAGTCCTATATTACATGAAACGATACGTGCACTTGTGTAGTATTCTTAGTGTGCAAAATTAAAGTGTGGAAAAAAAACAAGAATTATTTGATATATAATATTAATTATGAATTAAATAATGCACTACAACTACTGCATCAAGTTTTTGATGTCATTTTTTGAGATTTAAATTGAAGTAGTTACACACTAAGTACACACTCATTGTTTCGATGATCAAGTTCTTGGCGCCATTGCCGGGGAAGAAAATAATAATAACAATAATAAAATACTTAAAAAAAAAATATTTTTGACTGTTTTGTTTAATTTTATTTTCTGAATTTTTACTTTTGTATTCATAGTTCAGGACTTGAAGGTTTAAAACCTTACGATTCTGAGTTAGAACGAACTATAAGAAAAATTTGAAAAAAAAAAACTTCACAATTTACAAGAAATGACGAACACATCACACAAAAACACTGATAATCAAACAGTTAAAAATGAACATCATCATGTACAAAGACCTTTATGTGATTACGTAAACGCTACACAGATGAAATTCATTTGAGCATATAAACCTCTGTTCTAGTGGCTAACTCATTAGAGCTAAAACCTGTCATAATCCAAATGATACAAAACAATCAGTTTAGGGGGACACCATCTGAGGATCCAAATTTACACCTTGCTAGTTTTCTAATACTATATGCTACATTTAAGTACAACAACATATCAAATGACGTTGTTAGACTTAGAAATTTTTTTTTCTTAATGAATAAAACTAATATGTGTTTAAACTCATTAGCACCTAAATCTATCAGAATTTTGAGAGATTTAACACAGAAATTCTTACCTTAGTAATTTTTACATTAAAAAACTGCTAAGCCTAATAATAATATTACTTCATCTACTCAGTATGAAGGTGAGTCAATATATGAAGCCTGAGAATGATTTAAAGAACTCTTTAAGAAGTGTTCACATTACACTTTGCCAGACTGGTTAATTATTCAAAAATTTTATAATAAGTTAGTTAGATTCCTTAAATCTATTATTGACGCTGCTGCTAGAGGTTCATTATTGTCAAAAAAAATTAATTCAACATATGAATTAATAGAAGAGATGACTACTAACAACTTTCAATGATCATCTGAAAAGATAAGTGCTAAGAAAGTAACCAATGTCAACTATACTGATGCGACTTCTATTTTGACATCTCAAGTTGCTGCAATATCTAGGAAGCTAGACAAATTTAAAATGAACCTATCTCAAACACCTCATGTGATTGGAGAAAATTCATTGTGATAATTGATTGATTCTCAATCTTCATTTGAGACTTTAAATGCAATTATAATAGACCTAATAACCAATATTCTAACTATTATAACCTAGGTTGGAAAAACCACCATAACCTTAATTGGAATAATAACTTTGGTGGTGGAAATCATCAATGAGAGAACAATCAAGCGAATCCATTGGGAAACTGTAAGAACCAGGGTAAGACTAACTATAGACCTTATTCTTCTAGTTTTACTAATAACCAACAAATTAAGGAGAAGAAGTTGTCTGTAGAAGAAGTCATGTTACAGATTGAGAATTAATTACAAAGTCAGGGTGCTGCAATTATAAATTTTAAGATTCAATTAGGAAAATTGCTAATTCACTTCACAATAGGCCTTAGGGAACACTTCCTAGTAACATTGAACTTAATTCTAAATATAAAAACAAAGAAGAAGTTAAAGCAGTCCAGTTGACAAGTGGTAGAGAATTGAATACTAAAGTGCAAAAAGATATTAAAGTTGAGAGGGAACTTGAAAAAATTAAAAAAAACACGAAGAAAATGTTCCCAAGAAAATAAAAAAATCTCTCTCCAACTAAGATCATTTTAGAAAAACCACCACCGCCATTTTCTTAGAGACTTAAACAACAGAAACTCAATCAATAATTTTTCTAATTTCTAGAGATATTTAAGAAACTAATAATCAACATTCCTTTTGCTGAAGTACTGAAACAAATGCCAAACTATGTTAACTTTATAAAAGACATATTAAATAAGAAAAAAAATTATTGAACATGAAACTTTTGCACTTAGTGAAGAATGCATTGTAATAATTCAGAAAAAAACTTTCTCAAAAACTTAAATATCCTCGTAGTTCTACTATTCCATGTACGATAGGAAAATTATTTTGTGGAAAAGCTTTATGTAATTTAGGAGCTAGCATTAACTTCATGCCCTTATCAATATTCACAAGCTTTATGTAAATTAGGTTACTGTAACCCTTCAGTTAGCTGATCGATCAATCACTTATCCTAAGGAGGCTATAGAAGATGTGCTGGTTATAGAATTTATTTTTCGTTGTGGATTTCATTGTTTTAAATATGGAGTAAGATAAAAAAATACCAATAATTTCAGGGAGATATTTCCTTGCTACTGGACGAACTATGATAGATGTTCAAAAATGAGAGCTAACTATGAGAGTTAATGACCATGAAATTATTTTTAATGTGTTAAAAATCTATTAAGTTTCCAGTGAAAGGAAAAGATGAATGTTATAGAATGGAGATTATCGATGATTTAAGTAATAACCATCTTCGAGAAAGTCATGAACTTAAAGCAGGACCACAAGAGTTGAAGTATGAGAATGAAACTAATTTTCAAGATAAATCTATTGAGATAATCACTGAGAATTCAAATTATGTTCAGGAAAGTTTTGAGATTTTAGACAATACTGAAAATAGTAATTCTCTTTTTCTGTCAATCGAAGAACTTCCTGAACTTGAGATGAAATTACTCCCTACACCTTTAAAGTATGCTTTTTTAGGGAACTTATCAACATTACTTGTTATAATATCCTCAGACTTAAGTAAAGATCAAGAAGAAAAATTAGTGAAAACTTTAAGAATTACAGTCCAATACATTAGAATGGCCACTCATATACACCATCTTTATTCGCGGCTTGCATTAGCGCGTTTCTCCATTTAATTTCCTTAATATATTAAAATTATGAGGTAGAAATTTGATAAAGACTATTATTGGAGCAGAATTGTGAAATAAAAATGAGGTTTTTTTTCATAGAGGGGGTTATTGTTTATAATGAATGGTTTGGAGGAAGAAAATATAGTTGTTGAGCTAGCATTAGTGATCAAAAGTTTTTTACCATCATCGATGTGAATGTTTTCTGTATATGGTTAATCTGGATATATGGATATATTATGGAGATTAAACATGAAATGGTGGAAGACACTTAAGTCTAGGTGTCATTTTGTTTCGTAAGATGTAGACTTCAGTTTGAGGGGATGTATTTGCTTTTGGATTGTTTCAAGGATTTTAGTGCATATGTAAAGTTGGGACATCGTTTTGCTGAATGACCTTCTTACTGACAAAATTGACATTTGCAAAGATAGGGACAATGGTGGAGGGCGCTTGTTTGATTGGAGTTCTGGTTTGATTTTAGAGTGGAGGTACAGTTTATATAGTAAGGAGAATTTTTTATGAATTGGTACTTAGATATTTTAGCAGGGTTGGCAATCACGGGTATTTTTTAGGAGATTGTTTTCTTCGTTCCTTTAACACTGAGATAAACATTAAAGTTTATGAATATTTTATGTAGTTCCTTAAATGAGTTGGGAGTCTCATACACATGCATGGCAGAGCAAAGATCCTTATATTCATTGTCAACATTCACTAGAATTTTTATTTGAGATCATCTTCATCAATCTGGTAGCAAAGCATGCCTAATTCATCGGCAATAATTTTAGCATAATGCATGTATTCGGTGATTAGTTATGTTCCCTTGGAGTGAAGACAAGTTTTCCTTAAACAAAAGGTTAATTAATTTTTTTTATAAAGAGCATTATTTGGCTCTTAATTTTATTACACCAGAAAAAATTTACATCAAAAGGCCAAAGGTTCCACTACAACTCACACAAAAAAAAAAAAAAAAAGAAAAAAAAACCTTGGAACCTAAGGCCAAAATACAACTCACACAAATCAAAAAATAAAAAAAAAACCCTCATTTACCAAAGCGAATAAAAGGAATATCCAAGTAATCACCACGAAGCAGCCGAGAAAGCTCCTCCGAAATTTTGCTAGTAACAATAACTTTCTGTAAAACCAAACCAAGCCTAGCCACCCAACTCACACGCTGATTCCCTTCACAATGGATAAAAGACCACCATAATTAGTAGGTTTACACATTTTAGACCATCTCATCCAATGGATCTTATGAGCCTTATCAGCCCACAAAAATCTAATAAAAATATTTTCTAACTTGATGCAAAGAGTATTAGGCATTTTCATAAAACATAAAGTATACAAAGGAATAGAAGCGAACACACATTTCAATAAAGTAACCTTACCACCAAAAGATAATAAAAGATTATCCCAAGTAATCAATCTCTTATTAACTTCATCAATAATATTGTCAAAAAGATACTTCTTTCTCCTTCCTTTGTCAAGATTAAAGCCCAAATAATTAATAGGAAGCACCACCTTAATCCAACTAGTATAATCCTGAATCTAATTCCTTTTTCTGAATTTTAATCCACTTAGAACAATAAAAATGACATTTATTAGTATTAAAATTTAAACCAGAGACATCTTGAAAATGCTTTAAACCTTTCCAAAGCCTTTTAATAGATCCTTAATGAGCATTGGTAAAAATAATAAGATTAGCAGCATAAGCAAGATGAGAAATACCAAAATTCCCTTTACCAACAAACAACATGCAAGGATAATTGTAGAAAACCATATTATGATATCAGGAAAGATAATAAAAAATAAGAATGAAAATATAAGGAGAAAGAGGATCTTGCTTTATTCCTTTAGAAGATTGGAAATAACCACACTTCTTTCCATTAATTAAAATGGAATAGTAATTATTTTCCAAATCCTCTTAATGAGATTGCAAGACTCTTGATTAAAACCCCTGGCTTTAAACACATCCAAAATAAATTCCCATCTAAAAGAATCATAAGCTTTATGAATGTCCATCTTAAAAATGAAATTAACTCCTCTGCCCTTCTTATCTAAATCACGAATTAATTCTTGAACAATAAGAACAATCTCACCAATTTATCTTTCTCTAATAAAAGCAGATCACTGAACAAAAACCAAATTATTAATAAAAGAATGCAGTCGATTAACCACAATTTTAGAAATCAACTTAGAAATAACAGTATTAAGACTAATAAGTCTATAAGCATCCCAATATAAACTGCCTTTAGTTTTAGGGATAAGCACCAAGTTGGCACTTTTAAAATAGTTAGGCGGGTCACATCCTTTAAAAAACTCATGAATAGCATGAATAACATCCTGCTTAATGATATCCCAACATATAAAATACAACATTAAAGCCATTAGGACCAACCAACTTATTACTGTCCATACTATCTAAAGCTTGTTTAATTTCAACAACATTAGGAATAGCGAGAAGATTAATTTTATTAGTATAAACATAACTATCAGAAAATAGGTTAGTATTAATCAAATAAAGAACACTATTATCACTTTCGAAAAGCGTAGAAAAGTACTCAATACCGTCAGCCTCAATGAGATTCTGATCTTCAATAAGAACACCATTACTTTGCCTGATTTTGAGTATATTCTCATTCGTTCTTCTTTTCTTAATAAAAACATAAAAATAAGCATAATTCCTGTCACCATCAACAAAATTTTTCCCCATAGCTTTTTGTATGAAGAAAGCTTATTTCATATTAATAGCCCTGGTAAGAGCATCCTGACCAACCAAAAGATCTTAATGAGGAATTACATTATTACTAAATTCCTCCTTTAACCCTTTCAAATTGTCTTCTGCAGAAAGAATATTAGTATGGAGATTCCCAAAAACCTCCCAATTCTAACTCCTCAACTTAGCCGCCACCTTCTTATGTAAAAACCATAAATTAACGCCAGCATTAGCTTCATAACTAGAATTCTAGTTAACCTTAATAAACCACAAAAAGGAGTGGTGAAGAATCCACATATTTAAAAACCTGAACAGGTAAACTTAGTTGTTAAAACCATCTTTACCATAACGATTAGAGGAGCATGATCAAAGCAATTAATAGCAAGATGATTCACAGTGGAGGCTGAGAAAAAATCCAACCAAGCAGTATTGACCACAAACCTGTGAAGCCTTTCAAAGGTCTTAGCACGATACCATGTAAACGGATTACTGGTATAACCAAGATCAAAAAGTTCATTATCTAACAAAACTTCATTAAAATCATTTATAAGCTTATGATTAGGATATTTACCACCTTTCTTCTCCTTAACAGAAAGAATAGCATTAAAATCCCCACCGACAATCCAACCTTTAAGAGCAATCAAATTCCTCCAAAACTCCAACACAGTTCCATCTGTACAACCAGCATAAATAACAGATACTAAATTAAATGACAACTTAATGGGATAAGACTAAAAAAGATATAAAATACAGTGAGATATTTATGATATTCATCTGATAAATTTATGTTATAATGCCTTCTGAGTGGTCGAATAATTTGCATTTGTGCTAAATTTATTATCTTCGTTGTCTTAACCAGTGCTAGCACCTGTTTTTTAAGTTGATCAGTATGCAACAAATTTGATAAACCAGTGCCTCGAGAGATTAATTTTACTGGCTGGCGAGACATCAATCTTCAGAGAAGTAAAATGGAAAAACCTTGTAGGAGTTTTGTTAGTCACGAGAATTACATCGGGGAGCAATGTTTGGATGATGTAGATACATTCAGTTATTATTCTGTTAATGTATGGAGATCAGCGAGCATATTTTCTACCACACCTCGCCTTGATGATTCTGAAGGTGCTTGTAAGAAGAAGAAGAAGAAGAAAAAGAAGGGGAAGTTAAATAAGCTTCATTCTCAGATCATTTCTTCTTCTGGATCTGATATGTCTTGTGTAAAGGAGACCTTCATGGGTGCAGAATCTATTAATCCAGAAAAAGGCGAGCAATCCAAAATAGGATTGTCTAATCCAAAGGATGGCGATAATTTATCCACAATGCTCTTTTGTAACTCTTTTCCTGTCCAAGTTGAAACCAAACACAACTATTCATGTTCACACTTAACACTCAACCAAACTGGAGAAAATGACCCAAAAAGTAGAGGCATTGAGTGCTCCCCTATCATAATTCCCATTCAGAATTGCAGAAGACTCAATGAATCCAGTAACACAAAGACTACACGGAACCAGGACAGCGACACCGAAGTCAGAACAGTTTCTACTGCTAGTTTATCTTTTGCAAGCTTAGCACCAATTGGGTCATACTCAGAAAATACAAAAGGCTCTGAAAAAATATCGGCTGACGAATATCAAATAGTTCATGGACAAAGCAACTGCAGAAAAACCAAGTATTACAGAACTTCGGAAAACAAGAATAATTTAGTTAGAGAATGTGAGGGTTCAAATGATAGAGATAGAAAAGTAGGTTCCATGATGTCTCGCTTCGCAGCCTCTATGAAATCCCACAACATGGTATCAGAAATAAACCACAGAGAAGAAGAGGATTATAAACATAACAGAAACAAAAAAACTAATTCTAAGGAAGAGTTCTTAATGCCCAGCGATACCCCTGCTATTGAACTGAATCAATATGATCCTATGGAAGGGTATTTTCAAAGTTTTTCTGGAAAATCACAGATGCTTCGCAGTATTAACAACCAAAGGCAGAAGGATATGAAAAATACTCCACTTTTCAGGCAGAGGTTAAGGAGGAATATTGGATACTTGCAGTCTGAGGGTGTTAGAGCCTTTGATGACTCTCACCTGATGGTAAATGATGTATCACTCACTGTAACTTCTCCATTAAAGTTACATTGCTACAAGGGAGATGGATTGTTGCCTTCTCCACAATATCATTGTACTTATAATCATCGTTATGTATCATCCAAAGTACCTCAACAATTAGCTGAACTAAAATCCAGTGATCAATATATTCGGCTGGAATCAAGATTAAGGGCAGCTGATAACTTGAGAGCAGTAATTTGGCAGAAATCAGAAGATAAACTCCAGCAGCATCTTAGAAGTGGCATAAACCACGACAAAAGGAGATTAAAGGGAGGGGAAGACCATTTACGTGAACTCGATTATAGGCCAAGTCTTTTTACTACTGTAAGTCCAAAAATTTTGATGGATGGATATCTTCAGAGTTTCCATTTGCAGAAATATGATAGCCATGGTACTCGTGAACCTCATCTTTTGGAAGTTACGGCGTGCACATCACAATGTAATGGACCTTATTTAGCTCTTTCACCGTGGCAGCTGCCCTTGCATGAGATCCATGCACATTATGGGACAGAGAAAAGTTCAACAATGCAAGATACAGCGGCAGAAGCTTTTTTTCCCTTTCACAATGACCACATAGCATCTTATTTATGCCCTAAACCTGAACTTCTTTTTAACAGCAACGTCAAAGCTTGCATTAATTCACTAGGAAATTCTCTTAAATCAAGTTACATATCTTTCTCGCCTGAATATAAAGAAGAGGGCAATGCTAATTTTATCAGAAAAGAAGAGTATCACACAAAGACGTGCAGTGCCAGTTCTTGTGGAGAAAATTTGGGTGACTTTTGCACAAATGTAATTAGCTTTGAAAACAGTGAACAGCATAAGGGTGGTTGTATCACGAAGGGTTACAGAGTGAAGAAATCATCCATGCATGTTGGTTCAACATGGGCAGAACAAATTCTTGTTGCTGCTTACAAATTACAAAGAGATGCTGGTTATGTTCAGCTAGTCACAGGCAACCCCATTGCTACTTTCGAGAAATTTCTTACTTCGGCCGCTCCAGTAATTGCTCCTTCATTCTCGAGCAAAGAGGTGGAAGATTTCTTTTTTACAATTCAGGATCCTAGTGTTGCATTACACTGTATTTGGAGTTGGTATGAAAAACCTGGATGTTATGGATTAGAAATAAAGTTAGGAGATTCTCAGAACTTGGGAAGTTTGAAGAGCCTGGATGAACCTCTTCTTGCTTATTTTGTTCCTTCTCTTTCTGCCATCCAGCTGTTCAGCTACTCCCAATGTTCCAGAAACCAGGAAATTATTGAAACTGTTCATCAGAAGGAAGAAAATGGGAAATGTTCGTTACTGTGCTCATTCCTGAATCATTTGTGCCCAGGATCATTAAAAGACACAAAAGAGCACCATGTTCTTAACCCCATAGAAGGGCATACTGGAGTTCCTCTTCACTCAATTGATAATGTTGGCTCCTTAAGTTGTTCTAACGAGAATCAGAATTACAGCTGCATTTCGTCCAACAATGAATCAAAATTGATCTTTGAATTCTTTGAAAATGATCTTCCGCATGAACGCTTGCCTTTATATGCCAAGTGAGTGGTAACTATTCAGCCATTACCGCTGAGTAACATGTCATTTGTACCAATATATTATTTGATAGGTTTTTATAGCATCAAACAACCTAACATTGGTTCTTTTTTCTTTATGACAGGGTAAAGAAGCTCATAAAGGATGGTGCTTCCAACCTGCATATGTCTGGCAATCCGTCCAGCTTAGAATGCATGAAATTGCAGGATCTTCATCCCTCTTCATGGTAAGTAAACAGCACACAGTTTTCACAGTGTTTTTCAAAAGATTGAATATTTACTGCACAGAAGGAAAAGCTAATGAACCATTAATGTTCCAGAATTTGAACTCATTGTAAGCATGGATTTTTTTAGGTATTCTGTCGCTTGGTATCCCATCTACAAAATTCCAGATGGTCCACTCCGCATCACATTCTTGACCTATCACTCCCTGGGGCATTTTACCTTTAATCATTCCTGGTCGAGTTCTTCCAAGCAACATGTGGTTTGTCCAGTGCTGGGAATGCTTAGCTATAATGTGAAGGTAATTATTCTCTTCCAAACTTATTGAAACTATTTCCATTTCCTATTACAGTCCTTAAGCCCGAGCTCAACCTAATGAAATAAAATCTTGTGCAACTCTATACCTGAAACCCCATTTTTTCTTAAAATTCTCATACCAACAGAATGATGGCTGGTTTATCCTGAATGAGAATGCACGCAACTCTCATGGTAAAGAACAGAGGTCTTTAGATGTTTCAAAGTTGCTTCAAGCTAGACTGAACAATCTGGTGGAAACTGCTGCAATCTTTGCAGCAGGGCGTACCAGTATGAATAATGTAAAAGTTAAGAATGTTCACCAGGATTATAATTTCTTTCTTTCTCGGCAGCAATGATCAATTCTTACCTCATAGGCGCTCAGGTACTCATTTTTGGTTTGCTCAATGCATAATTTTTCCATTTATTTTTCTTTGACCTAAACAGTAAGAGGAAAGTTCAGATATTGGTGATTTTATGCATAACGAGACTAGAAGTTGATATATTTGTTGATAAAGTTCAGCTTTATTAATCTCCCTTCCTTAGTTATGCTTGAGCTGGTAACTCTTGGTTACAGATATATTTTTCTACAGTTTGAACCAAGCTTTCTTCAGTCCACATCCTTTTATTTCTGTTTTTTATTTCGTAGTAATTTCGCCTAAATAATTAAATCCAATTTGTTTAGCTAAGCTTTAATAAAGGACACTTATTTAGTTTTTAAGTTAACAATTTCGTTTTAATTTTTCAGATCTTTTACCTGCCTATCTTAATTATCCTATTTTTATTCCTTAATTTGAGTGTCGTTGCTTTTTTTTTAAGCATCAAAAGATTAATTTTATGAAATTCATGATTTTAAGATTCATATTCTATGCGGTGTTGCTGCTAATCACATCCATGAAAATTGAAGGCCAGTCCGACTAGGGCTGCCAAAAAAGATTGGTGTTCGGCTTGTTCATTAAGTAAACGAGTCGAACACGAACAAGTTTTTAAAGCTCAAATTACAAAGGAGCCGAACATGAACAACTCTTTGTCGTAATTATGCCAAATTTGAGTCTTAGTTGTAATTATGCCTAATAAAATAAATATGAATTAAAAAAAGGCATATTTAACAATTTTTCAGAAGGAACAATTTTTAATTTTTTCTTTAAAGAGGCGATGTATTTAAATGCTGATTACAGACTTTGACCAACTTTTGATCAAAGTCGGTGTATATCCTGGTCTCTTAATTTTCCTTATTTCAGTATTACACTGAAGTGTCAAATGAAAGTTGAAAGGGATAGTTACACACAGACCACCCTACAAATTAACCACTCGTGATTTTTGTAAAAGAATCGCTCGATGCACTTATGCATGCCCCGATCAAACTATTGGAAATTTGATTAAGATAAGAAACATGGGCTCATGTTTTATAATGAATTTTGATATTTGAGTAAGAATTTGAAAATGGACCAAAGAGGGTGGTTGATTTGTAAAGAACAAGTTTGGGGTGGTTTGTATGTAATTGCTTCAAGTTAAGAAAAAATATATTTAAATTAATTTGAGAAAATGGGGCATTTACTTATATAGCACACAATTCTTATGTATTTATTTGCCTCACACCTGAACTATCCTATTCACGCACATGTCACTCTAACTCTTTAATTCACATAAAAAATAACACTTCTCATTTTTTTAAGTGTAAGTACATATTTTCATGCATAGGTTAAATCACCAAAGTGCTTTATATGTAAATATGAAAAATTAGGTGCGAGAGATAAAAATGTATATGAATTGTGTTATACATGTACATTCCAAAAAAAAAAAAAAAAACTTTGTATTTTCCTTACTATTAAAGCCAATTCGTAGATGTATTATGCTCGTTATAAAATTGAAGCTTCAGAACTAAGGTTTTGTTTGGCGTCGCGTTATCGAGCGACACGGCGGCGGATTTATAAAATTTCGATAAAATGCGGGCCGCGGGTTCGACCCTGTTGCCCGCGTTTTGTATTAACTTCAAATTCAGCTTTTACATCCCCACCCCCTCCCTCCTCTCTCTTGCGATTGAGCTTCTCTCTTGAGTCTTGCGCTCCCCTCTCTAGTGATTCTGCTCTAAAGCTAAGATCCCCGCTCGCCTTCTAGAGAACTAGTGATGGAAACAACTCACATAGAAATTCTAAACAGTTCTCGACTCTTCTTATGAAGTCCCACATGGGTAGTCAGAAGCTCTTATTTGTCACTTGAGATGGCTAAGACCAACATGTGAAGGCTAAAAAATGAGTTCCCATAGGATCAATTGACTTTAGGGCAACCCTAGGTGGCTTGGTCTTGCACACACACACACACTTGGACTCATCACAAGTTCCCTAACACACCCAAAACTATCAATTTACCCAAATTGATCCATCTCCCCCTTGACGCTCACAACCACTCCTTAACTCTTTTGAAGTCTCATGTGGGTGCTCCTAAGTCCTTAACCCTTTGTTAGGATGACTGGCATCAACATGTGAGGGCTTCAAGATGAGTTCTCATAAGGCTCATATGACTTTGGGAAGGTTTTCTATGGCTTGCATGCTCACCACCTAAAACCATCCAACATTATCCAAAATCACCCAAATTTACCAAAATTCCCAAAAATACCTAAAATTGTCAACATCCCCAAATTCACTCAAAACTTCACCACAACCAATTCTAGTCATCCAATTTACCTAAATTCACCCAAATTTTCTAATTTTACCCAAACTATCCAATTTTCACCCAATATCCACCAAATGACAAATCCAAATCCAATTCAAGTCCCAAATTCCATCATGACAAATTCAAAATTTCATGAAGCCCATCATGATTAATNCACTCTAACTCTTTAATTCACATAAAAAATAACACTTCTCATTTTTTTAAGTGTAAGTACATATTTTCATGCATAGGTTAAATCACCAAAGTGCTATATATGTAAATATAAAAATTTAGGCGTGGGAGATAAAAATGTATAAAAATTGTGTTATACATGTACATTCCAAAAAAAAAAAAAAATCTTTGTATTTTCCGTACTATTAAAGCCAATTCGTAGATGTATTATGCTCGTTATAAAATTGAAGCTTCAGGCGTCGACGGCGGATTTATAAAATTTCGATAAAATGCGGGCTGTCGGTTCGACCCTGTTGCCCGCGTTTCGTATTAATTTCAAATTCAGCTTTTACATCCATACGCCCTCCCTCCTTTCTCTTGCGATTGAGCTTCTCTCTTGAGTCTTGCTCTACCCTCTCTAGCGATTCTGCCCTAAAGGTAAGATCCCCGCTCGCCTCCTAGAGAACTAGTGATGGAAACAACCCACATAGAAATTCTAAACAGTTCTTGACTGTTCTTATGAAGTCCCACATGGGTAGTCAGAAGCTCTCATTTGTCACTTGAGATGACTAAGACCAACATGTGAAGACTCAAAAATGAGTTCCCATAGGATCAATTGACTTTAGGGCAACCCTAGCTAGCTTGGTGTTACACACACACACACACTTGGACTCATCACAAGTTCCCTAACACACACAAAACTATCAATTCATGGAAATTGATCCATCTCTCCCCTGATGCTCACAACCACTCATTAACGCCTTTGAAGACTCATGTAGGTGGTCCCAAGTCCTTAACCCTTTGTTAGGATGATTGGCATCAACATGTGAGGGCTTCAAGATGAGTTATGATAAGGCTCGTATGACTTTGGGAAGGTTTTCCATGGCTTACATGCTCACCACCTAAAACCATCTAACATTGTCCAAAATTACCGAAATTTACCAAAATTCCCAAAAATACCTAAAACTGTCAACATCCCCAAATTCACTCAAAACTTCACCAAAACCAGTTCTAGTCATCCAATTTACCTAAATTCACCCGAAATTTCTAATTTTACCCGAATTATCCAATTTTCACCCAATATCCATCAAATGACAAATCCAAATCCAATTCAAGTCCCAAATTCCATCATGACAAATTCAAAATTTCATGAAGCCCATCATGATTAATTTTCAAAAACATCAACATTAATTCCAAGCCCAAAATTAAGGTCTTTACATTAAATTTAAAAGCCTAAATTTTAACTTTCTTCAAAATTAAATGAGCCCACATGACATGAAATTCCCCTCATGTATTTGATTAAAGTCCTAAAGTTCATAATTTAATAAAACAAATTTGGCCTCATAACACCACCACACAAAGTGCCCCATTTTCCACTTTCCATCTTCATGAAAATAACCAAGCCAAATGCAAGTCTCTAAGCCATGGCCAAGCCACTTGCAAGCCTCCTTAGCCACATACATGCCATCCTCCCCTAAATAGCAAAAGGAGGACCTACTTTCAAGCCTCCAAGAAAGTTCTTCACCTCATCCATAGCCAACGTTCAAACCCTAGCCTCATGATTAGGACTTCATGATCTGAACCCAAAGACCAAAAATCAAACTAGCCACCATGCGGAGATGAGCCAAGCCCTTCCCATTGACCAAACCGAAGTCAAACTCAAAAGTGGTCTAAAACCCATTCCACTTCAATCCACTCATGGACACATGACACAACTCAATTTGCTTCACATTTTCTTACAATTGAACTCCCTCAGTAGGATGGTGACCTCCCATAAGCCGACCGGCCACCCTAGCCGCCGGAAAATACCAAACCCAAGAGGCCACCCATGGTCAACACCCAAAATTTGAACTCCCCCACTTTTCTCACTCCCATTGAACATTGACACTTGCTTTCCCTCCACCTAAGCACCATTGTAGACTCCCTAACCAACCCAATTAAACCCTAATTCCCTGCTTATAAAACCACCACCACCTCATAGACAAAAGGAAAAGAAGTGCACTAATGACCTGACTCGCAATTACGTAGTTATTTTGTTTCCCAAAGATAGTAAAAAACTTGACTCAATATATTTTAGCTGCTAGTGTGTACAATAGATATGTTATAGAATATAGAATTTGATAAATAGTTTACACACTAGGGGTACTACGCAAGTATACATATTGTTTCATGTAATACAAGATTTTCTTTTAAAACTCCAGATTCTATCCCACAGAGAAGGTGAAACTCTTTTTTTTCCAAAACTCTTTTTATGACTTAGGAAAACATTACTTAAGCTCCAAACAATTATCTAGAAAAAATGACAGTGATTTTAGGTGTAAAAAAAAGTTACTAAATTTCTACTAACTCTATTTCAAAGCTTTAAAAAAATGTAGTATTTTTAAACTAGTTTTACGAAGAAGAGTTCAAATTATGTGAAAGTACTTTCCCCTTGCAAGGAGATCATAATAAATGTAGGAATCAAATGTTTAAAGGATAAAATGTAGTTTTATGCCAAATAGGAGTAATCTTATTCTTTACCCACTCTCGAGTGCATAACAAATATTGGTTAATCTAAATTTAAGTTTCTAACTCTTAGGTTATGCTGGATAGGTTCTAGCCTTTCACCTCTAGATTTCTCACTGTTCCCTCTCTATAAGACTAACTGATTCTTAGGTTTCAAACTCTAGATCAAATTGATTAAGGTTCTAGCCTGTCACCCTAGAATCATTAATTTACGTCCATCAAAACTTATCTCCCTATCTATTTGTACAAACTCATAGATTACCTTCTTACCCATGATATTAATGTGACTCTACTAGTTGAGGAACACATAGCGCTCCCGGGTCATTATGTATTCACAATAAGTTTTAGCACATCAATTGACCAGATTGAACATGTAAATGAAGTACAAAGAAATGAATCATCACAAGTATGAAATAAGAGAAATCTTAAACAATTCTAATCCTACACATGATTACTTCTTATTGTAAGGAGAAAGATACATAAAACTACTTAGAATTTATGGGGATAACACAACAAAACATAATTTATATTAAAAATCCAAGTCTCCACAATAAAACAAAACTAAAAAAAATACAAAGTACTTAGCTGAGACTTCTCCCCAAGCAAATTTTTGAAGTTCTTTTGACTTCTTACTCCAATAGACAAACTAAAATATGCACTACAAATACTCTCACTCATAACACACACAAACACACAAGAGAGCCTCACGACCCCTCCTAAAATCTTCACCACCAACCAAAAGCCTATCTTTAACACCACACACACACACTTTTTCGACCAGCAAATTGTTCCTTTGAATAAAGCTCTTAGAATCACCAAGAGTCACTTCAAGCACATATTCCAAATTTGTCTAAATTCATTGCACAAAAGTCCAAATCGTTTTTGGCGCATAAGCGCCAGCCTTCTAAAAGCCTATTTTAACTATCTGGCTCCTAGATGCCAAGTCACTTTTTGCTCCTTTGCTCCATTTGACTCTATTTTGCTTCTTTTTTGCTCCTTTTCCTCTTAAACTCTATTTCTTGTGCTTGAAATAAAAAACAAACAAAATACCTTTTATTAAAGCAAAATATCCTTAAAATTGAGTATAAAATGTATATATAAAAATAACACATTTTAAGGCATGTCAATTCCCCCAAGTTACTTATCTTCAAGTAACTTATTTATTTTGTAAAACAAATGCTTTAACTTTTGGTAGTGGGTTTCATTAAAAATTACTATACTTTTGCCCCATAAATGT
>NEWO01000395.1:390452-403191 GCA_003013225.1 Phalaenopsis aphrodite
AACATTAATTGAGGCCAATTGACTAGGCTATGTGTTCAATTTGGTGAGATTAGGTCATATGGTCAAAATTGGGATTTTGACTTAAATCAAAATTGGGCTCAAATCATGGGCCAATTAGGCTTGGATTTGGTTTAGTTTGGTCATATAAAAAGTGAATTTGAGTTTAAGATTGGAATTGGGGTCAATTGAGATCAAATTGATGGACATTTGAATTGGACTTGGAGAAATTTGAGCCTTTAAAGGGAAATTTGGGGGTTTTGGTTAAAGATCGTCAAATTAGTCAAATTGGGTCATGTAGTAGTTGAGAGAAATGAAATTGGGAATATTTGGGATTTATTGGGATTTTCTGGGAATTTTTGGAATTCGGAGAGGTATTTTGGTAATTTGGGGGTGTTTTAGAGTAAAAAGGCCAAGATTGGTATTTTGGCAGATTCAAGGTACCAATCATCACCAATAAGCCATGGAACAATAAGAGCCCCATTTTGGGTCCTCTACATAGTGTTCTTAGCCAAACCTAACCCTAGGGCTAGTAGGTTTAAGGGACCATCTACATGAGTATCCCAAAAGATCAAGGGTTCTAGGCTAGAAATTTGAGTTTATGGTTGTGAGTGAATGTGGGTGTAGATAAGTGTAGTGAGTGCCTTAGCTCCAGACCAACACCCAAGGTCAACCTTAAGGTCCAGCAATCCTAAGGGTGACTCATCTTGAGTTTCCCCCATAGTGACCCTACCTACTAAGTGCTAGAGGTTGAGAGTAATATGTGGAACTTCAAGTTGAGTGGAGAAGAGTTTGGAGTTTCTAATGGTGAGGGTTACAGGTCTAGTTTTCTAGGAATAGTCAATAGGAAAAGTTCTATGGCTAGACCCCAGGCTTCTAAAGAGGAAAAACTAAACCTCAACCAAAATTGAGGTCAACACATTCATTTTAATCAGTTAAAAACAATTTTTATGTTGACTGACAAGTTCCTCTATCTAATATAGAAGATTAGATGAGGTTTATATTAAGCTGGTTTCATAAAGTTTCCTATAATGGCAAGCCCCTAAAGTTGATTACATCTTAAATGACTGAAGTCACTTAATAAACTCTCGATTTAGATCATAAAATCATGCTTTCAAGAATTTCAAAAGGTAGGAATTTTCACAGATCAGACAAAGAGGTGTGAAATGGGAAAGGCTTAAATTTGGAATATTTTATTTTGAAATCCAAAGGAAGAAGAACTAAGGGATTTCACAGACTCTGAAGGGAAACTCGACGACTTCCCAAACTATCCTATTGTTTGGCTTCAAATTTGGTGAGAAGATAGCGAATGTTTCATCCTACCAATTTTATTAGTTAGGACTTACATTTATGCGGGACAGTTGCACAAATATCCTGAAAGATATGAGTATTTAGGACTATCCTATTGTTTGGCTTCAAATTTGGTGAGAAGATACCGAATGTTTCATCCTACCAATTTTATTAGTTAGGACTTACATTTATGCGGGACAGTTGCACAAATATCCTGAAAGATATGAGTATTTAGGTCGTGACAAATGAAAACCTCGAAATCTTAAAATGATTTAGGGCTTAAATTGCCCAACATGATTATGTAAAGGCCTAAAGATAAATTTGAGGATTTATTTCGCACTAAGTGGATAACCTCATAGTCTTATGGCTTGCTGTTTAATTCTAAGGAAGGATTTGCTATTGTAGATCCTTGTGCTGTTGTAGATTCGTTTGCTCTCTCAAAGTTGTTCTTCTGTGCATCCTTGATGTGTTGCCCACGATGCTATCTCTTGGCGAAGTAATAACCCTACATTCTAAGGTTTAAAGGTTTAAATGACAAGTCGAATTTAATCATTATAGAGCGGGAGGTTAAAGTTGATTAGAATGACACTAATTTGGATACCATGATTTCCTCGTTCTGGTACCACTATTTTCTTTTAAATTTACTTAGCTTAAACGAGTTATTAGGCTCATTTAAACCTAGGAGATCTCGTTAGCAACCGTTGATTACCTCTTCCAAGGGACTTCCGTAAATTCAAAAGGACGTGTTATGAAATTATTGTTTTTCAAAAAAATTATGGTAACCTTTGAAAGAGTATAATTTAATTTTGAAAATTGTTGATTAATTTTGAAAATTTGTTTTGATTTGGACGTAAAGTAAGGTTTACAACCAAGCATGCATAATATTTGAAAGCAAGAGTAGATTGTAGTAAGTAAAATGACAAGAATTAAATAAGACTGTAAAAGCGTACCTGTCATCTTCTTGCTGCTCCCACTGAAAAATTAGCTTTTGCAATATGTATATAATTTTGGAGAGATTTAAATAAAAATTACAGGAAAGGAAAACAGGGAAGAAGGTTTAGACTACCCCTAATAAGTTTTGTGTTGCAACCTGATGGTTCCCTAAAAGTTTAAATGGATGATTTTCTTGAGCAACGTATAATAAGTTCCTTTATCCTACAAAAATATCCAAAAAATCGTAAAGGATTTTGGAGCCTAACCTCCAACAATCACATTCCGAGTTCATTTGAACTTATTATATTGTTCAAGTAATCGTCTAAATTTAAGCTTAGGGTTTGACTGATCAAAATACACTATGCTCAGTAAACTTGATGCTTTAATTATCTCATGAGAGGGGTACTTAATTAATCATTTAATGTTTCACTTAAAAGTTATATAAATGGGTACCCTTGAGGGTGAGATTAGGTTATTAAGACTTTTATGCCTACAATTAAGGCTAGGCTTGTTGTGTTTGCAAAATGTCCACAATTAGTTATGCTTCTTTCCTAAACCTCATTAAGCATGTCCAAATTAAGCCTAGTTCACTACTAAGCCCTTAAAACTTATGTGTGGATAAATTCAGAACTTTTAGAGATGTTAAATTATATGGTATTTTAATCCTTATCAATGATTATAATAACACTTAAACATAAACTAGGGGTTTTAAATCAGTGAATTGCCATCTTCCAAACTCTAACCCCTCTCTTAATTAATTTAATTAACTCTTAAATTATAATAATTGCAGGAAATTACAATTGTACTTTTGTTATATAAAAGTGATGTATTTGTTTCTACCATTTAATCCCTTTCATTTAAATCATCTAAAAAAGTTTATTATGATCAAATATACCCATTTACCCTTAATCAATCCTAAAATTTAAGTAAGGCATAAAAAATTCAAAATTACCATTTTGCCCTTAGGATTCCCCACTACATAACTTATTAAATATAACTCAAATGACTTTGAAATTTTTCTAGTACCCCACTCATGGGTCAAATAAAATATCAGAGAAGAATAAGTGATTTTTCAAATAGAGATTTTCAAATTTAATTCATTTAATCAATCACCACAAACTATATGTCCTTAAGAAAATTATTGGAGGTTCACCTATGCCAGAAGACCACTAGGACCAATTTTCATGATTTTTCAATTTATATTTTAATTATTAGATTTATTTAATGATTTTGAGTATTAATTAAATATAAAAATATTATTTAAGTTAAATATTAAATTTTATGTTTTTGTGTTTTTTATTAGCAAACTTATGAAAAATTCATTTTTAAGCCTTTAAAAATTTATAACTTTATTTAGAAAGTTAGTAAAAAATATTTTAATTACTCTCAAGTGACTAGGGATTCAATTGTGACATTTTGGGGCACTTTTCAATTTTACTGATTAATATTTTTTTTTAATTTTTTTAATTATTTAAAATTTAAAATATAATTTAAAAATCAAATATTTATTTTAATTTCAATTTTATTTTTCTTAAGTGTCTCTGGTCACAAAAAACTCAGAAAACCACTTCTTATAATTTTTTTACTTTTAAGTTAACTTAAATAATTGTTTTAATGCAAAAATTAAATTTTGCTTAGAAAATCAAATTTAGTGGGTAAATTAATTTAAAATGATTTCAAATTTTTAGAGAAAACTAATGCGACTATTTTGTATAGTGTGGAATGATTTTTTTAATTTAAAATACAATTTAAAAATCAAATATTTATTTTAATTTCAATTTTATTTTTCTTAAGTATCTGTGGTCACAACAAACTCAGAAAACCACTTCTTATAATTTTTTTACTTTTAAGTTAACTTATATAATTGTTTTAAAGCAAAAATTAAATTTTGCTTAGAAAATCAAATTTAGTGGGTAAATTAATTTAAAATGATTTCAAATTTTTACAGAAATCTAATGCGACTATTTTGTATAGTGTGGAATGATTTTTTTAATTTTTGAATATTAATTAATTTATTTTAATTTTAATGATTTTTTAGGATTTAATTATCTATAGTAATTTACATAGATATTAAAACTTGATTTATATTTTTTTTAGGGTCCTCTTGTCACAGTGAACCTACCAAAATAAATTTTGTATTTTTCTGATTTATATTTTAAATTTTATAATTTTTTAATTAAGCATAGGTGTTTTATTTTGAAAATTAAGGTTTCCACACTTAGAGTTGTTCTCTGACTTTGGAAAAATTAGAGAACACACCTAAGGACATGAATTTTAAACCCCCAAAATCTCAAGAAATTGTGGTTAGTATTTAATTAAGTAAAATTAAGAGATTACAAAGGGTTGTAATTAATTAAAAATAAAACATAAGTCAAATAATTTTAATTTTTGTTCTACATTGTTCTCCTTTATTCACTGAGCAACAAGGTAATTTTCTTTAATTTTTATGATTTTTTTCTATGCAAAAATATAGATTTTCTATGTTCTCAGAATTAAATAAATCATAAAACCCTAATTTCCTATTTATCAAGCTTATCCTCCACACCAACAAAGGATTCTCTGAACTCCGCATGTCACGCTCTCATTGGTTGCCGCCATATGACTCGACTGCCATGCGGCACACATTTATCGCCCCGTTCTGTCGTTTGACACAATCTGGGTCGTCCGTCAGATACACGCGTGATCGGACGGCTCCTGATCACCGTCCTTGATCTTCCTAACCCGAGATCCATCCACACTAAATAGCTTTGATCTCACTCGATACTCAACAAAATTAAGTGTGATTTATTCCTACATGTGCATCCAACCTAAGCGAACATGTCCATACGGTTACATGCCCATGAATTCAAGTGTACTGCCATGAAAGTAAAAAATGAGCTAAGTTTAGGGGGAGAGTTCATTACCTTTACCTGAGAGGTGTGGTCTCAATCAGGTACTTTTAAAAGCTTTAGAAGAATCCTACGAACCTCTTGGAAGCGTTACAGGGCTATGGTAACCACCCAAGTATGAATTTGATCAAATAGATTTGGAGGTATTGGTCTTGAGCTATGTTAGGGTAGCTGTAGGATGGGGATTTCAGAGGGGATCCTCTTCTTTTGATCAATGGATATTGAGAAGCAGCTCAATTTAGAGTTTGGTGGATTGCGGTGGAGTGGTAAAATATGTCTTAGTTTTGGCTTAGAATTGGGTGGAGAAATTGGCTTAGGATAGTGGCTATGGGTGGTTGGAGGCAGTGGACTTGCACTTAGGGAATCTTGGAGAAGATTTGGAGACAATTTGACAGAGTCTTCCCAAACCATGGAGGGTGCTCTCTTTATAGCCATGGCTATGACTGCCACCAGGGAATTTCATGGTGGCAAGGGAGAATCATAGGTGGAGGGAAGAAAAATTGTGATGACCAATAACAATGGGACAGCTCAGATGAGTTCAATTTTGGAATTTAAGCCAGGCCTTCTCGGGCTAGGTGTTTTCCAGTGGCTGACTAGGGTCAGGTCACTTATGAGCTCAGGGAGGCCAGGAAGGTTGAGTGGTGTAATCAATTTGGTTTCAATGATGGCTCCAAGGTGAATATCCAAGGGGAATGTGAGGTTTGGTTAAGTTGGGCTAGTTTGGGTCTAACCCCTTGGTTTAAGGGTTGGGTTTGGTTCCCTAATTGTGTGGGTGCTTGGAATTACCCCAGGAAAGGTTTGAGTGAGCTTAGGTGGCTGGCTTTGGGCATGGGGCAAGAGTTTAATTATTTCATAAATGAGGAAAGTCCAAGTGGAGTGGAGAGAGGGAAGAGTCACCTCAACTTTCCATTTTTGGTAAATTTGACCTTATGATGCTCATAGAAGGCTCCATGAGGCATGCCATGCCATGTATGATGCCATGGAGATGTTTCACGGAAAAGAAAATTTGATTTTTATGAATTTTTGGAAATTATGCCATGATGCCTAAATTTGGATAAATTTTTATGTAAATGTGTGGTATGCTCCATGTGATGCTATGATGGAATGATTTTGAATGCCATGATATGATGAAGGAAACTTTTATGTCATGTGGGCTTTATTTGGGCTTTTAAAAATGCACATGGGTATAGGCTTTTAACATGCATGGTGAAATTGAATTTTAAAATTGACCATGGAAAAGTCAAATGGACTTGGAATTGGTTGAAATTGAATTTGGATATGTTGAATTTTATGTGAATTTGCAATTGAGGCATTTGATTGATCATGAAGCTCAATTTTGGGATTTTTTGATTTTGGGTCAATTTGAGGCAATTCACTTGGACTTAGATTTGAATTTTAGAATTTGGTTTAATTGGGCTTAAATTTGGTCTCAATTGGGTTAGGACAAGATGAATTTCAGTTAGAATTGAAATTGAGGAGTTTTGAGATCAATTGGGGGCAAATTAGGGTGATTTGGGGACTTTAGGCATTTAGGAGAAGTTTGGAGACTTTGGTTAAAATGAGTCAATTTAGTTAAATTAGACCCAATGAATGGTCAAGAATTAGTTTTAGGGATGTTTGAAATGATTTTGGAGGATTTGAGAATTTTTGGGCGGCCAAAGGCATTTTGGTAAATTTGACAAATTTGGGGGTATTTTGATAAATATGAAAATTTTAGGATGTTTTGAGTAATTTGGATGGTATCAAATGGTTTGAAATGATTTTTGAACAAACTTGAGGGATTTGGATCAACCTTAGAATTTTGGAGTGTTAGGGTCAATTTAGTAATTTGGGAGTTTAGGGCTAAAAGGTCAAAATTAGGTAATTGAGAAAGGTTGAGGTTCGATGCAAATGTTGATCATAAAATTACCCTTATGATGCCATGACACCAAAAAAACCCTACTTTGGATTTTCCATGTGCTGGTCTTATCCACCCTACCTAAGGACTAAGGGTTTGGGGGACCAGCCACATGGGTCTCCAAAGAGGCAAGAGAACCAAACTAGACATGTATAGGTTAGGGTTCAAGGTTTCAAGTGAAAGTGTGAAGTGTAAGGGTGTACTAGACCAAGACACATCACTCAGAATCAAATCTAAGGTCAGACAGTCCCATGGGGAACCTCTTTTGAGCTCTCTGATATTGGCTTCACCTACTAAGTGTTAGAGCTTAGAACCAACATGTTGAAATTCAAGATGAGCAAAAAATAAAGAGTTTGAAATTTCTATCGGTGAGGGTACCGTCACTAGTCTTCTAGGAATAGTCAATAGGAAGGTCCTATGGCTAGATCCTAGGATCCTAAGGAAGAAAGACTAGACCTCAACCAAAAATGAAGTCAACACAATGCTACCAGAGGGATCAAACAAGGTGACCCTTTGTCCCCCACTATTTTTATCCTAGCATTTGACTATTTATCCAGGTTGCTCAATCATCTCTTCACTAATTCCCCACTAAATAAAACATTAGTCTTAGGCAATTATATTATGCTGATGATTTATTTCTATTCTCCAATGCTTCTAAAAATGCTGTCAAAGTACTTTATCAGAGCCTTAATCATTTTCAGCAAACATTTGGTATGGTTCTAAATCATCAGATATGCCAAATCTTCTTCAGTACAAATTCACCTACTCCCACTAAACATTGGATCTCTGATTATACTAGCTTCAACAGTGCTTCCCTTCCCATTAATTACCTTGGTGTGTAGCTGTTTAAAGGCAGAACCAAACAAACATAGTTCAATGATATTGTTGACATGATTAAAGCCCAACTCAATCGCTGGACAACTTCATTTCTATCCAATGGGAGGAGAGTTATAATGCTGAAGAGAATCCTTACTGTTATCCCTTCTTATTCACTTCAAATTTTATGTATGAAGAAAAGTACACAACTATCCCTTAGGAAGATTTTCAACATGTTTCTGTGGGCTGGGCAGAAAAAGCAAGTGCACTGGTTACTCTGGCAGAAGCTGTGCAAACCTGTACATGCTGGAGGCCTTGGTTTTAAAAGTTTCCAACATCTTAGCTTCATCAATTTGTGCCAGCTGTGGATTAAATTCAGAGCTCAAAAATGTCTGTGGGCCATGTTCATGATGGGTAAATATTGCAAAAAAAATGCATCCTATCATTGTTACCAAGAAGTTGGGTGATTCAAGGTTGTGGTCTCATTTATTGGCATTTGGCAAAAATGTTCATCCTATCATTCTATCATTAAATTAATAAAGGGTTCTAACAGAGTCCTAGATATCAATCTTACACGAAAGTTGGAAAATCCTAAAAGTAAATTATGAAAATTATTTTTAAAGGGGATTTGGCAGTTTAAGAAGATTTTTAAAAGAAAAATTATTTTTATAAAAACTATTTTGGTTGGGATTATATTGCATATTTATTATATATTTGTCGTGTGTAATTTTGTAATGCTGAAAAATATTTGCAAAATTCTCACACTAAATCTGCCATCTGCATCAAGTTCTTGGCGCCGTTGCCGGGGATGTAACGGAAAATGTTAGTATTTTATTTTATTTTACTTCAAAAAATAATAAAAAAAAAATAAAAAAAGAGTGTTTATAGTTTTGTTTGAACATTTTCTTATTTTTGTGTGTTTACTAGACTTTTATTATTTACTTTATTTTATTTATGTGTAGTGTATGATCTGAAAATTTAGTGAAAGAATTGTTAGAAAATTTTGAAAACAACAAAAAGAGAAAGATCATTTTAGCAAAATGGCTTGCAATTTAAACAATGCTGGAAATGAAAATGAACATCATCAGATACCTTTAAGAGATTATGCTAATCCTACAACAGATGAAATTCATTTAAGTATACAAAACCTTGTCTAGGTGCCAATTCAATTGAGCTTAAACCTGCTACTATCCAAATGATACAAAACAATCAGTTTGGTGGAACACCAACTGAAGATCCTAATTTGCACCTTGCTAGTTTTCTAGAATTGTGTGCTACATTTAAATATGATGGAATATCAAATGATGTTGTCAGGCTTAGACTTTTTTCTTTTTCACTAAGAGATAAAACTAAGATGTGATTAAACTCTTTATCACCTAGATCTATCAGAACATGGGGAGACTTATCACCAAATTCTTATCTAAATATTTCCCACCTTTAAATGTGCTAAGCATAGTAATGATATCACAACTTTTTGTCAGTTTGAAGGGGAATCAATTTATGAAGCCTGGGAAAGATTTAAGGATCTCCTTTGAAAGTGTCCACACTATGCATTGCCAGATTGATTAATAATTCAAACTTTTTATAATAGGTTGGTTGGATCTCTTAGATAGATAATTGACACTACTGCTGGTGGATCATTAATATCAAAATCATTCGATGAAGCATATTCATTAATTGAAGAGATAGATACTAATAATCTTCAATGGCCCTCTAAAAGGGTAAATCCAAAAAGAGTATCTAGTATTCATGATTCTAATGCAATATCTATGTGAGCTACCCAAATAGGTACTATATCAAAGAAGATAGATCAATATGGAATGAATTATTCTCAGACAGCATTTGTGCTTGAGGAAAACTCAATGAGACAAATGATAGAATCTCAATCTTCTTATGAGACTTTAAATGTAATAAACAATCATTCTAATAACCCTTATGCCAATTATTATAATCCTGGATGGAAGAATCATCCAAATTTTAGTTGGAGTAATAATAACTCTAATGCTACAAATCGGTAATGGGGAAACAATACTGCGAACCCATTGGGAAACTCCAGCAATCAAGCTTATAAACCTTATTACCCTCCAAGATTTAATAATTTACAGAGAAAGGAGAAAAAGCTATCAATGGAAGAATTGATATTGCAAATGAGTAGTCAATTAAAAAGTCAAGGAGCTGTAATTAGAAACATGGAAAATTAATTGGGATGTATTGCTACCGTACTTAGTAATAGACCTCCGAGAACATTGCCTAGTAATATTGAAGTAAATCTTAAAGATCAGAATAAAGAGCAAATTAAAGCTATTCAACTGAGAAGTGGAAAAGAATTAGAAAATAGAGTTCAATAAGAAGTTGAAGTTGAAAAAGATGAGGTGGAAAATGATAAATCTGGTGAAGATTTTCATTTTGAAGTAGAAAGTCCAATTAAACTAATGAAAATCACTGTAGAAAGACCATAACCTCCATTTCCTCAAATATTGAAACAGAAATATAAAGATAATCAATTTTCAACATTTTTGAAATTTTGAGGAAATTAACGATAAACATTCCATCTGTTAAGCTTTGGAACAAATGTCAAGCAATGTGAAGTTCATGAAGGATAAAGAAGTTCTTATCATTTTAGGAAGACCATTCTTAGCCACTAGAAAAGCTTTGATAGATGTGCAGAAAGGAGAACTAATTATGAGAGTTAGTGATCAAGAGGTTACATTTCATATTACAAAATCAATGAGATACCATACAAAAATGTAAGAGATTAAATGCTTCAGAATGGATATTAATGAATATTTAAGCCATGAATGTTTCAAGAAGACTTTTGAAAGTGAATTTTAAAAGGAATATGTGGAATATCAAGATGAGGATGAAATTCAAAATGAATCTATGGAAGTGAGTAAAGAGGATTTGGATTATGTTAGGGAAAAATATGAAATGTTAGACCCTATAGAAAGTAACAAGAATTTGATTCCATCTATTGAGAAACCTCCTGAACTAGAACTAAAAATGCTTCGTACACATTCAAAGTAGGCATTTTTAGGAGATTTATCTACATTTCCTGTTATAGTATCCTTAAAATTAACTGATGCGCAAGAAAAACAGTTGTTCGAAACTTTAAAAAGATATAAGAAAGTATTTTGATGGACATTAGCTGATATTAAAGGAATCAGTCTTGCAATTTATATACATAGAATCTTTTTAGAAGATCAACATGAACCAAGAGCTGATCTACAAAAAAGATTAAATCCTATGATGAAAGAAGTTGTGAAGAGAGAGATTTTAAAATATTTAGATGCTGGAATAATATATCCTATTTCAGATAGTGCTTGGGTAAGTCCAATTCACTGTGTTCCAAAGAAAGGAAGTGTGACTGTAGTGACAAATGAGAATAATGAATTAATATCAACAAGAAAAGTCACTGGTTGGAGAATCTGCATAGATTATAGAAAATTAAAGGTTGCAGGAGAAAACAACATTTACTTGTCAAGATTTTCTTATTTTCTAGATGGATATACCGATTATCACCAAATACCTATTGCTCGAGAGGATCAAGAGAAAACAACATTTACTTGTCCTTATAGAACTTTTACTTTTAGGTGAATGCCCTTTGGATTATGTAATGCACTTGTAACATTTCAAAGATGGATGATATCAATTTTTAGTGATTTGATTGAAAAATGGATTGAGGTCTTTATGGATGATTTTTTAGTATTTGGAACTTCATTCAAAATATGTCTAAATCATTTAGAAAAAGTTCTAGAATGTTGTGAAAAGACTAATCTCATATTGAACTGGGAAAAATGTCAATTTAAGGTTGCAGGAGGAATTGTGCTTGGACATAAAATTTTAGAAAATGACATGGAAGTAGATCTTGCAAAAATAAATGTTATATCAAACTTACCTCCACCTACTACAATAAGAGGAGTTAGGAGCTTTTTAGGACATGTAGGATTTTACAAGAGATATATTAAAGAATTTTAAAAAATTCCTAAACCTTTGTGCCAACTTCTGTAAAAAGATACAAAATTTGACTTTAATCAAGATTGCCTTAAAGCCTTCGAAACTTTAAAGGAACAATTGATCACTGCTCCTATAATTGTTTTATCTGATTGGGAGAAACCTTTTGAATTAATGTGTGATGCTAGTAATTATGTAATAGGAGCTGTTTTAGGGTAGAGATATGATAACATTTTTAAAATTATATACTATGCTAGTAAGTCTCTTAATGATGCTCAGATTAATGACACTACCACTGAAAGAGAGTTATTAGCCATTATGTATGCTTTTTATAAGTTTAGGTGATATTTGATTGAAGCTAAATGTGTTGTGCATACTGACCATTTGGCTATTAAATATTTGATGCAAAAGAGGGATGTTAAACCAAGATTAATTAGATGGGTACTTCTTATGCAAGAGCTTGATTTTGTAATAGTCGATAAGAAAGGGACTGATAATCAAATTGCTAATCATCTATATAGGTTAGAACAAGAAGAAATACTTGATTTAGAGAGAGAAATTAATGAAACTTTTTTTGATGAACAACTTTATGCTGTAAAAGGATGGGAAATACTGTTGTATGATGATTTTATAAATTATATTGTTAGTGATATTTTACCTTATGGGTTGACAAAACAAGAAGAAAAGAAATTCATTTATGATGCAAAATTATATTTTTAGGATGATCCTTATTTATATAAACAATGCAAAGATTTAGAAATGAGACAATGTGTGCCTTAAAAAGAAATTTAGGAAATTATCCAAAAATGTCATGATTATGAATTTGGAGGTCATTTTGGGAATGATAGATTTATTCATAAAATTTTACAATCTAGATTTTATTGGCCTACTCTTTTTAGAGATGTTAATATATATATATATATATATATATATATATATATATATATATATATATATATATATATAT
>NEWO01000395.1:429384-444909 GCA_003013225.1 Phalaenopsis aphrodite
TAGTTGTACTCGTATTTGTACTTTTTTTAGTTATCTTGGTACTCATGAGGGTGTGAGTAATGTATGACATCTTCTACTTATGATATGTGATGATTTCATGTTTCTGCATATGATCCAGTACTATCAGTAAGCTATTCTGAATAAGCTGCCCCAAACAGTTCTATTACAAAGGGGCATGAATGTCATTTAATCACCAATAAGCTATCTTGAATAAGCTGCCCCAAACAGCAAGACAGATTATTCTGATAATCTGCAGATTATCAGATTATCAGAATAATCTGCTTATCAGCAGATTATTAATAATCAACAGCTGCGCCAAACAAACCCTTAGTGGACTATATTTTGAGGTGGAGAAACCTTAGCATGAAATGTGAACCTCAGCTGCAGGAACATCACACGTTTGAGATCTTACCTAAGATCATTCATAGGCCAGTAGCTTTCATGCTCAAGGGACTTACCATCAAATCCTTCGAGAAGCTACTCAGCAAAGCCAACAGTCTTCAAGAAGAAATCAAACATATGGATTCTCATGAGAAATCCAAAGCAAGCAGAGTATTCAAAAAGAAGTCAGGAACAATGGCAACTGTTGATAAAGAAAAACAACCAATAAAGATACATGCAGAAAATCCTCATCAATCGTCATCACAACATGCTAAAAAATAGACACAACAATACGACCAGTCTAGCCAGCGACTGCCTTAGGAAGGATCATACCCAGTAGAGAATAAGAGAAAATCTTTGGAAGAATGACAGAAAGAGGTGTATTACTTTAAAGATGAAGCCGTACCCAAGATGCTCACAAGTCTGATGAAGAAGCATGAGTTTAGATTACTAGATCCTAAGAAGCCCAAAGAGGTCGAAAAGAAAGATCAACTAAATTATTGTCCATATCACAAATTGCTTGGACACACTATAGATGAAGGTTTTGTCTTTAAGGATTGGCTCAAGAAAAATCTTAAAGAAGGGAATATAACAATCCCGAAAGAATATTTGAAAGAACCTGAAAAAGGTTTCATAAATATGATTTTGGCTGTGCCATTCTCTCTGATTGACCCATATACTGGAAAAGATGGATGGAGTACAGTTTTGGAGCAAATTATCAAAGAAAATCTTAAACCAAATTCACAATGCTTCAAAACAAGCCTCTTTTCAAAGTCTTCAGCCTGCCAAGCCTGAGATAAAGATTTCTCCAAACGATCTGTCATCATCAAAGATAAAGAAGAAGAAAAATACCACCATAAAGACTGGTAGCACAGAGGGTAGGATAGGGCCTGCCTCTGCTAGATTAGTTGTCTCGGATTTAGGGAAGAAAATCCTCGAACCCTTGACCTTGTATGATTATCTTTTTACACATCTAGGGTCTTATGAATATAATGATTATGATTTCCATTGCGTTTTAACTATTTTTGGTGATAACGTAACTAATTTTGACCAATCTAGCTTCAATCTTGATTTCCAAAATGATCCTCAAGTCATACTCGAGTTTGATGAACTCGCTAACAAGACCGAAGAGGACATCGATGATACCAACTACGACAGCGCCGGGAGTGAGGAACAAATCCTTGAGCACCATAGTGCACCACTCGCCATCAACTTAGATCTTTTTGACAAAGAAGAGACACCGAAAGATTCAATAACGATATATCAAGAAGCAAAAATTACAAAAGTGAACTTAAGGAGCGGGAGAGTGTTACCGCCGAGAATAGCTCCAGTGGATAAAGGAAAGCAAATAGTAACTCAAGAAGAGCTACCTCCACCTCCACCAATGAAAGAAACACATAATCAAGAGAAAATTGGAGGATCATACAAAGTAAATTACAATGTACTAGCTCATCTTAGGAAGTTGCCGACTAGATTAAGCATCTACAATGCTCTAATCCTGTCAAAAGAGATGAGAGAGTCTTTGGTTACAGCTTTGCTTGACTTAGAGATTTGTTTAGCCCAGTTGGCTAGCACATCCTCAGATGAAGTTTGCTTGTTGAAAGAACAGTCTGACATAACTTTCACAGATGAAGACTTACTGCTTGGTGCCGCCGACCATAATCATCCACTCTATATTTCCGTTAACGTTGGTAGATTTGTGTTGTCCAGAGTCTTGGTAGATCCTGGAGCATCCCTCAACTTGATGAGCCTACGAAAATTAGCATATTCATACATTGAAGATCAGAATCTTACAGTCGATAAAATGATGTTAAAAGGATTTAACCAAAAGGGAGAGAGAGCTCTTGGATCAATTACATTACTTATGAAGGTTCGAGAACTAGTAGCAACTGCTAAGTTCCATATCATCGACGCCGAGACCTCTTTTAACGCTTTACTGGGTTGACCATGGATTCATGAACACAACATGGTTCCGTCTTCTCTACACCAATGCATTAAGTACTACAAAGAAGGATAAGAATAATGCATCAAGGGAGATTTACAACTGCTTTCAGTTCATGAAGTTGGCATTCATGAAGATGCCGCCTAATATGCGCCTTTGAAGAAAACTGTCTTCTCTCGTGAAATTGTGACCAATAAAAGTGAAGATTCAGAAGAATTACGATGGCGAGGCCATTTAACTCTACTTTAGCGATCTTCTGCCACCATTTTACAATAAATTGGTGGGGGTTCTTTTAGTTTGCACATCCGAGGTCAAGGCCGGGGACGTGGACAAGCAAGAACCAATTTAATTGTTAAATGGACTGGCCGACCATCTAAATTAACGATGAAGAAAGTTCTGAAGATGAAATAATGATGAAAAAATAGAAGAAACCTCAGTACGAGATATCCTTAGATGATACGAAGAAAAGCGAATATGAAACAATGTATGATCGGATAAACCACTATGTGAACACCATGACCCTTACTCTGATTCTCCCTCAAAAGACTAGAGTTTAGAGGTCAAGGAAGTTTGTAGCGCTGGTTCAAAGCCGATCAAGTTTTATCATGTTTCTACTTCTACTAGTTCTGAAAATCATGTAAATTTGGATGATGATCCTAATGAATTAATGGAATTGCCTTTTGGTTACTTTTCTCCTTATGTAAAAAAATTAATTCAATAAGGAAATTTGCCAAAATAAATGCCAAAAGATAAATTACAACTTTTTGAAAAATTATGGGATGTTAAAAAATGAACTCCCATCTTGAAAGAGGGTCTTGGATTTGGTACAGTAGGAACAGTCGTTGATTCATAATCTTGCATGATTGTTGCTAATGGATCGAGAGAGGATTACCTCGATGTGGAGGATGACTCTACTGATCAGCTAATAGAAGATGCTCTGCCAGAATTTGAGGAAGAAATCAAGTCAACTATCAATGAATTGAAGAAAATCAACCTTGGGACGGAAGAGTAGCCTCGACCTACATTAATAAGTTCTCTACTCAATGATGAAGAATCTATAGAGTTGATTAAGTTGTTAACAAAATTCAAAGATTGCTTTGCATAGAGTTATGATGAGATGCCAGGACTTTCAACAGATGTTACAGTTCATAAATTTGGGGTGGACAAAAATATAACCCCAGTAAACAAGCTCCAAGAAGAATGCGCCTCAAAATAGTGCAGCAAGTCATCACCGAGGTGAAGAAGTTAATAGACGCTAACTTTGTAAGAGAAGAGGAATACCCCACGTGGTTGGCTGACATTGTACCTATTAAGAAAAAAAATGGACAAATCTGTGTTTGTGTCGACTTCAAAGATTTGAACAAAGCCTGTCCAAAAGATGAATTTCCGTTATCGATGCTAGAAATGATGGTGGACATCGCTTCGACACATGAAATTTTCTCCTTTATGGATGGATCGTCGGGGTACAATCAAATCAAGATGGCTCTTGAAGATGCAGCGCTTACAACATTTTGAACACTGATTGAGATCTTTTCCTACACAGTGATGTCATTTGGGTTGAAGAACGCTGGAGTGACATATCAACGAGCTATGACAAAGATTTTTGATGATCTCATTTACAACTAAGTGAAATGCTACGTGAATGATTTGGTCATCAAAAGTAAATGAAAAATAGAACATTTGTACGATTTAAGGATCGTGTTCGAACGGTTACGATGATATGACCTTAAAAAGAATCCCTTAAAGTGCGCCTTTGGCATTACCTCTCGGAAATTTCTAGAATTCGTTGTTCGTCAACGGGGAATCGAGATCGACCTGGATATGATTAAAGCTATCTTGGAGATGCCTCCTCCCAAAACCTTGAAACAACTACGTTCTTTCCAAGAGAAGTTGGCATATCTGAGACACATTATTTCTAATCTCTCAAGTAGGTGTCAGCTCTTCTCGGCATTAATTAAAAAAGACATCAAATTTGTTTGGGAAGAGAAATGTCAGCGGGCCTTTGAGGATATTAAAAAATATTTAATGACACCTCCTGTTTTGGTAGCCCCTATCCCAGGGATACCTTTAATACTTTATACCACGACCTTAGATGACTCTCTTGGAGCCCTTTTAGCCCTAGTCAATGACGAGGGTAAGGAAAATGCACTCTACTACTTTAGTCGTCGTCTAATACCGACGGAACTAAGGTATCCACCTATTGAGAATTATTTTCTAGCTTTAATTTTCGTTGTCCAAAAGCTTACACACTACATGCTTTCTCATAAGATTACTCTAATTTCAAAAGTTAATCTTTTGCAATATTTGATGACCAGACCAACACTTTCCGTGCATCTAGCAAGATGATCAATGATTTTATTGCAATTTGATATAACTTTTGTTCCCCTTTGTGCTATCAAGGGACAAATTTTAGCAAACTTCCTTGCTGCACACCCACTTCCAACTGGGTCCCCTCAATGATGAGTTACCAGATGAACTAATATTACAGATAGATTTCTCCGGTGCACAATACTTGGAGATGTACTTCGACGGATCATCATCAGCCAGAAAAGACAAATGATCAGACACAGTTAACCAGGCAAAGCGGGGATTGGATTGATCTTTATCATACCTGATAAGGGTATGTTGAGGTTCTCATACCACCTAACAGAGCTGTGCATAAACAACGAAGCAGAATGTGAAGCCTTAATTACCAGGTTGAAGTTGGCAATTTCGATGAGCATAACAGATATTGCCATCTATGGTGACTCTCAGCTCGTCATCCAGCAAGTCGCTGGATAGTACAAGATTTTAAAGCCGAGATTTTGAAGCTACTCGACAAAATTCCCAATGTAACTTTGTAACAGATTCCTAGGGGAGATAATGCCCATGCTGACACTCTATCAAAGCTTGCAAAAGAATTGGCTTGTCCCTCGAAGGATTCCATTGACATTATAGTACAATGGAGATAGGTTTTGTCTCAAGTTGACCTCGACAATCTACACAAGCTTAGAAAAGAAAAAGAAATGATTATTGCGGTTGCTGATATCAATCAAGATTGACACAAGAAATTAATAGAATATTTGTAAACCGAAAAGCTGCCAGAGGAAAATTCAACAGCACATCACATCATAAGAAGGGCTATGTCATACGCCTTAGTAGGTGATGTCCTTTATAGAAGATCATTTAATCAGATGTGGTTACGATGTTTAAACAAAGCAGAAGCAAAAAATATTATCAAAGAAGTAAACGCTGGATTGTGTGGCACTCACCAGTCAGGGCCAAAGATGAAAATGAAGATCAAGCGACTCGGATATTATTAACCGGTAATGATGCCCGACTATATGAATACAGCCAGAAATGTCACCAGTGCCAAGTGCATTGGGTGGTCTTGCACCAACCCCCAAATGTGCTACACCAAACCGTTGCCTCGTGGCCATTTGAGTGTTAGGGCACAGACATAATAGGTCTGATAGACCCTCCGTCTTCCAAAGGACACATATTTATACTTGTTGTTACAAATTACTTTTCCAAATGGGTAGAGGTAGTGTCGTTACGGGAGGTTACGACACAACACGTCCTTCAATTCTTCAAAAGCCAAGTCATCTACCATTTTGGAGTTTTGCGCAGAATAATATCCGATAATGGGACATCCTTCAAAAGCACCAAAATTAAGAAATGACACGGGATAGACTGGAGATACTCTACAATTTACTATCCTAGGGCAAATGGCCTGGCTGAGGCCTTCAACAAGACACTGATACAGATTTTGAAGAAGGCACTGGACAAAAATAAAAGAGATTAGTACAACAAATTCCTAGAAGCCTTGTAGGCTTACCGGACGACATTCAGGACTCCCACTCAGTGCACACCCTACATGCTCGTGTATGGGTCCAAGGCCGTACTACCGTTAGAAGTTCATATGTTGTCTCTCAGAGTCGCTCTCACCAATCAGCTGAAAACAAAAGAAAGTGCAAAAATCAGACTTGAGGAATTAGAAAGTCTTGAAGAAAAATAAATAGAAGCACAACAATACTTGGAGCTTTATCAAGCGAAGATGGTACAAGCTCATGAAAATTGGTCCACCAAAGGATATTCAAAGTTGGTGACCTCGTACTCGTGCTCAAAAGGCCTATTCTTGCATGCCGCAAGAGAGGTGGAAAATTTGAGCCATCCTGGGAGGAACCATTTTTTGTGGAAAAGGTCTACATAGGAGGAGCCTACCAGCTAGTAGATTTCTGGGGTGAAAGACCCATGATGCCAATCAATGGACGATACCTCAAGACATACTATGCAACTTAACATTGCTTGACATGAAATTTTGAAATTTTGATCATCTTGAGGTTATTTATTTGGCCAAACATCTATGACAGGGTCTGAATTTTGTAATAAAGTTAACCTCAATATAATGAAATTTTTCTTTAAAATTACATACTTTAGTTTTTCTCTTTTCTACCTTTAAATTTGATATTCTACTAAATTAAATAAAATATATACATAAATGAACAATTTTATCACTAATGTAAACTAAAATTTTCTTTAATAAACACTTTGTTTTGTTCATGTTCTTGCTAAATTTCAGCGCACTGATGTTTTTTCTATCATCTGCAGAGAGAATGTCAAGACAAAGTTAGATTTTTCTTTTAAAGGTGGGTGGAACCTCGTACTTAACGAGGAAACGGTGCCGCAGGGTGGCACCATAGACTTTGACGTGGACTTCGGTCAAGTCGACATGGACTATGAGGGTCCTCTGATGGATGTGGTTAGCCGTTAGGAAAAAGAAGGGCTACCCTCGCTACTAAGGTTAAGTACCAGAGATAACTCCTCACAAAAAGGGAAAAATGTGATAGTACAACAAGACCCAATGGAGTGGACTAGTCGCCTGCCGTCTATGATAGCTACACCAACTGGGGGCCTGGTCGCTGCCAATGATGAAAGACCACCAGATGCACCGCTGCAGAGAACTGAGTGCAGAAACGCCAATCTTTGAAAACATAGGGCTTTCTTACGTGAAGAAAGAAGACGCTAGAAGGAGGAAGAAAACTTGCTCACCCATATCCCTGACGGGAATATCTACGATCCAAGCATGAAAGAGACCTCTTCTATCCTACCTACTATAGACGATGAGTCTGAATTCGGTATAAAGCTGGAGATTCCATGAGTTTCAGATGTTCTTTGTACTTGATGCCCGACATGCAATGCTGAGATATTTACACGTACACCAGGTATAGAGGCATTTGTGAAGTGCCCGGACTACAACGTACTCCACCTAGAGTGCTACAGTACTTTGGAGGAGTACGCGTCTACTGATGATGGATTTTAGACTGCTGATCACCCGATGGGGGAACCGTATATCCTGTTGGTTATAGAGCTGTATATTCTATTGGATACAAAGTCATACATTCTGTTGGAGGCAGAGACAACACCAGCTTGGATTCCTACTGACATTGAAATGAGGGAGTACCCTCGACAGCCGCCGATCGTTAGCACGGTAGAATACTACAAAATGAGTAAAGTAAACAAAAGGAAGTTTTAATTCTATGAAAAAGTTCAAGAAAGATTCATCAACATCCTAGAAGGCTTGGAGCTATACACCAGGGTCTTCTCCGAAAGAAATGAAAGAAGTATTCTCGACTGCATTTTTTATCTAAGAGATAGGGGTCAAGCGGGCATTCTGATGGAAAGAACCTATTCTGAGCCACGGAAATGGATGCGTGGAAAGGGCAAGATCACCATACAATGTGGCTGTTGTTACAACTTCACTAAAGAAAGACAAGGAAATCCCCCAGAGATTTTGAGACACAATTAGGTGGACCCACTACTTCTCATGATAAATTGGATGATCAAAAGAATGGTCTGATGGAGCATACTTCCAGCCGACTATATTTCCAACAGCTGTATCATCAATATATAAGATGAATGTGACTGAATACCCCCACATATTCACTATCAAGACTTTGTGATACCTTTTTGCATGGTCTCTTTCATGAGCAAAACCAACGTTTTATTTGGAAAATAAATAGATGTCGTTGGCCCCGGCGAGTTCAAAGGATCCGTGGAAATTCTTCTACTCGTGGGTTCAGTGCAGGTTCTTAAAGGAAACAGAGCAGACATCGCTAAACATTGCATTCTAGTGGTACAATGTCGTAGGGTGTCTGTAACTTTCAAAAGGATGGATGATAGCAAAATGTCATATGGATTCCAGCCAAATCCAGATTTGGAAGAGCTACTGTCTTATGAGCTATGAGAGGGTTGCACCTCTAAGCACATGCAAAGGGAACTGTTGTCCCGGAGCATGGCTTAGTAGGTCAGCTCGATCAGGAGCTCGCCTCACCAGAAACAGATATTCAGAGGACACCTTTTTACTGCAATTTGACATAGCAGATATGATGATATATGTATTAGATATTCTTAGCTTGTAATATGTAACCAGCATGATACATTTTCAGATGTACTTTGATGCATTCAACATATTGTACCTGTAGAGGCTTTGGCCTATACTTAATCTGTAACACTTGTTGAAGCAGATTAATGAAATCCCTTTCAGAATTTTGTCCATTCATTCACTTGCCCTTTTTGTGAGATTGATAAAAGCCACAGAACCATACGTTGGTTCGGGACTACAATGAACAAAGAAAAAAATAATAAAAATTTGATGATAATAAAATTTAATAAACAAAATAATAATAATAAAAAAGACTCCCTTTAAAAAAAAATCCACCAACTAAAATTGAATTTTGAAAACATATTTTGATAATCAAATTTGATAAAAACAACAAGAAAAGAAAATAAATACCTTGGGTTGATTCTCTCGATTTCGTGGTCTCTTACTCTTTGCACGCGTAACACGATTATATTTGTCAGCACTAATTCTCTTCACATCCTCACAAAATTTCACGATAGCACAAAGCCTCACAAAATTTTGCATATCTTCCTCAACAATGTCAATCTTTTCACTTGACACATATCTACGAGTTCAACACCACAAATTCTTTCTAAATTTCAATTCTCATTTCGGGATCAGTCCCTAACTTCTGATTCCTTTCTTCTGAGGTCGGTCCCTAACTTCTGTTTCCCTTCTTTTGAGGTCGGTCCCTCACTTCAGATTCTCTTTTTGAGATTGATATCTAAATTTTAATTCTCATTTCGCGATCAGTCTCTAACTTCTGATTCCCTTCTTTCAAATTTGGTCCCTAACCTCTGATTCTCCTATCGAGATTGATACATAAATTTCAATTCTCATTTCGGGATCAGTCCCTAACTTCTAATTCCCTTCTTTTGAGGTAGGTCCCTAACTTTCGATTCCCTTTTCGAGATTGATACCAAAATTTCAAATCTCATTTTGAGATTAGTCCCTAACTTCTGATTCCCTTCTTTTGAGGTTGGTCCCTAACTTCCGACGCTCTTTTCGAGATTGATACCAAAATTTTAATTCTCATTTCGGGATGAGTCCTAACTTCTGATTCCCTTCATTCGAGGTCGGTTCCTAACTTCCAATTCTGTTTTTGAGATTGATATCTAAATTTTGATTCTCATTTCAGGATCAGTCTCTAACTTCTGATTGCTTTTGAGGTCAGCCCCTAACTTCCAATTCTCCTTTTGAGATTGATCCTTAAATTTCAATTCTCATTTCGGGATCAATCCCTAACTTTTGATTCCCTTATTTCGAGGTTGGTCCCTAACTTTTGATTCTCTTTTTGAGAATGATATCTAAATTTCAATTCTCATTTCGGGATCAGTCTCTAACTTCTAATTCCTTTCTTTCGAGGTCGGTCCCTAACTTTTGATTCTCTTTTCGAGATTGATATCAAAATTTTGATTCTCATTTCGGGATCAGCCCGTCGGTTCTGATTCCCTTCTTTTCATGTCCATTCCTAACTTTCGATTCTCCTTTTGAGATTGATCCTTAAATTTCAAATCTCATTTTGGGATCAATCCTTTTCTGATTCCTTTCTTTCAAGGTCGGTCCCTATGTTTTGATTCTCCTTTTCAGATTGATTCTTAAATTTCAATTCTCATTTTGGGATCAGTCCCTAACTTCTTATTCCCTTCTTTCGAGATTGGTCCCTAACTTTTAATTCTCTTTTCAAGATTGATATCTAAATTTCAATTCTCATTTTGGGATTAGTCCCTAACTTCCTATTCCTTTCTTTTGAGGTCAGTCCCTATCTTTCGATTCTCCTTTTGAGAGTGATCCTTAAATTTCTATTATTATTTCGATATCAATACCTAAATTCTGATTCTTATATTTCAAATTTCTTTCAAAGATTGATACCTAAATTTCAATTCTCATTTGGAGATCAGTCCCTAACTTCTGATTCCCTCCTTTCGAGGTCGGTCCTTAACTTCTGACTCTCTTTTTAAGATTAATACCTAAATTTCAATTCTTATTTTGAGATCAATACCTAAATTCTGATTCCTATCTTTCATGTTAGGTACCAAAATTTTGACTTTCTTTTGGGATTGATACATACATTTTAATTCCCACCTCAGGGACAACACCTACACACTGACTCCCATCCTCTATAAGCACCTAAAATTTGATAACTCAAACCCACTCTCCAATCCCCAGCGAGAGTTTCTACCTCATGATTTTGATCAAATGTTTGCTTGCTAATTCCCCAACGGAAATAAATAGCACACACAATTCTAAACTCTTTCTATGTATGTCGACTAAGGAATTTGTATTTGTTTTGTTGATCTCGTTGGTCAACACCAATACACGCGATGTGCTTGCCCAACACCCCACACCTATTGGGGTCCATTTATTGACATCATTTTTGCTTGAGGTTTAGTTTTCACTCTTTAGTTGCCTAAGGTTTAGCCATAGGACTTTTCTATTGACTATTCTTAGAAAACTAGACAAGGAACCCTCACCATTAGAAATTCTAAACTCCTCGTTGCTCAACTTAAAGTTTCACATATTGGTCCTAACCTCTAAAACTTAGTAGGTGGCCCACTATGGGGGAGCTCAAGATGAGCCCATAGGGCTATTTGACCTTAAAGTTAGTCTTGGATGTTGTTCTAGAGCTAGTTCACTCACATTAACTCACTCTCACCCACAATGACTCACAACCCTAAACCCAAAATTGTTAACTTTGATCCCTTGATCTTTTGGGAGACTCATGTAGATGGTCCCCTAAACGCACTAGCCCTAGGCTGGGGTTTAGCTAAGACCGGTAGATAGAGGACCCAAATGGGGATTCCATTGGTCCATAGTTCACATATGGTGGTTGGCTTCCCAATTCTACCAAAAATACCCAACTTGCCCTTTTGCCCCTAAATCTACCCAAATTACCTAAATGCCTTGAAACCTTAAATTTGCCAAAAAATTCCTAATATCACTCAAAATACCTAAATTTGTTTAAAAATCACTTCAAACCATTTCAAAATACCTAAAATGCCCAAATTCACCCAAAAATTCGAAAATTACCAAAATACCCCCAAAACTGCCAAAATTACAACAATGCCCTTGGGACACCAAACTTTCCCAAAACCTCCAAAATCACTTCAAATGTCTCCAAAACCAATTTGAACCCTTCAATTAAACCTAATTTGGCCATTTTGACCATTTTGACCAACCCCCCTCCCCAAATTACCTTTAAAGGCCCAATTTCCCCAAATTTACCTTAAGTGTCCATCAATTTGGACCCAATTTCCCTCAATTTCAATTATAAACTCAAATGAATATTTCATTTGATCAATCCAAATAAAATCCAAACCTAATTGGCCCATGATTTGAGCTGAATTTTGATTTAAGTCAAACCCCCAATTTTGGCCAAATGACTTAATCTCACCTAATTGAACCCCATAAAAAACTCAATTTGCCCCAATTTGAATCCTAAACTCTTCATAACATTCCTAAACACCAAAGTAAACTATTAATTGGCCTTGGTGAAGACTCCATTTCACTTAATTTTAATCCAAGTCCAAAAATCCCCAAATTTAACCCAAATTGGTCTAACATCCCAATTTTGGCCAAATGCCTTAACCCCAAAAGTGGCACCCAATTTATGTTGAAAGCTCATCATGACATTCCGATAGAACATTTTAAACAATCAATTTGAACCTCACCCAACCTTAGCCTAACATAAACCTAAGTCTAGTCCAACATGCCCAAATTGACCAAAATCCTTCAAATTCAGCTTCCAATTGGACTCAAAATCACTTCAATCCTTTACCAAAAATCTTCATAACAATCATATACACAATGTTGATTAATAAATTGGGCTCAAAGTCATGGCTAGATAAACCCAAACCCAACTCTTAGTCATTTGGACCCAAATTGGACCCATGCACCAAAATTAACTATGCCATCTCAAAGCGACCAAATTGATGACTCCACAACCACTAAGCACACCCTATTAAATAGGCTAAACCCCTTTGGACCAGCCATGGTGAGATATGGACCATTGAATTCCTAAATGAAGGGATTTATGCCCATGTATGGGCCTTAACCAAAAATCTTCCCCATCATCACTTGCCATTGAGGGTTAATTATAATTAACCCTCTCACTGGCTCACGTGACCTTTTGGCCACTTCGCCTTGCCTTGCCAGCTGGCCTAATGGTTGGAGAATACCAAAACTGAGAGACTCAAGCCAAAATTCAAGCCCAAACTCACCCATCTGAGCTGGCCAATTCCAATTGGCTTTAGCATTTCAAAAACCTCCACCTAAGCACCATTTTGCTTCCCTCAATTGGCCATGACAGCCACCCTAGGCCATTTTATTTAAACCTCACCTCCATGGCCAAGAAAAGGAAAGCTAAAATTTGCTTAAGGAAACTCTGCCAAATTGCAATTAGAGACTCCCTAAGACCTCGTCAGTTCAAGCCCACCATTTTCCCCTATTGATCCTCACTATGGAAGCTCAATTTTGGGCTCAAATTTCTGTCAAAACCAGGATAAAACTCCCCACAGCTCCACAACTCACCAAACTTCAATTACTTGTGCACACACTATCCCTAGAGTGAGAGAAGTTGATTCCCCACAAATGCCCTCTCTGAAATAGCCTCTAACTTAGCACTAGACCAACACTTGAAGACCACCTTGATGGAATTCATACCTATACCATTTACCAAGGTTTGGGACTTCATTCTGAGGTTTATTAGGACCAAAAAAAGCTACCACAATGGTCAGATTGAAGCCTCCCCTCTCAGACAAAGGTATTGAACCCTAACCCTAATTTGAGCTTATTTTTACTCTCCATACGTATTTACTATATTTCATACCATATAATCCTTATATATATGTTCATCTTGAGTAGATGAAGGTTTAGAAATAAACCCCATGCAGATTGGTTAAGTCTATGCCAAGATTTTAAGACTTTAGGGTGAATGGCTCCTGGGCTAGGTCACGTGGGGACGATAACGGGGAGCTGTCCGATCGCGCATGTATTCAACGGACGGAGGAGATCAAGCCGCACTGTGCATAAAGTGCAGTCCACATGGAGGCTACATGGTTAGTAGCATCAATTGACGGAGCGACGCGTGGAGCCTTCTGAGCAGACTAGGATGAGTTGGCGCCACGTGGATAAGTAGAAAATTATGAAATTTTGAAATATTTTAAATGCCTAAACTTAAAAAATACATATCTTTCTCTAGAAAAATCATAAAAAGAAAAGAAAAACACCTGCTTGCTCAGTGAACAGAGGAGAATAATGTGGACCAAAAAGAAAAAATATTTTTCAAATATATTATTTTTAATGAATTAAATTCCCTCTGGCATTTTAATTCTCCATGGCTTAAAATATTTCACCATAGCTTGAAACTTTGATGGTTTACTCCCGATCATAAAGGAGATGTTCTTTGATTTTTCCAAGTTCAGAGAGCATCTCTATGTTTCTAACCCTAATTTTCAAGCTAAGGTGACCATTTTGGCTTATTTTAATCATATAAATCAAAATATCACTTAAAAAATTATGAGAACTATTTTAGATGGTTTCTTGTGGTCAGAGAAGTCTAGGAAAAATATTTTGATGCTTTGAATCCTTTTAATAATTTCTATGCTTAGTTAAATGTGAATACCTTGTATTAATTTGTGTAAATTAAATACATATAAAAAATTAACAAAATTAACTCCACATTGTTCATAAGAAATCATATCTACCCACTGACAGCAAATTTATATATGCTTAAAATACAAGAATTTAATATTGCTGCTATAAGATTTTATTCCTCGGCAAAGACACCAAATACTTGATAATGATTATAGATTCGATAAAGATGTATATATAAAATATTTAATAATGGTAAAGACACACTTATCAATGCAAGTATACGTATCGTTCAAGTAATACAGGGCTCTAATGAAGTCCTAGATATCGATCCCAAGGAGTAATATTAGAGGTTACGAACTAAGATTTTTGAAAATCAATACTTAATCACAACGATATAATTCAAATTTCTTATCTGTCACTAATAGGTAATTAAAATAAATATGTAATTTTAATAACTCATAAATAACTAATTATACTAATAAAATTTCTAATGTGAAATTTAATATATAAGAAAGCATCATTCTCCTTGTCAATAAATTAAAGTGAATAGATAAAGTGAATCAGTTTAAATTAGATTGTGCAAAATAGGAGCATACCTATTCTTTACCCTTTGGTCCAGGCATAAAGAGCATTGTCTAATCCTATGCTTAGTTACTGAATCTGCGGCTAGGCTGGGAGGATACTGACTCTCACTTAAGAGCTCCCACGTTCCCCTTGCCTGAGGGCTAACATCTACACTTCAGCACCCAAACGATAGGACCGAATTGAGGATTTTAGTCTGTCACTCTAAAATCTCCAATTCTACGCCTGATAATTTTATTTCCTTATTTTTTTGCACCCAACTTCCAAGGGCTTTGACCTCCATGAATCTTAGATGTAATCTTCACTTTACTTGTAAAAGTCAAAATATTTTAACAAATCAATTTGCCAGATTGAAAGTAAATTAAGATCAAAGTGAAAACATCATCACAACTTCTTTAACATTTTCAAGGCTCAACCAATTCAAATCACCATTTCACAATTCTCAAGACAAGGAGAAAGACAGAGAAAACTACTTAGAACTCATGGGAAAGGTACGACAAAACTTGAAATTTATATATAAAAGCAAATTCATACAAACTACAACAAGTAAATAACACTTATCTCTAATTCCTCCTCAAGCAAACTCCTCGAAGTTCCTCTGAATCTCTTCCTTTCTTTACAACACACAAAATTCTTCTCAAAG
>NEWO01000395.1:445189-491051 GCA_003013225.1 Phalaenopsis aphrodite
GGGCCTTCTAAATTATTTGATCTGGAGTCTCGGGAAATTCTTGCCGTCGGCGCCCTAGTTCAAATCTTCATATTTTGGTCCTTTTTGCTCCAAATTCACTCCTTTTTGCATCTTTTTGCTCCAATGACCATAATTCAACATACCCGCAACAAAACTTCAAAAATACCCTTCTTTAAAATGCAATATCATAAAAAATATTGTAAAATAGGTATGAAAATCTCAACATATTTTCCTTTTGTCAAAATCTCTCAAACTTAACTATTACTTGTCCTGAAGTAATTTTAGTACTACATAAAAGTTATGATCTATTGTGGTAAAGTTTTAATTCAAAAATACTATAAGTTTGATTTAAGTAACTACCATAGTGAGATTTTCAGAAAAAATTCAAGTAATTAAATTAACTCTGTAGGTACAAGATTTAGTCATCAAGTTTAAGAGTTCTAATTTTCTATTCATTTTAAGAATGACTATATGTTGTAATATCAAGTCACTTAGAATATTCAAATGATAAGAACTTCATGAGAACACTACTAGTAATGATGATAATCCTTAAAAATTAGTTCAGGAATGTATTTAGGTTTTTCCTTTAAGTAGGTCCAGTGAAGCCAATTTTTGAGTAAGCATCTCCTCAAGCTTCTCCTCACTTTTATATATTTTTCTTTTTTTTATTTTCTCTTTTTCATTTCGATTGCTTTCAATCCTATATATTTTTCTTTTCTTTTCAGGGATTGTTGTCAATCCTTTCTTTTTCCTTTTCTAAGTGAGGATTACTATATCTGGATAGCCTTTAATGATTTTGAACATCACATTTCTTTCCCTAAATTTGAAACTCAAAGCATTCCTTTACCTTATAAATATTTCATAGCTTTTACATCATTGAGCCCCAATCTTTTCTTCTCAAATGAACTTCCAAGATTCTTAATACTTTAAAATATAGTTTCCTTTACTTTAAATAGTTAAATATAGTCTTATTCTCTTATACTAAATATCTTAATCTACAAAATTTATTTTCATTACAAAAATATTCCTTTAAATCTACCATAATATTTAAATATCTATAAAATATACTTATCTGAATTAAATTCACTACATAAAATCATATTAATAATTTTTGAAAATATTTAAATTGAGAACATCTAATAGTTAATCTTTTTCTTCCCTCTCCCAAACTTAAATTTTCAATATGAAATGATACAGGTGGAAAGAAAAATTCTAAATATAAATCATACCTCAGTATTTTAGGCATTTTCATCATTCTGAAATTTTTGCAGTCATTCTCAAAATTTCTACTTCACCTGGTCAGTAACATTAGGAGCTTTCTATACACATAAATCATTAGAGAATTTGCTGGGTAATGAAATTTTGAAATAACTACAAAACTAAACATTATACAAACACAATATTTCACTAACACATCCACAATACTAAACAAAACAATTATAATCAAAACGCGAAATGAAAATCACATCACATTATAATTTAACAAATTTCAACTATCACACCAAACAATTATAACAATAATTAAAAATTATCCAATTGCAACATAAAAATAAAAATGAAAGTACAAACAAAAAAACATTTATCTCTATTACAAAAATTACAAAAATAAAATTAAAAGTACATCAACCACTAACATATGTCAAAATCCCAAACTATATCTTCGTCTCCTTGGTCAGCAGGTGGATTGGGCTGATGCTGAGTATATCAGGGGCATTTATGAAAAGTAACATCAGGCTCACCTCTATAGTGCCAGGCCTGAGCTTCGTAGTAAGCTATCTAAAAATCAGAATGCCTCTGTAGGTACTCACTATCATAATCATGTCTACGTTCTAAACCCATAATTCTTTTATTTATTAGCTCTATACTCAGGGTAGAGGAACCTAGTAGAGAGGATATCTCTACTAGTAGAAGGTTCTTGACTTCTACTCCCAATTCTCCATTTTTCATGGGATTCATATGTTTTCAAATTAGCTTTACTAATGGGTTTCATAGGGTAAACCCATTCTTCATCACCTCCAGCTTCCACTCCAGAAAGTTAGCAAAGTGCATAAATAAGGCCAGGATGTCCCAGACCTCCACTTGTTTCACTCATTGCCGTAATCAATATATTCTTAAAAATGATTCTCCCCACATTTATATTCCTATTATTCTGAATACAAAAATTTAGAATAGCTCTATCTCTTGTTACCTCTCTATGGTGATAGGTAGGTAACAGAGTAGAGGAAATAAAATAGTGCCACGCTTTAGATGTGGCATTCAACATGGAAGCAGAAAAATTTACCCGTTCTCGTTGCTTTATCTTCCATGTTCCTTTCCCGACAGTGAGAAAGTTGATCACATTATTCAACGGGCCTGCCATTGTACTGAAGGTTTCATAATGACAGCTATAGGAGTTTGGGACATCATAAAAGGAGTTAATGCTGGTGACACTAAATTCAACAGAAAATCCCCGCACTCGAACGGTTCCGTCCTCAGAATAGTATACGTTGGCATAAAATTCTTTCACAATATTTGCAGCAGCCTTATTGGTGGTATAACATAAGTTTTCCCACCTCCATTCGATAATAACTCGTTCAATTTCTCCTTCCAACTCTCAAAAAATTGATCTTATATACATTTCTTCTCATCAAACACTGAAGTAAATCTTGATTGAGCTTTCGCATTGACGAAGCAAAACTCATCAAACTCAAGTCATCTCTTTTTTCGTGTAGCCATTTCAATCTAATCAAAATTATAGAAAAATTCCAAAATATACTTCAAATATGCAAAGAATTGCTTCTAAGAGTGATCTAAGAGTTCAAAATTAAATTCCATGAATTTCTTCCCAATATTTTCTCCACATTCTCAAATTTTTTGGATCTTCTCAATGTGGAAGAAATTCATGGTGAAAATCAAATATTTTTATGTTGGAGTGAAGCTCTTACCAATAAATGATCAAATCTGGTGTCTAATTGCTTTGAAATTGGCCCCAAATCCAAGATCTTCAAGCCCTAGATCAAAATTTTCATTTTTAAGAGGAAGGGGATGATGAATAGTGGCGGTTGACTGGTCAAAATTGTGGTTAAAGGTGTTTTTTTGGGATCTCACCGTCGGCGATCTTTGGCGCCGTCAACGAGTTCTATTAAATTAATAGCCTAAGTCTCAGGAAAAGTCCACCGTTGGCGGCGTCGAGGGCACTGTCGGATAGCTCTATTGAATTGGTTCAATTTCCAGAGATTTACAAATTCGATCAATTTTAAGCCTCAATGACATCCATTCAATCATTATAGACATAAATTTTAAGTGATTAAATGATGTACTAACAAAAATAAACATTCACAACACAAAACATCAAAATTATATATAAATTCTAAGGGTTACAATACATATTACATGACACACCTAAGTTTGGTATTTTCTCAACCTTAATACATCAATTCAGCGTCGCAATCCGAGCTACAACACTCAAAACATTGAGAACAAACATGCTATGCTCAATCTCAACTATACAGAGATCTAAAAGCAAAATTCTAAAGCAAAGCAAACACAAAGTTCAAATCAAATTACACACATAGACATACAGGTAGCAAGGTGAATAAACTACTCTTCAAATTCAGTGCTTGATTCTCCTCTGAGATCACCCATTGATTGAACATGAACGAAGAGGTTATAGAAGGGTCGGTATGGAAATTCTTCAGTAGAGTCCTCTTATATCAATTTCATCTTTCTCATCAACCGTATCAAACTATCTTTGATATGTCCAGAGTGATCAAAATGTTCTTTCATCCTCCAGTCTAGATGATCGAAGAAATCAGAGATATTGTTAATTGCATTCATAACATTTCGTACCTCTTTCTCCAATTTCTTGATTCTGCGCAGGATCACTAGTGTCTTGTCCGGAACTAAAGGTTGAATTGGTAGTGAATTCTAAGATGATTGATCCACAATAATAGTCATATCATTTTCATCTTCATTAGCTGGGAATCTCTCAGTTGGGTCCAAAGGCTTCTAAGCTAGAAGTACCTTTTCCCAATTCTTGTAAGATACTTGGAACTAAATGCAAAGTAAGAAAATTGTTGAAGGATGACCAAGCCTATAAGTTGATCCATGAACGATCACACCCAAAACAGACTTCACAATTACTGATCCAATATGGATCGACAGTTCCATTTGGATGTAGTAATTCAGAATAGCACTTTACTTAATAACTTTACCAATCTTCATCGTCGGTAATAGTTTTGCAGAAATGAAAAAAATGCCAGTGTTTTGAAATGGGGTTTAGAAGTGTCGCAGAAAAACTAACATACCCATTTTCTCTCATTTCCCAGTCTTTTGTTTCGTCCGTTAAATATTGGTAGATCTTGTTCATCAGGTTTCTTGTCAGGACGAAGTTGGAATAATGGTAGACAGGAACATTCTCAATCATGTATAACTCATTAATCCGTGCAGGAGTAAAAGGTATCCATCTACCTCACACATAGACAACTCCATGGTTGATTTCATACAAATTAGCATAAAATTCCTTCACCACAGGAAAAATTATGACGGCTGTAGTGTAGCACAACACTTCCCATCTTCATTGCACAATCATCTCTTCAATTACCGTCGATGGATTATTCAATCCTCGATTCACGAATTCTCTTTCCTTGATTAATCTCTTCTTTGTCATCACTATGTTGAAGATTCGCTGCGCCTCGGCACTAATGAACTTTCTCCGGTTGAACACTCACAATCTATGGTTTTTTAGAGGAATCAGGCGCCATAAGGATGAATTTAGCGGAGTTTCTCTTTGTTTTTGGGGAAATACAAACTTAGGAATCGAATTTTGAAGTTTAAAAGGAGTAACTCCAACCTTAAATTGCCAAAAATCGTCCATTCAAACTCCAGAAACCGTCATCCCGCTGGTCTCGCCGGCAACGACGTCGTTGGCGCCGTTGAAGAGCCTTTAGAATTTAATTGCTTGGACTCTCAGGAAAAACCCGCTGCCGACGGCGTCGAGGGCACTGTCAGTGCCAAGGCAAAAATTGCACAGTTTTGCTCTGGTCCGAATGCGTTCTAATTTTTCCTATAGATCCAATTTTTATGATGATTCAAGGGTAAATATGAGTAGTAGAGTTTAATACTACCACAAACTAACAATAATTTCAAATAAAAATACTATAAGCGCAATAAAAATGAAGATAATTATGGGTTGCCTCCCATAAAGTGCTTGGTTTAATGTCGTCAGCCCGACCTATTCAGGTATTATTCAGGTTGACTGATCATTAAAACCTCTTTAAAATTTGATCTTTTACCCTCACAATATGGTTTTAATTTGTGTACATTTACTTTAAATCTATTTCCAGCCTTTTGATCTTCAATTTCAATAGCTCCGTAAGTATAAACTTGAGTCACAGTAAAGGGTCCTAACCAACGAGACTTCAATTTCCCAGGGAATAATTTCAACCTTGTGTTGTAAAGATAAACCTTTTGTCCTGGTTCAAAGTTCTTCTGATTAGTCTTCCGATCATGCCATAACTTTAGTTTCTCCTTATAAATTCTGTTTTTTATCATAAGATTCATTTCTTAATTCTTCCAATTCGTTCAATTGTAACAATCTCTTCTCACTAGCATCTTTCAAATTATAATTGAATTTTTTAATCGCCCAATATGCTTTATGCTCCAATTCTACTGGTAAGTGAAAAATCTTTCAGAAAATCAGCCTGTAAGGAGTCATTCCAAAAGGAGTTTTATAAGCAGTCCTGTAAGCTCACAATGCGGTATCTAGTCCTGTAAGCCCACAATGCGGTATCTAGTCTAGTGGACCAATCTATTCTACTAGGGTTTACAGTTTTCTCAAGTATTTGTTTAATCTCTCTATTAGAAACTTCAGCTAACCCACTGGTTTAAGGGTGATAGGAAGTAGAGATTCTATGAATAATATTAAACTTTTTTGCCAATCTCTGAATGTATTTATTCCTAAACTGGGATCCTAAGTGAGTGATAATCATTCTCGACATTCCGTATTTAGTGAAAATATTTTTCATTAAAAATCTTGAAACACTTTTAGCGTCATAACGAGGTAAAGTTTGTGCTTTAATCCACTTTGAAATGTAGTCTACTGCAATTAATATGTATAAGTTCCCAAATGAAGGAATAAATGGTCCCATGAAATCTAATCCCCAAGCATCAAAGATCTCAACTTCTAACATGAAATTCAGAGGCATTTAATTTCTTCTAGATGTATTACCTACTCGTTGGCATCAATCACAAGTTTTTATGTATATGTAAACATCTCTAAAGATAGTAGGCCAAAAGAATCTAGCTCGTAAAATTTTATAAGCAGTTTTATCAATCCCAAAATGTCCTTCAAATTCAAAATAATGAAATTTCTGAATGATTAGCTTAGTTTCTTCATAAGGTACACATCTTCTCATATTAAGATCCTTACATTGTTTATAGAAATTAGGTTCATCCCAAAAATATGCTTTCACATCATGAATGAATTTTCTTTGCTGTTGCAATATTAGCATAGGTGGCAAAATATCATTTACAATATAATTAACAATATCAGCATACCATGGTATTTTCCACTCTTTAATATTATAAAGTTGTTCATCAGGGAAACTGTCTGTAATTTCATTGTCGGTGTCAGATAATTCATGATTTTCTAATCTTGACAAATGATCAGAATTTTGGTTATCAGTTCCCTTTCTATCAATAACCACAAGATCAAATTCTTGCATCAAAAGTATCCATCTAATTAACCTTAGTTTGACATCCTTCTTTTGCATCAGATATTTAATAGCAGAGTGATCATTGTGCACAACACATTTAGTCCCAATTAAATAAGATTTAAATTTGTCTAAAGCATACACTATGGCCAGTAGCTCTTTCTCAGTAACAGTATAGTTAATTTGAGTATCATTAAGAGTTTTACTAGCATAATATATAACTTTAAAAATCTTTTCATACCTTTGTCCAAGAACAGTTTCAATAGCATAATCACTAGCGTCGCACATCAGCTCAAATGGTTTCTCCCAGTTAGGTGAAACTATAATAGGGGCTATGATTAGTTTTTCTTTTAATAATTCAAAGGCATTTAAATAGTTTTCAGTAAATTCAAATTTCTTGTTCTTTTCTAAAAGTTGACATAGAGGTTTAGTAATTTTTGAAAAATCTTTAATAAAACGCATGTAAAAACCAACATGTCCAAGAAAACTCCAAACCTCTCTTACATTAGTAGGAGGTGTTAATTTAGGTATAACTTGAATTTTTGCAAGGTCTGCTTCCATACCATTTTCCAAAATTTTATGCCCAAACACAATTCCTCTTGCAACCATAAATTGACATTTCTCCCAATTTAGAAATAAATTAGTTCTTTCGCATAACTCGAAAACTTTTTCAAGATAATTTAAGCATGCGTCAAATGATGTTGTAAATACAGAGAAATCATCAATAAATACTTCCATTCCGTCATCAATTAACTTACTAAATATAGATATCATACAGCTCTGGAATGTTGCAGGTGCATTACATCATCCGAAAGGCATTCTTCGAAAAGCAAAAGTTCTAAAAGGACTAATAAATGTTGTCTTTTCTTGATCCTCACTAGCAATATAAATTTGATGGTAATCGGTATATCCATCTAAAAAATAAAAATATTTGTGCCGAACAAGTCTATCTACTATTTGGTCTAAAAAAGGTAAAGGGAAGTGATCTTTTCTAGTGACAGTGTTTAATTTTCTATAATCAATGCAAATCCGCCACCCAGTAACTTATCTGATAGGTATTAATTCATTATTCTCTTTTGTTTCAATAGCCACTCCTCCTTTCCTAGGAACACAATGAATTGGACTTACCGAAGCACTGTCTGAAATAGGAATATAATTCCAGTGTCCAACCATTTCAAAATTTCATTCTTGACTACTTCTTTCATCATTGGGTTTAATCTCCTTTGTGGATCAACTCTTGGTTTATATTGTTCATCTAGTATAATTATGTGCATACACATCAAAGGACTGATTCCCTTAATATCAGCTAAGGTCCAACCAAAAGCTTTCTTATATCTTTTTAATGTATCCAAAAGTCTTTTCTCTTGCAAATCATTTAATTCTGAAGATATAATAACAGTTAGTGTAGATGAGTCTCCCAGAAACAAATAATTCAAGTGGTTAGGCAATGTTTTCAACTCAAGTTCAGGTGGTTTTATAATTGATGGAACTAAATTCTTATCAGCATTTCTTGTAATATCCAGCATCTCAAATCTTCCCTGAACATAATCTAATTCTTCATTTTCTATTTCATCCAAAATAACTTCATCACTGTCTTCAAATTGTTCTTTATTTTCAAATATTCTTTAAAATGCTCGTTCATTAGATGTTCGCTAATTTCCATGCAAAAACATTCATTATCTCCTTCAACAGTAGGGTATTTCATAGAATTCGCAATGTTAAAAGTCACTTCTTGATCATTAATGCTCATAGTTATTTCTCCTTTTTGAATATCTATCATAGCTTTTCCAGTAGCTAAAAATGGTCTCCCTAAAATGATAGGTATTTCTTTATCTTCCTCCATATCTAAAATAATTAAATCCACAGGAAAGATAAATTTATCAACTTTTACTAACACATCTTCTATAACTCCCTTAGGATATGTAACTGAATGATCCGCTAACTAAAGGGTTACAGAAGTATGTGAGACTGCTTGGACTGTCACTAGAAAAGATCCCAAGTCTATGATCCAAGTCACACAGACTTTTCTTTAGGCTTCCACTAGAAGAGTTCTAAAAAGACTATTGCACTAAACGCTAACTGAAGGGTTATAGAAGTATATGATCCCAAGTCACATAAAGCTATTCTATAAAATTTTTCACCGATAGCACACGGTATAGTGAAACTGCTTGGATCTTTTAATTTTTAAGGAAGCTTTTTCTGAGTAATTGCACTACACTCTTTAATAAGTGCTAACAGTCTCATTAGCAGTGAACTTCCTTTTCTTGTTCAAAATATCTTTCATAAACTTCACATAATTGGACATTTACTCTAAAGCTTCTACGAAGGGAATATTTATCGTTAATTTTTTAAGAATTTCTAAGAACTTGGAAAATTATTTATTTTGTTTTTGTTGCTTCAATCTTTGAGAAAATGGTGTTGGAGGTTTCTCTAAAGTAATTTTCATTTGTGTAAGTGGATATTCTAAATCTGGGTATTCATGATCCTTTTCTTTTTCTGCATCCACTTTCTCTTTTTCAGTTTTTGTTTCCTTTTGCACTCTTATTTCCAATTCTTTTCCATTTCATAATTGTATCGCTTTTATCTATTCTTTTCCTTGATCCTTAGGATTTGGTTCCACAGTACTAGGAAAGGTTCCTAATGTTCGGTTACTAAGTGCAGTAGCGATATGCCCCAATTGATTTTTAATATTCTTAAAAGAAAAGTAGACTATGATGAACAAAAATTTTTTTGCTTCATGGCAAGTGCTCGATTCAATAGTCTACTTGAGATAAAAAAGTAATTCCATATCGTGGTTTTAAAAATCCGAGAGAAGAAGTCGAGTGATTAATCAATGCTCGATAGTGGGAAAATTTATGTTATTTTACTGTTGATGTGATTATTGGTGTAGTGATGGAATTCTATGCCAACTTTATTGAGGCTTCTGACAACTTTGTTTTTGTTCGTGGAAAAATGGTGGAGTTTTCTCAAAAAAAAATTAATGACTTTTATCAGTTAGAAGATGTTTACAGTTGCCAGTATAAATCATTTTCTGCTAAAAATGAGGACTTGGATTGGGTTATTTCTTTTGTGACTGATGGAAGAGGAACCTGGAAAGTGAAAAATGGTGTTAAGGTAAACTTTCCTCTTGCTATGCTTAATGTAATATCTAAGGCCTGACACTACTTTATTTCTAGAAGAATGATTCCGACAAATCATCATAGTGAGGTCTCCAAGGATAGAGCCATCCTGAACTTCTATAGTCAGCAGATGATGAGGATAATGTAGGCTCTATTATTTATATGAACACTAGATCTATTGCTTTAGGAGAGACCACTGGTGGTTTGTCACACCCTGCACTTATTTTCACACTCTGTGAACAGGCAAGAGTATATTTTAGACCTGAGGAAGAGAGGATTGAGCCTCTAAAACCTATTGGGCCGCCAATATAAAGACATATGAATATCATATTGATTGGAGATCTAGAAGTATGACCAGAGATATTCCTACTTTGAGGACTAGTGACCTTACTAACTGAGAACTTTTAGACCAGATGATGATCCAGTAGGGAGATATCTTAAGAATTGTTCATAGATTGCAAAACATGGATGCCAGAAATGCTCACGCTAATGATTTGATATGGCAAAAGTTTGAATATGATGCTGCTTATAATGATGCGATGGTGAGATACATGAAGGGTGATCATTCAGTTTAGTTTCCTACACACCTTGTTTTTACTCCATATCAGCTGTAGAATTTGAATGTGGAAGAAAAGAAGATGATGATGATTGGTGATCTTTCCTTTAGTATATGTTTGATTGTACTTTGTTGTTGTGTTGTTTGTATTTGTTATATTGTTGAGAGTGTTTGATAGATTGTGAGACTCTATTTTGCTGTTATGTTTGTAAAACTGTTTTCATTTCTGGAAATCAGTTTAGTTCTATTGTTAATTTTAGTATTCTATTAACTGTACTAGCAGATTTTATATGTATTATGTGCAATTTAGTGTTTTAAGTCTTGTAGCTTTTTATATTAGCACATGTAGTATTTCAGAATTAAGTTTCAAAGTCAGAACCTTCAACAGGTATGTTTTTTTCTTTATGTATTTAATATTTTCTTTAACCTTTTATTTTTCAGTTCTTCATGCTAAATCTTCTAAAAAATTAAGTTTGGAGGGGAAAGATTTTTTTTTAAAAAAAAGAGAGAAACTTAATTTTATTTGTCCTCACTTAGCTATATTTTAAAAAAAAAATTTGAATTAACATGACTTTTGGTATTAGAGGTTAACTTTAGATAACTATATTTATGTTTCTAAATACATAGAAAATTAAGTAAAAAATTTTAATAATAAAGGTTAATTTTAGATATCAAGATATTTGGTATAAGAGAATAAGACTATATTTTCTATTTTAAGTAAAGAAATTTGTATTTTTGAAACATTAAAAATCTTAAAGGTTCATGTAAGAAGAAAAGAATTAAACTTTATGAAATCTTTAAGCTAATATAAATTGTTAAGTGAAGAAATATGAAAAGTTTTTGACTTTAAGAAGAGAATAGTGAAGTTCAAAATCATTAAAGGCTATCCAGATATAGTAATCCTCACATTAAAAAAAAGAAAAGAAAATAAAAAAAAAGAAAAGAAAAAAAAGAAAAAGAAAAGAAAAGAAAAGAAAAAAAAGAAAAAGAAAAGAAAAGATGTGGAGAGAAGCTTGAGGAGATGCCTAATTAAAAATTGGCTTCACTTGAATCAATTTAAGGAAAAAGATTTGACTACATTTTCTAAAGTTTTATTTGAGTATTATCTCATTTACTAGAAAATATTTATGAAGTTCTTTTTCATATGAACTCTTTAAGTGGCTTTAATATGACAATATGCAATTTTATCTTGAAAAGAATAGAGAATCAAAAATCTTGTACTTGATTGCTAGATATTCTTACACCATTAATATTAATTGGAGTTTTTTTGAATTTTTTTAAGTTATGCTATTGTATTTAGCGAACTAAGATATGGAAATATAGAAGTTAAATTCTTTATCATAAGTCATATTTTTTATATAGTAAAGGAGTTACTTGAGGACAAGTAACATGTAAGTATGGGAGATTTTGATACACCAAAAATATATGCATTTTGGTCCCATATTTTATACTCATTTTTGGTGATATTGCACTTTAATGGAAGATTTTCTTATGTATTCTAGCGGGTTGTTGATTTTAGGACTTGAAGAAAAAAGGAAGCAAAAAGGATGGAATTTAGAGACAAAATTGCATTTTTGAAGAAATGCTTAGTGCCGACAAAGCCAATAGCAGCGCTGACGGTGCAGAACAACATAACAGATGGTGAATTTTACTTAGCACTGACGGCGCCAAAAGCAGTGCCGATGACAATGTTTGACAGAGAGCATTGAATTAAATTGCGGAACACTAGTGCTGACAGCGCCAGAATGGGCGCCGATGGCACGAATGTCGGTTCAACCCTTGTTTCTAGAAGATTCGATGAATTTGGATGCTTTTTGAAGAGTTTTTGGAGGCACCTATTGGAGAACCGAATCTTGGCTTTATTTAGGGTCAAAATTGATCAGAAAAGTCTCTTCCTGAAATCTCATAGTTAAAATTCAACCTGCTACACATCAACCATTTTTTCATTTTTATTCAACAACCATTTAGAGTCCATTGTTCTTATAATTTAGAGTTTTATGGTGAGATTAAGTGTGAATTATTCTTTAAGAGTGTTGGAGAAAGAGAAAAGTGAGAGATTTCTTCTTCCTACATTTCCTAGAAGAGGCTACGAGGGATTTGCTTTGAGAAAGAGTTTCTGATAAGTGTTGTTTGTTTATTAGTTTTGTATGAACTTTCTTTTATATTTAAAATTTGTGTTTTGTTGTATCTTTCTTATGAAGTCTGAGTAGTTTACTTTATTTTTCTCCCTACTTTGTGATATGGTGAAATGAAGAGATAAAATGGATGTGCCAATATTAAAATATAAAATAAATTGTGAGAATTTTTCAATTCTGAACTTAATTTACTTTTCGATATGGCCAATTGAATAGTTAAAATTGTTGTGAAACATATGATCCGGGAAATGGAGTATGAGTTCTACAACAGAGTCAAGATCACATTTGATTCTATGAAGGAGAATTTTGTTCGTTGAATTAAGTGCAAATAAATAGGGAAATATATTTTGTTTGGTGTAAAATTGGAGAATCTTTTAGGTGACAGACTAAACTCCCCAATTTGGTTTTGGTGTTTAAAAACTAAAGCGAGAGTTAGCCTTCAGGTGAAGGGAAGTAGGAGCTCTGGAGTGGGAGCCAGTATCCCTCTAGCCTAGCATGAAATTAGGGACTAAACTTGGGATTAGCCAATGATTTTCTATAACACTTTGTCTGGATAGAAAATTAAAACTTCTCCTATTTGGAATAATACATATTAGAACCATTTACCTCATATCATTTTACCAAAACCTCATTGTAGTCGGAAAGATGCTTTTTCGCATAAGAAATCTTTATCACATAAACCTAGTTTAATAGTTTAGTAGTTACTGTTTAAACTTTGTATGTCAATTTTGTTAATAGTTAAATATTTTAGTTTTAATAATATCTCAACATTTGAAATTAGTGACAGTAATTTCATTTTAACTCTCTGTGAATTTCCTAGTAAATTTATCATTTCAAATTTAAACCTTTCCCATGGGATCGATATTTGGGGCTTAAATAGAAAGTCCTTTATTACTTGATAACGACATGTATACTTGCATAGAATCCCAACATTAGTAGCTTAAATTTATTATTAATAAAATATTGCATCAAGCTTTTGGGAACGTTGCATAGCAGAGTCAATTATATATTCTTTACACAACTATATTCTCGGGATGAAGGAGGAAGATGAAGCTCTGGCATAAAAATGGTATCAAACTGGTACAAATCATGATTTATTTGACTGACCCACTGGTTTAGCCAGTTTGGTGCCTAGGCACTGGCTTCGGTGCTTAGGCACCCTGATTCGTGGTAAACTAATGCTTAAGCACCACAACCGAATTTTTAAAACTTTTGATTTTTTTGATCTTTTAAAGTATAAGAATAGCAAACTTAAGGCCTCTGAACCCTAAATACTTTGATTTAACATCATTTTAATAATTAATCATCTTCCAAAAATCTCCCAACTACCAATTGCACAAGTACTAACTGCTAAGTTCAAACAATTCAATTGATCCAAGCACACTAACACAATATATTAACTTCAAAAACTTAATACAAATTCACTAACATAAACATAGGTTTGATACAAGATAAATTAACAGTAATCCAACATAGGCAAATAAGAAAATATAAGCATAGATACCAAATAGGCAAAACTAGATACACCTATAGATAAGAGTCGACACAATAAATAAACACATTTAAACATCAGATTTTTCTCACACCAACCTCTGACTATTAATAATTATGCACACTAATGTCATCCAACTTATCATTTGTTAGATGGTGATTCACAAACAAGTGATAAAATGGATAATGGGGAAATTCCTTAGCATACTTTTCTCTGATTCAGTTGTTCTACTGATACATCCTTACTTTTGCCTCTTGGAAACATGCAATATGATCAAATTGGAGTTTCATCTGCCACTCTAGATGATCAAATTTATTAGATAATTTGTTGAACTTGGTATGAATTTTCACAATCTCCTCTTCAACCTTCTTGATTTTCTTTGTAATTCTTCCAGGCTAAGTGCAAGGAACCAGCTGAAGTATGTCTGGGAGTCCTTATGCATGATTTTCCTTCCATCAGCCCCGCCATTGCTCTTCCTCTCCATTGGTACAAGGAAAATTGAAGTTAGCACTCAATTCCCTCTGAAAATATGCTTTCTCACGCCTAGAATATGCATTGCTAAGACTTTTAGGCTGGTTTACAGTGGTTTTAAAGGAAAGAAGTGGGTTTAAACTGCAAAGGGCTAGTTCACCCACAATTCTTAAACTGTGGTGCCTAGGCACCATAATCTAGGGCTTAGGTGCCAGGACTATAGCAAACTGGTGCTTAGGTGCCAGGTTTTGGTGCTTAGGCACTAGTGGCCAAATAAGCACTATTTCGCCTTGCGTCCAATTTTCTTGTCCCAGTCTCAACTAGATTCCTAAATTAGTGTTTTTATGCCTTCTTAAATCTTGTAGGTCTCAGTAATACATCAAATGGTCCATATAACAACAACAAAAAATTAATCAAAATAAATAACCATGGGGTGCCTCCCACAAAGCGCTTGGTTTAACATCGTCAGCCAGACATATCCAATGTTTTACTTGGGTCGACCAAGCATCAGGACTTGTTCATATAAAGGCATGTTTCCACATATGTAAGGTTTTAATCTGTGTCCGTTTACTTTAATTATTCTTTTAGTTTTCAGATCTTTAATATCCACAACACCATACGGATAAACTTTTATTACAATAAATGGCCCTGACCATTTGGTTTTAAGTTTTCTGGGAAATAATTTCATTCGTTTATTATAAAGTAAATCTTCTTGTCCAGACTTAAAATCTTTTCTTAAAATCTTTCGATCATGCAAATTTTCATCTTTTCCTTACAAATTTTTGCATTCTCATAAGATTCATTTCTAATTTCCTTGAGCTCATTTAATTGCAATAATCATTTCTTGCCAGTATGTTTCAAATTATAATTAAATTATATAATAGCCCAAAAAGCTTTATGCTCTAGTTCAAATTGAAAGTAACACGTTTTTCCAAATATGATCCTATATGGTGACATTTTATAAGAGTTTTATAAGCAGTCCTATAAGCCCATAATGCATAATCAAGACTAACAGACCAAACTTTCTTATTAGGATTGACAGTCTTTTTTAATATCTTTTTAAGTTCACGACTGGATACTTCTGGTAATCCACTGGTCTAAGGATGATAATTTGTGGCAATTTGATATTTAATTCCATACTTCTTAGCTAATGTTTCAATTCCTAAGTTCTTAAAATGACATCTTCCATCCGTAATGATCGCTCTCGACATTCTTATTCTAGTGAAAATATTTTTCCTTAAAATTTTGGCAACATTTTGAGCATCACATTGAGGTAAAGCAACATCTTTAATCCATTTCAAAACATAATCCTAGCTATTAAAATATGTATGTTCTTGAAAGATGGTATAATTGGTCTCATAAAATTCAAACCTTATACATCAAAATTTTAAACTTCCAAATTAAAATTTAGGAGAATTGCATTTCTTGTAGAGATATTGCCTACTCTATGAAATCTCACTTGTTCTTACATAAATATTAATGTTATTAAATAAAGCATGATAATAAAATCTAGATTGTAGAATTTTAAATGTAGCTCTATCTATCCCAAAATATCCCCCAAAATCATATTCATGATATTTTTAAATAATTTCCTGGGTTTCCTCAAAAGGTACGTACCTTCGGATAACTTGATCCTTAAATTTTTAATATAATTAAGGGTTATCCTAGAAGTAAATTCTTGCATCTTAAACGAACTTCTTCTTTTGGTGGCATGTTAATTCGTAGGGTAAAATATGACTGACTATATCGTTAACTATATCAATATACCACGACCACTTAGTAATAGCATATAGTTGTTCATCTGGAAAATTTTAATTTATTTCATGTTCAAATCCACTAAAATTTTTCTATTCAAACCTTGAGAAAAGATTGGAAATTTGATTATAAATAACATTCCTCTTCATCACTTCATAGTCAAACTCCTGCATAAGAAGGACCCATCTAATTAACCTTGGTATTACATTCTTCTTTGGCATCAAATATTCTATAACAGAGTGATCAATATGCACAATACATTTAGCTTCAATTAGAAAAGATCTGAATTTATCAAATACATATAATATTGCCAATAATTCCTTCTTAGTAGTGTTGACCGCACTTTTGGTTCAGACTTAGTTTTCCCTCTTTAGTAGCGTAGGGTCTAGCCATAGGACTTTCTTGTTGACTATTCCTAAAAAACTTGAAAGGAACCCTCACCATTAGAAACTCTAAGCTTATCCTTGCTCAACTTGAAGTTCCACATGTTGGTTCTAACCTCTAGCACTTAATAGGTGGGGTCAGTCTTGAGGAATCTCCAGGAGAGTCCCTATAAGACGACTTGACATTAGGGTTGAATCTGGGTGTTGATATGGAGCTAGTTCACTCACTTGTACTCACCATCACCCACAATCACTCACAATCCTAAAACCCAAAATTTTTAAATTTAATCCCTTGAACTTTTCGGAAACTCATGTAGATGGTCCCCTAGACCCACTAGATTTAGGCTAGGGTTTAGCTAAGACTACTACATAGAGGACCCAAATGAGGATTTCATTGGTCCAAAGCTCGTATAGGTGGTTGGCATCCCAATTCTACCAAAATATCTAATTTGGCCTTTTGCCCCTAAATCCACCCAAATTACCTAAATGCCCATGAAACCCCAAACCTGGTTAAAATCCTCAAATTCACCCAAAATACCCAAGTTTGTTCAAAAATTATTTCAAACCATTTCAAAATACCCAAATTGCCCAAATCCACCCCAAAATTCCAAAATTCCAAAATTACCAAAGTACCCCTAAATTTGCCAAAATTACAAAAATACCCTTGGCACCCCAAACTTCCCAAAAACCTCCAAAATCACTCCAAATGTTTCCAAAACCAATTTGGACCGTCCAATTGAACATAATTTGGCCAATTTGACTATATTGATCAAAACGCCCATATTGCCTTTATAGGCCCAATTTCCCCAAATTCACCTCAAATGTCCATCAATATAGGTCCAATTCCCTTAAATTTCAATTATAAACTTAAATTAATCTTTCATTTAATCAATAAAAACCAATTCCAAGCCTAATTGACCCATGCTTTGAGCTCAATTTTGATCTAAGTCAAACGCCCAATTTTAGCCCTATGACTTAATCTCACTTAATTGAACCCCATAGCCTACTCAATTTTCCCCAATTTGAATCCTAAATAACACTCCTAAACATCAAATTTAACATTCAATTGGCCTTGGTAAAGCCTTAATTACACTTAATTTTAACCCAAGTTCAAAATCCCCAAATTTGCCCCAAAATTGGCTGTCTCCAAATTCCACCAAATTGAATGCCTTAACCCTAAAATTGACACCCAATTTTTGTTGAAAACTCTTTATGATATTCCTATAGACCATTTTAAAACACTAACTTGGACTTATTTCAATCATAGCCTAACCTAGACTCAAGTCTAGTCCAACATGCCCAAAGTGACCAAAATCTCAAAATCCTTCAAATTGAGCTTCCAATTGAACTTAAAATTACTTCAATCCTTCACCAAAACTCTTCATGAAAATCATTTACACAATGTTGATCAATAAAGTAATCTCAAAGTCATGGCTAGCCTAACTGAAATCCATCCTTTAGCCATTTTGACCCAAATTGGACCCATGCACCATGATTAACTTAGTTATCCTAAAGTCACCAAATGAAGATTTCCACAGCCACTAAGCACACCTTATTTACTAGGATAAACCACATTAAGCCAACCAAGTAAGCTATGGACCAATGGGTCCTTAAATTAAGGGATTTCATCCCATTTTTGGGTCTTAACCAAAAAATCTCTTCCATCATGACAAACCATTGGGGGTAAATTATAATTAAGCCTCCCACTAGTTCAACTGACCTTCTGGCCACCACCCTTGGCCCTACCGGCAAGCCTAGTGGCTGGAAAATGCCAAAATTGAGAGCCTCAAGGTCAAATTAAAACCCAAACTTACCCATCCTAGCTGGCCAATCCCAATTTTCTTTAGCACTTTGAAACCCTCCACATAAGCATCAGTTTGCACCCATCCATTAGCCCTGGTAGCCACCCTAAGCCATTTTTATTTAAAGAGACCCCCTCCTGGCCAAAAAAAAGAGTGTACCAAATCCTTGGGGAATCTTTATCCAATTGCTCGCAGACACTCTTCAAGAACTCCTAAGCTCATTGCCACCATTTTCCCCTACTGATCCCCACTGTGGAGGCCCAATATTGAGCTTGAATTTCTGCCCAAACCAGGACAGAACTCTCCATAGCTCTACAGTGCACCAAACCTCAATTAATTGTTCACACACCATCCCCACAGTGAGAGAAGTTGATTCCCCATAAAATCCCACTCTGAAATAGCCTCTAGCACAGCTCTAGACCAACACCTCAAATCCACCTTGATAGAACTCATACCTAGACAATTCACCAAGACTTGGGAGTTTATCGGGTGGTTTGTTGGACCCAATCAAAGTTTTCACAACCATCTGATTGAGGCCTCCCCTCTCAGACAAAGGTATTTAACTTTAACCCTAAACCGAGCTTGTTTCGACTCTCCATACGCACTTACTATATTCATACCATATAGGCCATATAGATGTGCTCGTCTCGAGTAGATGAAGGTTTAGGAACAAACCCCATGCATGTTGATTGAGTCTAGATGAAGATCTTAATATTTTAGTGTGAATGGCTTACGGGTTAGGTCACTTGGGGACGATAACGTAGAGCCATCCGATCGTATATAAATCCAATGGACGGAGGAGATCAAGCCGGACAAGCTTTTATTGCATAAAGCGTGGTCCGCGTGGTAGCTGAGGGGGATGGCAGCATCAAATGGTGGAGTGTCGCGTGTTCTTTTGGACCCGCCTAGGATCCAATCAGCGTCGCACTGGATAAGTAGAAAAATAGGGATTTTTGAATTATTTTAAATATTAAACTTCAAAAATCCATATCTTTCTACAGAAAAATCATAAAATTAAAAAAAAAAATACCTTCTTGCTCAGTGAATAGAGGAGAATAATGTCGACTAAAAATAAAAAGTATTTGTCAAACATATGATTTTTAGTGGATTAAATATCCTCTATGGTATTTTAATTCTCCATGACTAAAGAAAACTCACCATGAATTGAAGTTTTTAGGGTTCATTCCTCATTACAGAGGGAATGTCCTCTTATTTTTCCAAGGTCAGAGAACATCTCTATGCTTCTAGGCTAAATTTTCAAGTTAGAGTAACCGTTTTGGCTTATTTTAATTATATAAATCAAAATATTACTTGAAAAATTATGGGAATAATTTTAGTATGTTTTTTATGGTCAGAAAAGTCTAGGAAAAATATCATGATGTTTTGAATTACCTTGTGAATTTCTATATTTAGTATAATGCAAGTATCCTGTCTTAATTTATATAAATTAAATACTTATTAAAAAGTGACAAAATCAAACCCACATTGTTCATAAAAATTATGTCTATTCACTGCAAAAAATTTGAAAATTATTTGGCTAAGTTTAAGCACTAAAGTTGATTTTAAAGAAACCTTGTATTTTTGTACAAAAATAATTATAATAAATCAAATAAACTTGGAAAAATTATGAAAAGTGGTTTTCTTAGTTCCTTGTGATCAGAGGCACTTAGGAAAAATAAAAGTTATTTTTGGTAAAATACTTGATTTTTGAGCCTTATTTTAAATTTAAAATAATTAAACTAATTAAAAATCCCAAAAATACCAAAATATTTTAAAATGTTCTTAAATGTTCTCTGATCACTTGGGACTCATTAAAATATTTTTCCTAATTTTTGACAAATTAAAAAAACATCCAAACATATTTATTATGATCAAAATTACCCATTTCGAGAACTTTGCTTATTCTCCCATTAAAATAACTATAATAAATTAATTCAAAAAGTCATGAAATTTTGTCAATGTATTTCTATGACCTACGAAAGCCTCTAATAACTTCCTCATGAATAAAAACTTTATTTTGGAAAATTAAAAACATTAATTTCTAAAATTTCTATTTTCTAAATTTAAATAAATTAATTAAAATTTGAGAGGTCCACATATTCTCCTTTAAACATTATAGTTACCTCATGGATATGACACTCTAAACCCTCAAAGTCATTTGAGTTGTGTTTAAAGGGTTACTAGGCGAAGCACCCCAAGGGCAAAGTGGTAATTTCAGACTTTGGTGCCTTACTCAATAAATAGGATTAACGAAGAGAAAATTAGTAATTTTGCTGTTAACAAATATGTTTGGATGATTGAAATACATTGGGATCAAAAGGAAGAAACTCATCAACAAAATCATGATCCTCCTAACCTTCATGACTTGGAAGTTAATAAAGATCAAATGATTCTTAAGTGATTGACTTAAGCTAGAAAAATGATAATTTACTTGCCTTAAGCCCAGAGTTGAGGATGATTTAACCATTTGATAAGAATACATATCACTTGAAATCAAAATCTTGATAATCACCATTTCACCTATCATGATTGTTAAAGGCCTAGTAGTGACCTAAGCTCAATGTCTAAACTCAATTGAACATATTTACAAGATAACATAATTGGTGATTAACATCTTTAAACACTACATGCTTGACCTTTATTATGGGCACCATAATCTTAAATTACCTAGACTTGCCTTGGGGGCACCCACTCACATAACTTTTAAAAGAAACATCAATTGACTAATTGAGTATCCTATCCTTGGGATACTTAAACTGTCAAGTTTCACCGAGCAACAGGGCAGTCACACTCTAGCCTTGGATGATTAATGGAACAATTTGATAAGTCTAAAATGAACTCAGAAAATTTCAATAGATCTTCGAAGTGATTTAAGGTCATGCCTCAAGCATTTTGAAATTTATTGGACATTATGAAAAGAAAATTTGACTTGCCATATTTTATTCTAAAATCATCTACTAGGATCTTAAAACATCCAAAAAAATCACAGCCTAGGGTTTGGTAGCTAAACCTTCATCTACTCTTGCAGTTTAAGTTCTTTAAAATATTATATACATGCCTTGCAAATACTCACCTTTCAGGAGGAGGAACGAGAAGACTCTACAGGTACACTTTTACAGTTTACAGTACCATCTTTTCTTGTACTTTTCACACTATATTTATGCTTATAAAACTTGCATGTTAAACAATGATGGCACTCTGCATGAAAACCAAAATGGCTAGGATAACCATCAAACCAAAACCAAAACTAAAATCAACCAAGATAAAATTTACTGCCACAATATTCAAAATATAAGAAAACTCAAAATTTAATCACAAACATCACAAAACAACAATTGCAACTAAATTAAGACCTCTCTATGCGATGATCGGGAATCCCTCGGAGGAGGTAACCTACGATTGCTAATGAGACTTCCGACAGTCTAAATGAAAGTACAAAATTCATTAAATTGAGTTTATTAAATTTATTTAGACTAAGTGAATCAAATAAAAAAATAGTGGTACCGAAATGAGGGAACCGTAGGATTCTAACCAGTGTCATTCTAATCAAATTTAATATGCCCTCCTAATATTTAAAGAACTATAACCATAGGGACATTTGATTTGACATTGTAACCTGACACATTAGAAAACTTAATCTCATCATGATGAGGAGCTTGGATCTAGCACTGTGGGTAGCACATCCATCTTCAACAGCAAGAAGATCTACAACAACACATCTTTCATTAGAATTAAATAACAAGCTATATGATTTTGAGGTTGTCAGCTTATTTAACATAAATCCTCACCTTATCTTTAGGACTTTGTATAGCTCTACCATATAATATAAGACCTAACTCGTCTTACGATTTTGAGGTTATCGTTCATCATGACCTAATTCCTCATATCTTCCAGGCTATTTGTGTGATTGTTTCATAGAAATGTAAGCCCTAACTAATAAAATTGGCAAGATGAAACATCTAAATATTTTCTCCTCAAAATTTGAAGCCAAATAATAGGATAGTTTGGGAAGTCACCGAGGTTCTCTACTGGATCTATGACATGCCCTAGTCCTTCCTCCTTTGGATCCTACAATAAATGTTCCAAATTTGAACTATTCCTCTTTTACACCTCTTTGAAAAGTCCTATCCTTTGACCTATTTAAAGATAACATTTCTTGATTTTTATCAAAAGTTTTCTTAGGTGATCTCAGTTATCTAAAATGTAACTAACTATAAGTGCTTGCCCTTATAGGAAGCTTTTCCAAACCCAGCTTAATAAAAATCTTATTTAATTCTTCGTATTAAATATGATAATTTTTCTGCAAATAAATATGATTTTGCAGACCAAATGGATGTCATATATTTCTTAGTTTCTTTGATTGAGCCTCATCCTCAAGTCTTGTGTTTATCTTTCGGGATAGATACAAGGTTGAGGTACAGTGCTCTTTTATTTAAACTATGAAAGATATGAGATCAGTTTGATTTCAAATTTTTCTAAGACTAATATATATATATATATATATATATATATATATATATATATATATATATATATATATATATATATATATATATATATATATATATATATATATATATATATATATATATATATATATATATATATGTGTAAATTAAGAGCCTTCCCGAAGTGGGCGATGAGATTCCAAATCCAACGACCGACAACTTCTAACGGGCAACTCCTCAACTACTTTTTAGTGCCAATAAGTAGTAGTATAATTTATTTAAGCTTCATTAAGGGTTTTACTAGCATAATATATAACTTTAAAAGTCTTATCATATTTTTGGCCTAATACTGCCCCAATAGCATAATCACTCACATCACATTAACTCAAATAGTTTTTCCCAATTAGGTGAAACAATAATAATTGCAATAATTAATTTTTCTTAAATAAAGTGAAGGCATTTATGAATTCCTTGTTAAAATTAAATATTGCATATTTTTCCAAAAGATGACATAGAGGCTTGATAATATTTAAAAAGTCTTTAATATAACACCTGTAAAAACAAGAATGTCCTAGAAAACTTCTAACTCCTCTTACTATGGTAGGAGGGGGTGATTAAGCTATAACTTGTATTTTTGCTGGATCTACTTCCATGCCTTTTTTAAAAATTTTATGCCCTAAAATGATTCCTGCTATGACCATAAATTGACATTTTACTTAATTGAGAAATAATGTTGGCATAATTTTAGGGGGTCCTATGGAAGATGTCGGTCGCTAGAATGGAAATTCTGACGTCCACTTTGGAGGGACATTTAATTTGTATGTATATATATATATATATATATATATATATATATATATATATATATATATATATATATATATATATATTTAGTATAGAAAAATATGAAATCATATCAATCTCATATGTTTCAAAGTTTAGATGAAAGAGCACTACACCTCAAAGTATGCATCTATCTCGAAAATAAACACATGACTTGATAGTGAGGTTCAATCAAATAAACTAAGAAATGCATGAAATCCATTTAAATCAGCGAAAACCATTTTTTTTATGTTGATCGACAAGTTCCCTTATTTAATACGAAGAATTAAATAAGGTTTATATTTAGCTGGGTACTTGAAAGTTTCCTATAAAGGCAAGCCCTTATAGTTAACTACATCTTAGATAACCAAAGTCACCTAAGAAAAGCCTTGATTAAAATTAGGGGATATTGTCTTTAAGAATTTCAAAGGATAGAAATTTTCAAAGAGATCAGACAAAGAGGTGTGAAAGGGGAATGACTCAAATTTGGAACATTTTATTCTGGAATCCAAAGGAATAAGAGCTAGGGGATGTTATGGATCCTGTGGAAAACCTCTTTGACTTTCCAAGCTATCCTATGGTTTGGTTTGGATTTAGAGGAGAAATATTTACATGTTTCATCCTGCCAATTTTTTTATCAATTAGGGCTTACATTTGTGTGAAACGATCACACAAATAACCAGAAACGTGTGAGAATTTAGGCCTTGACGAACGACAACCTCGAAATCTTAAAATAGGTTAGGGCTTATATTGTATCGTAGAGCCAAACAAAGGCCTAAAGATAAGTTAAGGATTTATGTCGCACTAAGCAGACAACCTCAAAATCCTATAGCTTGTTGTTTAATTCTAAGGAACGATTTAGCTGGTGTAGATATGTTTTGCTATTGAAGATGGTTGTGTTGCCCACAATGCTAGCTCCAAGCTCCTCATCATGACGAGTTTAAGTTTTTGAATGTGTCAAGTCCTAATGTTAAATCAAATGTCTCCTAAGGTTATGGTTATTTAAATATCATGGGGGATGTTAAAGTTGATTAGAGTGACACCGAAAAGGATCTCACAGTTTTCTTGTTCCAGTATCAGTATTTTCTTTTGAATTTACTTAGCTTAAATTAGTTATGAAGCCCATTTAAACCAGGGAGATCTCGTTAGCAACCGTGGGTTACCTCCTTTGAGGGACTCCCGTAAATTCAAAAGGACGGTTTATGTTTATTGAAATTTCAAAGGATTTATGGTTACCTTTAAAATAGTTTGTTTTAGGTTTTGAAAATGTTGATTAATTTTTTTGAAAAAAGGTGATTTTGCAGGAAAATTAGATTAAACACCAAGGGAGTTATGTTATTTTGCAGTGAAAGTAAAATGATAGGAATTAAATAACACTGTAAAAGCGTACTTGTCATCTTCTCACATTCCCACTGAAAGATTAGCTTTCACAACATGTATATAATTTTGTAGAAATTTAAATAAATTACAGGAGTAGATGAAGGTGTATGTAACAGACTCCAAACTATGACATTTTGAGTCCCAAAAGATCTTAATGGATGACTTTAGAACAAAATATAGCAAGTTCAATTTGTCCTTCAAAATATCCAAGAGATTCTAAAATGTTTGAGGATGGTCCCAAACTGCTTTAAAGATCCCTTGAAACATTTGAGTTCATTTTGAACTCATCATACTGTTATATTAATCATCAGAGGTCAAATTAAAATTAGCCCATTACTCAGTAAACTTTGACATTTTAATCATTCCGAGGATAGGTGAACCTGACTTTCTATATAGATATAAAATGCGATGTATACAATTATATGCTTAATTTTATTAATAGTTATTCTTAATTTAAAAAAAAGTAAAAAATTTGATCCAAAGCAAAAGCTAAATAGTTTTTCCACTGTGAAACAAATAAGAATACAATTATAATATTTAAATATGGGATACTACGCAAGTATAAATATCATTATCATGTAATATATGACTTTTTGATTAAGCCCCAAAAATCGAACCCGCAGAGAGATTAACAATATGAACTATAGAAAACTAAAAAGTTTAAAAATTTTAGATGACAAAAATCTACTTAACAAAATATTCTTACTTAAACTTAAGATGCTCAAATAAGAATGGAAATTCAATTTTTTTATAATTTTTGGTTTATGAAAATAAAGGAAGGAACTAATTAACTTAACTAAATACTTGGAAGATGAAGGCAGTATAAGTAAAATATCTTTTTCCTTTCAACGAATCATCAATAAGTAGAGAAATTATGTTGTGAAAGTATTCTAAATGTGTTGTGCCTAATAGGAGCAACAATATTCTTTACTCTTACTAGAGATACTATAAAGAAGATTGGCTAGTCTATAGTTTGAATAGTCTTAAGGAACGATTAGGTAAGGAAGATACTAGCTCTCAATCTAGACTTCCCTCTTCTCCCTCCATCTGGGGGCTAATATCTCGTATCAAAACCTAAAGCCATAAATCAAATTGGGGGCTTTAGCCTGTCACTCTAAAGTCCTCTAATTCTACACCATAGAAAAGTTTATTTTCCTATTTATTTGCACTCAACCCCATGAAATACATTCTCATCCATGAAATTAATATGTGATTCAAAACAATTTATTGACTGATACAATACCATTTGAGATCTTACATGTTCTTACAACAGGTATTAACATCTTAATTGGACAAATCAAGAAGTTAAGTGCAAATCATCACAACTTCTTCCAACATTGAAGCCTAATACTTCACACAACTTTCTTTCAACAATTAATCATTTACCATTTTAAGGAAAAAGATAATGAAAACTACTCAGAATCCATGGAGAAAATACAATAACACATGAGTTTAAATGTAGGAATTGTACACACAAATAAGAAATCAAAATTAAAACCGATTGTAGTCACAAAGACAAACACTTTTCTCAAATCCTCTCCACAAAATGTCTTGAAGTTCCTTTGAATTCTATTCCTTCATTCACAGCACAAACGAAACACTCAAAATAAAATAAAAAGGAAGTGGCCGGCGGCGGCGGCGTACTTGGATGAATGATGTCTGTAAATTTTATGGGTGGCTGGGCTTTTTGTCTTGATGATCCAAGTCTTCTTTTTAAAAAAATCTAAAATGTGCCTTGGTGTCCCTTCAAAATGTGTCTCCATTCAACGAATCTTCTAGAAGTTGAGTCCTGCCAATTGAATGAATTTTCATGTCCGTGAGATATTTCCCATATTTTAACCAAGGGTTGCTTCAAACACCTCTTAAAAAATTCTTCTAAATTCAATGAATCATCAAATAACTACTTCTGGCGCTTAAGCACGGGGTACCTGGCGCTTAGGTACGAAACCTCTGGCGCTTAGGCTCCTCCAGTTCATTTTTGCACTTTTCTTCATGTTTGCTCCAAATTTGACCCTTTTCACTCTTTTTAGCATTTTCATCCATTTGATTGTACCTGAAAGGAAAGCACACAAATACCTTTCATTAAAGCAAATATCTCAAAAATAGGTATAAAAATATGTATAAAAACACTATATATTTTAGGTCTATCAAAATCTCCTAAACTTAAGATTCTACTTGTCCTCAAGTGACTTTTCAATCTTTTAAAACCAACTTAAGTAGATGATGTATATGAGTTTTTTTAGGAGTTACCAAAATTTTGATGTAGAAATATAGTAGTCCAATTTAGAAAAAAATATTAGTAAATGATACCAACTTAGTGTTTAAAAATTTTTAATGTTAAGAAATATGAAAATATGAGTTTCTATCTAATTCAGAAATATTGTAGTTTTTCCAAATACAAATTTTAGTATTTTATTTTCTCCACTTAAAAAATTTTATTAAGCATAATTTTACTCACCATATTATATCCTTAGCTTAGGAGTTTATCAAGTTTTATACTTTAGAAAGATCAGTTGTGGAACAAATTTTTTATTATGCACTAATCCTCAAATTCCTCATTCCTTTTTCATTTTGTCTTTTTCTTTTCCTTTTTCGTTTTATTTTTATTTTATTTTATTTTTTTCACACAAGGATTACTATATCTAGATAGGCCTTTAATGGTTTTGAATTCCATTCTTCTTTTCCTAAAGCAAAGAGTTGATATTTTTCTTTCACTTAAAAACATAATAATAGTTTTGAAAATTAATTTCAATAAAAGAATTTGAAGTTTTGAAATAAAAATCTAAATCTTCTAAACTTTTAAAAAATATTATTTTTCCAACTAAAGACACTTACAATATATTTAACATTTTCCACATTAAAAATTCTTAACTTTAAGTTTTTCTTCATTACTATAAATTTTAACTAAATTCTCTTCCTCATTTATATAAAAGTTTTACTTCCCTAATATAACTTCATATACATAATCATTTTCTTTAAATCAAAATAAAATTTATTTGAAATACATTTGAGAACAAATAAACTATTAAGTTTTTAAGAAAATTTTTCATCCCTCCCACAAACTTAAATTTTCAATAAAAATTAAAACATTTTAGCATCATATAAATATTGGCAGGGATGAAAACTAAAGATAACATGCTTGCAGGAATTTTCATATCCTAATATGCAAGTACAAAAATTAAAGAAAATAGGAGTAAATAATTAAATAGATTAGATTTTAGTTTTCTTAACATATAGAGATTCATCAGACTTCAATGCATTTGAGTACCACATAAAAGCAAACAAACACACTAAGAAACATACATGACTGCAACATAAGGAAAAATAGCTGGTAGTAAATTGAAAATTTTAAAGATGTAGCTTTTAGAAGTAAGAAGTTAGCAAGACTCTAAACCTTCCTAGGATCCATAATTAAGTTCAACACAAACTAATTAAATACATTAAACAACACAATTATCATAATTACTGCCACTAAACAAAATAAATACTGACAAAACACAAATACATCACAATAGGTGTACAAATCAAAACATAGCACTCTCAATAATAACAACTAAAAGCAAAACACAAAGTACAGAACAACTGCACTAATAATAGTTCATAACAACACATACACTAAGAACATCAAAGAAAACTAAAGATCCAAACTAATCATCATTCTCCTCTTCATCATTAGCATCACTACGCCAAACAGCTACAGGCTCATATTGTGGATATCTGGGGTACCGAGAAAATACAACATCCTGGTTACCTCTCATAAGGTTTTTCATAATTAAGTTGAATTCACCATCATAATCACTATTTCTCTTCATATACCCATCCATATGCTCAGAAAAATGGTCTAAGTTTGATACCTTATCCTCAGTATGGTTAACATTGTCCAAAATCCTCGGTAATAACTATGATTGTGAATCTAATCCAGAAGTTTGACCTTGTGATGCAGAAGCATGTGAAGTAGAAGCTCGTGACGTCGAGCAGCAGAACTATTAGAGAATCTGCCTCTACAACCAAAAATAGAATGATGTGAATAAGACTTCACATTCACACTGGTAAGTGGTTTCAGTGGCCGTAATATCTCCCCCAGCTGTCAAATCTAACTCCTGCTTGCTCGCGTAAGGAAAAGGTCAAGGATGTAAATCCCAAACCAGCAGTAGTAGTAGCGACGGTTGAAGTGGTAATAACTTCTGAATTAAAACTCCAACATTAATAGGCTTGAATTGCTAAATGAAATAGTTCGAGATTGCTCGATTTCGAGTCACTTCACTCAAATGATTTGTAGGTAGCAGATGAGCAGAAATAAAATAATGACATGCCTTTGTCGTGGCATCCAACTTTAAAGTAGAAAAGTTTACTCTTCTTTCATTTGTCATCTTCCATAACCCTTTCCCAGCAGCCAAAGATGAAATACTCTCATCTAGCTCTGCCTCAATAGGACTATAATTTGAATAAAAACACAAAGTACTCGTGGAAAATGATAAAAGTGATTAATTACCTCGGGTAAAAAAAACACTATCTTCCCCCTCATCATGAATCCTTCTTCATCAGCTTCACGGAGATTTGCATAGAAATCTAGCAAAACAGAAATCACTGCGATAGTAAAAAAACAACAAAACCGCTCCCACTGGCGACGAACAATCAAATCTTCAACAGCTCCTCCCGGACTTTTAAAACAATGCTCAGGAATTAATTTTCTCCACTCCAGTGCATCACTGTGTCGATCTTGAGCTCTCGAACTGACAAAAAATTGTTTGAATCGAACGAAGCCTTTTCCTTACACCTCTTTATTCTTGGTGTAATTTATAAAAAATGTATAAAATGAAAAATAAATTCCACATTCAACTCCAAATCACTAAACTAAACTCCTAAAAGCTTAAACTAACAAATCCATGCCTTTTTCATAAATTTTTTTCAAATTTTCACCATGAATAGTGATTTTCGAGTAGCTCATAAATTTTCTCAAAATACATGGTGAAAATAAAAAATTTTTGCATAGAAGTGAAGCTCTTACCTGAAGGATATCAAATCTAGCAACTTTTCCCTCAAATTTCCAAGAAATCTTCAAATATGGTAAGCTCTAGCTCAAAAATTGTGAAAACTCTAGGAAGAAGGCGAAGCGAAGGTGTGTTAATGGAGTTTTTTGGACTGATTTTTTACTTAGAAATGTTTGATAACCAATTTTCGTGAACTGGCACGTAAGCACAATGGATCGACGCTTAGGCGCCTGTCTCTCAATTTAGGCAACTCTTAAGCACGGGTCTTGACGCTTAGGCGCCATTGCACAAATTTTGATTTTTCCAATTCAAGTGAAATGCACTTATAGCTTAAGTCAACCAACACTAAATAGCCTCGAAACACTTTATATACTTTTTCCTTCCCTCTTAACTCTCCTCTTACTCAAGATTCACCAATCGTAACTAATTCGATTCAACACATAATAACATGAAATTTCACACAAACAAAATACTTATATTTATTCATGAATAATTGCAAATGTTTTCAAATACATAGATTCTCCATCCAAATAGTCTCATATGAAAAAATTCTTAACATAAATAATAGATAATTTTAACATAAAAATACACTAAACACACTTAACGTTAAATAAACACTAAACACATAAACTCTAAATCACCAAATTAATTCCATTCCCTAGTTAATGGAATGAATTCTGACCAATCATTAGTTTCTCCTTCAACATTTGAAATGTATATCTGAAAGAATGGATGATGATTAATAACTCTAGTTGAATCTTCTTCAATCCATTTTTGCTTTAGATACAAAGCCTTGTCCACTTTTTCTATAAAATTGGTATGGCTAAACTGCATCTTAAGTTGCCATCCCATATGATCCAGATGCGCATTAACTTCCATCACTTTTTCCTCAATTAAAGCCACGTCAGCCTCAATTTTAGTGATTTTCTCTGCTATCCCTTTGATATTAACGGTGAGGAAATCCTTATATAACCCTTGTGCACTCTGACTAATAAACTTTTTTCTCATTAATTCCTCATTTTTCTTCAAATCACTCTCCCAAGGTGGCATTTTTCCAAAACTCTCTCTTTTTCACTTAGATTTTAGGGTTAAATGGAAGTATGGTGAGATGTCTCCTCATACCCTTCTATTTATAGGCTCCAAATTCGTCCTATAACTCCTAGACACTTCTTATAACCATCTCCCATGTCAAAGATAACCAATCCTTGGTTAAAAATTCTAGAAATCGAAGTAAGCACATGTTTTTTAACTACCGCGCTTAAACGCCGGATATTGGCACTTAACCGCCAGTGCCCATATTAGAACAGGTCAACTTAATGCCCAAACACTCGTTCTAACATGTCTATGTCATTTATTAAGGTGTTAGAATAATCAATAACTTAATATATAATAAAAAAAATACTTCCAAAAATTTTTAATTCACACACAATAACATAATAATAAAAACAAGCACACAAATAACTATGGGTTGCCTCCCACAAAGTGCTTGGTTTAACGTCGTTAGCTTGACGTAACAAGTGCTTATTCTGGTTGACCCAACATAAAAAAATCATTTAAATTAAGTTGGTCACCTAAAGAGTAGGACTTCAGCCTGTAACCATTCACTTTCAATATTTTGTCAGTTTTAGGATCTTTGATATCCACAGCTCCATAAGGATAAACTTTCTTCACAGTAAATGGGCGCATCCACTTAGACATATGTTTGCTTGAAGATAATCTTAACCTTGTATTGTAAAGCAAAACTTGTTAGCCTGGCTGAAAATTTTTAGTAAGAATCCTCCTTTCATGCCACATTTTCATCTTTTCCTTGTAAATCTTAACACTTTTATAAGATTCATTTCTTATCTCTTTAAGATCATTTAATTGTAATAACCTTTTCTAACTAGAACCTTTTAAATTGTATATAAATTCTTTGATATCCCAGTATTCTTTAGGCTTACATTCAACTGGTAAGCGACACACTTTCCCAAATATTAGCCTGTATGGGGACATTCCTATAGAAGTTCTTTATGTAGTTCTATAAGCCCAGAAAGCATAGTAAAGTTTAGCTGACCAATCAATTTTTGTTGGATTTACTTTTTTTTTAATATTCTTTCAATTTCATGATTGGATAATTCAGCCAAACCACTTGTCTGAGGATGATTAAGCAGTAGCAATTTTATGGTTTATATGATATTTCTTTGATAACTTCTCCATTATTGCATTTTTAAAATGACTTCCCCTGTCAGATATGTTTACTCTCGACATCCCAAATCTACAAAATATGTTTGTTCTTAAAAATTTTGCAACACTTTAAGCATCACATCAAGGTAAAACAACAGCTTCTATCCATTTGGATACATAATCTACTGTTAATAGTTTATATAAATTTTCAAAAGATGGTATAAATGGTCCCATGAAATCTAATCCACAAACATTAAATATCTCAAATTCTAACACATAATTGAGGGGCATCTCATTCCTTCTAAAAATAGTGCCTACTATTTCACATCTATCATAAGTTTTGATATAAGCATTAACATCTCTAAAGATTGTAGACCAATAAAATCTAGATTGTAAAATTTTGTATGCTATTTTATCAACACCAAAATGTCCCACAAATTCAAAATTAAGAATTTTTTAGATAATTTCATAAGTTTCTTCTAAAGGCACACATTTTTAAATAATTAGATCCTTTCCTTGTTTATATAATAATGGGTCATCCCAAAAATAATTCTTAGCTTCAGATAAAAATTTCCTTTTCTGTTGGTATGTCATTCCATAGGGTATAATATCACTAACAATGAAATTCACAATGTCAGCATATCATGAAACACGCCACTCATTAACATTAAAAAATTATTCATATGAAAAATGTTCATTAATCTTCTTTTAAAAACTGAGTGGTTTCTTTAATTCAAGTCTGGACAAATGATCAGTAATTTAATTCTCAGCTCCATTCCTATCTACTATTTCAAAGTTAAATTCTTGCAAAAGAAAAATCCATCTTATCAGTCTTGGTTTTTTATCCTTCTTTTTTATTAAATACTTAATAACAAAATGATCTATATACAATATACACTTGAATTCAATGCATACAAGTTGAATGACTGATTCTTTTTATATCAGCAATTGTCCATCCAAAGCCTTTCTTATAACTCTTCAAAGTTTTCATTAAACTCTCTTCTTCTTCTATAAGTAATTTTGAGGAAATTATAAGAGGTAATGTTGAGGGATCACCTAAAAGGCATACTTCAAATGTTCAGGAAACAACTTCAAGTCAAGCTCAGGAGGTATTTCAATTGATGGACACAATGATGTATTTTTTTATCGTGTCCAAAACTTCAAAATTTTCTTGAACATAATATAAATATTACTTATATAAATCTTCATATTGATCTAATTCCTCTTCTTACTCGTGTTCCAACTCTTTCAATTCAAATTTCTCTTCATGCGCTGTTTTGAAATGACATTCACTTAAATATCTTATCACATTCATTCTATAACATTCATCATCTTTATCTTTTGTAGGATGTTTCATTGATTTTGAAATATTAAATGTAATTGTATGATCATTGACGCACACAATTAATTCTCCATTATGCACATCTAACATTTCTCTTCCAGTAGCTAGGAAAGGTCTCCCTAAAATGATAGGTATCTCCTTATCTTCCTCCATATTTAGCACAATGAAACCAATAGGAAAGATAAGTTGATCCACTTTCACCAGGACATCTTCTATAACTCCCTTAGGATATGTTATTGAACGATTTGCTAGCTACATAGTTACAGTGGTAGGGGTTATTTCACCTAATCCCAATCTTTTAAATATTGATAATCACATAAGATTGATGCTTGCTCCTAAATCACATCAAGCTTTCCCATAAAATTTGTCTTCTATTACACATGGAATTGGAAAGCTATCAGGATCTTTAAGATTTTAGTTATTCAATCTCCTCTCTCTCCACTTTAGTCTCTTTTTGAACTCTTCCTTCTAATTCTCTTCAACTTCTGAGTTGAACGGCTTGTTCCTTACTGAATTTGCTATATGTCCTAATTGATTTTCAATATTTCGAATTGTAGCTCCTTGAATTTGTAATTCATTTCCCATTTGTAATACCACTTCTTCTATAGAGAACTTAATCTCCTTAAATTGTGGATTACTATTGAAACCTGGACGATACATAGGTCTACAATTACTATTCCCTTGGTTGTTCCAGTTTCCCAAAGGGTTTACTTGGTTGTTCCCCCATTGCTGATTACTACCATCAGAAGTATTGTTCTAGTTAAAGTTAAGATGGTTCTTCCAACCTGGATTATAATAATTTGAATATGGGTTATTCTGCTTGTTATTTATGACATTTGAAGTCTCTAATGATGCTTGAAAATCTACCATTTGGCCTAATGAACTCTCTTCAATCATGGAAATTGGTTGAGAAAAATTCATTCTAAATTGGTCTAACTTCCTTGAAGTTGCTGCTACTTGATTTGCTAGCATGCCAAAAGCATCGGTTTCATTAATATTAGCTACTTTCTTATGATTTACCTTTTCAAAAGGCCATTGAAAATTATTTGTAGTAATTTCTTCAATTAAAACATAAGCGTCATGAAATGATTTTGACAGCAATGAACCACCACTAGCAACATTGACAATAGATCTAATAGATCCAGCTAATAAATTATTAAATGTTTGAATTATTAACCAATCTATTATAGCATGGTGCGGACACTTTCTTAAGAGTTTTTTAAATCATTCCCATACTTCATCAATAGATTCCCCTTCAAATTGACAAAAAGATGCAATATCATTTCTAAGCTTTGCAATTTTTGATGGTGGCAAATATTTAGCAAGGAAATCCTGTGGTAAATAGTTCCAAGTTCTGATAGGTCCAAGTGATAATGAATGTAACCATGTCTTAGCTTTATCCCTCAGTGAGAAAGGAAATAATCTAAGTTTTATAGAATCATCTGATACACCATCATATTTAAATATAACACACAATTCTAGAAAATTGGGAAAATGTAAATTTTGATCATCATTTGGTGCTGCCCCAAACTGATTATTTGATACCATTTGGATAATAAAAAATTTAAGTTCAAATGAATTAGCCACTATAACAAGTTTTTGAATACTACAATGAAGCTCATCCACAATAAGGTTTGCATAATCCCTTAAAGGTCTAAACTCCTCAACATTTTCATTATTTTAATTTGCCATTTCTTGAAATTTTTTAGTAATTTTTAACTTTTTCATTTTTCTAATAGTTCTTTTTAATTCAAAATTGTAAGGCACAAGTCCTATGGAATCTGAACTATGCATACATTACTATAAAATACATATAAAAAAATAAAATGAAATAAAAATAAAAACACCTAAACAAGAACTTTATATAAAAACAACACTACAATATTCCTACAATAAATCTTAAAGCTTAAATAAGAAATTGTAAAAATAGAAATTTTGCTTTCTAAAAACTTCTTTTTGAAATTTTTTTCAAATTTATGTAATTTAACTCTTTTTTAAACTCTCTCGCAATGGTGCCAAATACTTGATCCTGACTTTCTATTTAGATGTAAAATGCGATGTATGTGATTATATGCTTAATTTCCTTAATAACTATTCTTAATTTGCAACAAAGTAAAAAATTTGATCCAAAGCAAAAACTAAATAAGTTTTCCACTATGAAACAAGTAAAGAACATAATTATAATAATTATATATGGGATACTAAACAAGTATACGTATCTTTGTTAAATAATATAGGACTTTTTTATTAAGCCCTAAATATCAAATCCACAGTGAGATTAACAATATGCACTTTAAAAAACTAGAAAGTTTAGAAATTTTCGATGACAAAAATCTACTTAGAAAAATATTTTTATTTAAACTAAAGATGTTAAAATAGGAATGCAAATTTGATTCATTTGGTAATTTTTGGTTTATAAAAATAAAGTAAGCAACTAGTGAACTTAACTAAATACTTGCAAGATGAAGACAATATAAGTAAAATATTTTTTTCCTTATCATGAATCAGTAATAAGTAGAGAAATTTTGTTGTAAAAATGTTCTAAATGTTTTGTGTCAAATAGAGGTAATAATATTCTTTACCCTTACTTGAGATGCTATAAATAACATTGACAATCTATAATTTGAATAACCTTATGGACTGGTTAGTTAGGGAAGATACTAGCTCTCACTCTAGAGTTCCCTCTTCTCCATCCACATGGGGGCTAACATCTTATATGAAAATCTAAAACTATAAATCAAATTGGGGGCTTTAGCCTGTCACACTAAATCTTCTAATTCTACACCTTTGAAAAGTTTATTTCCTTATTTATTTACACTTCACCCTATGAACTAAATTCTCATCCCTGAAATCAATATGTGATTCAAAACCATTTGTTCACTGAGACAATACCATATCGAATCTTACATGTTCTCACAACTGGTATTAACATCTTAATTGGCCAAATCAAAAAGTAAATTAAGTGCAAGGTTTCAAATCATCACAACTTCTTCCAACATTGAAACCTAATACTTCACACCACTTCCTTTCAACACTTAATCACTTATCATTTTAAGAAAAAAGATAAAGAAAACTACTCAGAATTCATGGAGAAAACATAACCACACATGAGTTTAAAAGTAAAATTATGCACACAAACAAGAAATCTAAATTAAAACCATATGTAGTCACAAAGATAAACCCTTATCTTAAATCCTTTCCACCAAATGTCTTGAATTTTTTTTTGAATCCTCTTTCTTCACTCTCAATACAAACTAAACACTCAAAATAAAATAAAAAAAAGTGGTCGGCGGCAACGACGTACTTGGATGAATGATGGCTGTAAATTTTATGGGTGGCTGACCTTTTTGTCTTCTTTTAATAAAAATCCAAAAGGTACCCTGGTGTCCCTTCAAAATGTGTCTCCATTCAATGAATCTTCTACAAGTTGCCTCCAAAAAAGCTAATTGAATGAATTTTTGTGTCCATGTGATATTTCCCATGTTTTTATCAAGGGTTGCCTCAATTACCTCTTAAAAAATTTGTCTAAATTCAATGAATCATCAAAAAACTACTTTTAGTGCTTATGCGTAGGGTACCGAACGCTTATGCGCGAAACCTGTGGTGCTTAGGCGTCTCAGTTCATTTTTACTTCCAATTGGACTCTTTTCACCCCTTTTTGCATTTTTCATCCATTTGATTGTACCTGAAAGATAAACACACAAATACCTTTCATTATAACGAAATATCTCAAACATAGGTATAAAAATGTGTATAAAAACATTATATATTTTAGGTGTATCAAGAGGGTACTCAATTAAGCAGTTGATATTTCACTTAAAAGTTATAGGTTATTAAAGATTTTTGTACCCATCACTAAAGTCAGGCTTGTAGTGCTAATCATCAATCATATTATCTTATAAATCCCATCAAATGAAGTAAATATCAAGCCTAGATCACTACCACGCCCTTTAAATCTAATGGAAGCAAGATTGGCAAGTGTTAAAATTTTAATTTAGGTGATATGCATTCCGATTAAAAGAAGTTAGATCATCATTAATTGTAGACTTAATAATAAGTGAAACATCATCTCTTTAACTTAAGCCCATCACTTGGAAACCATTTTATTTTGATTAACTTCAAAATTCTGATAATTTAGAAAATTTATAATTTTATTCTTATCATGGAAAGGTGGCAAGTTGGTGTCTACCTTTCACCCATTATGTTTTAATCATCCAAACATATTTTTAGAATCAAAGTTACCCATTTTCCCTTCGATTAATCCTAAATTTTGATTAATTAACCAAAATCCTAAAATGACCAGTTTACCCTTGGAGCTCTAACCTCATAACTCATCAAGCACCACTCAAATGACTTAAGAAATTTTAGAGTACCCTATCCATAAGGACAATTAGAACATCAGAGAAGAAAATGTAGTTTTCCAATTTTAATTTAAATAATTATTATTTTAGCTTTAAAAAGTAGGATTTTCAAAATTAAATTATTTAATCAATAAAAATAATGTTTTTGGTTTATGGAAAAATTATTAAAGGTTTCCTTAGGTCAGAGAATTTGTTAGAAAAAATTTTTTGATTTTTTTGAATCAAATCTTTAATTTAATTATTTTTTGATTTTTATGATTTAATTTGACTAGAAAAGATGTTTTATCTACAAAAATTATTTTTTATATTTTTATTAAACCTCATTGAGTTCAGAGAATTGAGAAATAAATTTTATATTTTTATGATTTTTAATTTATTTATTATAATTATTTTAATGAGAAAATAAAAATAAATGCCTTCTAAGCCTTTAGAAATTTATTTTTTAACTTAGAAAAATTAAAGAAAATGCATGGCTTCTTATTCTTCCTAGTCCACTTCAACATAGCAGAAAATTGTGTCAAAGTGCTGGAAGGAGCCTTTGAAGGAAAACTGGAGGGGGCCCTTAGTCTAGTTTGGATTGTTTGTGATCTGGAAGCAATTAAGCACATTTTTAAATTTTTTATATTTTTGAAAATTTTAACTATTTTTAATTATTTTAATTCAAAATATAGGCCAAAAATCAAGTATTTTATCAAAAATGACTTTTATTATTTCTAAGTGCACTTGATCACAGGAAACTCAGAAAACCACTCTTTATAATTTTCCTAAGTGTATTTAATTTAATATAATTATTTTGTGCAAAAATACAATGTTTCCTAGAAAATCAACTTTAGTGCTTAAACTTAATTAAATAATTTTAATGTTTTACAGTGGGTTAACATAATTTTTACACTCAATGTAGAATTGATTTTATCGATTTTGGATTATTATTTAATTTCCATAAATTAGTACAAAATATACAAACTTAATTAAATATAGAAATTTACAAAATTATTCAAGCCATCATGATATTTTTCCTATGTATCTCTGACCACGGGAAACCTACTAAAATTTATCCCATAATTTTTCAAGTGATATTTTAATTTAAACAATTAACTTAAGCCAAAATAGCCATCTTAGCTTGAAAATTAGGGTTAGAAGCATAGAGATGTCCTATGAACTTATAAAAATCAGAGAACATAGCCTTTGTCATGAGGAATAAACCCTCAAAATTTCAAGCTATGGTGAGCAATGCTTAGCCATAATGAATTGAAATACCATAGAGAGTATTTAATTAATCAAAAATCGAAGAGTCAACAAATAATTTTTATTTTTGGTCCACATTATTATCCTCTATTCACTGAGCAACATGGTAATTTTATTATATTTTTATAATTTTTCTACGTAAAGTTATGATTTTTCAAAGTTTTGGAATTAAAATAAATAAAAAATCTTTAATTTTCTACTTATCCAACTTAGCCTCCAAGTCAACCTCATCCGCTCTGAGCTTTACACGCGATGCTTAGCCATTTGATGTTGCGAGACACATTAGTTGCCACGCGTCCTGCGGTTCACATACCAAGAGTTCGTTCGAGTTGATCTCCTTCGTCCATCGAATAAACATGCAATTAGATGACTCCCTGTCATCATCCTCAAGTGACCTAAGCCGTAAGTCATTCACACTGAAACCTTAAGATCTCGAGATGAACATATATATACAGCTTATATGGTATGAATACAATAAACACGTATGGAGAATCAAAATAGACTCGAATTAGGGTTAGGGCTTTATACCTTCATTTAAGAGGGGAGGCCTAAATAAGATGGTTGTAGCATCTTTGAGTGGGTCCTACGAACCTACAGATGAACTCCTAGGCCCTGGTGAATTGTCTAAGTATGATTTTGATCACAGTGGATTTCAAGTCCTGATCAAATTCTATGCTAGAGGCTCTCTGTGATGGGGCTTTGTGCGGAATCAACTCCTCTCACTCACGGGATGGTGTGTTCATAGTTAATTAAAGTTTGGTGTAGTCTGGAGCTATGGGGAAATCTGTCCTAGTTTTCCCTAAATTTTGAACTCAAAATTTAGCTCTCACAGAGGAATCCAGAGAGGGAAAATAGTGGAATTGGGTTGAGGAGTTTTTAGAGAGTCTCTAGAAACAATTGGACAGAGTTTCCCATAGAAATTTTCTAGCTCTTTTTTATGGCCTTGGAGGGGGTAGTTTAAATAGATGAGGCTATGGAGGCTCTCAGAACAAGTTGATGTGGTCAGGGTGCTACGTATGTGGAGGGAAGAAAAGTTCTAACAACCAATCAAGCTTAGCTAGCTCAAATGAGTTTAATTTTGGGTTTTAGCCACTTTGGGCTCTTTTAGGGTGACTTTTTCCGATGGTTGAGGTGATGGCTGGCTAGAGTTCAGTCACTTCCATTCTTAGGGATGTTAGGGGGTGGCTAATTATGATTAACTCCTGAAGGTAAGCAATGATGGCAAATATATTTTAAGTTTTGGCCAAATATGGGGTGAAATCACTTAAATCAAGACAACATTGGTCTATAGCTCATCTAGGGTGGGCTAGATGAGTCTAGTTAGGTCACTATTGTGCACTTGGTGGCTGGAGTGGTCCTTTGTTGGCCAATTTAACTTGGTACATGGGTTCAATTTGGGTAAAATTGGCTTGAAGTTGAGTTTATCTTTGGCTAACCATAACATTGGACTCATTTGATTGATCAAGATGATATAGATGAGTTTCAAAAGGAGATTAGAAAATATTTGGAGTGATTTTGAATTGAGTTGGAGGGTCAATGTAAAGGATTTTGGACATTTGGCTAATTTGAGGATGTTGGGTTAAACTTGGGTTTAGGTTAGGCTAGATTTGGGCTACGTCCAAATTGAGGGTTCAAAATGGTCTAGAAGGATGTTATGAAGAGTTTTTAACATTAATTGGGTGTCAATTCTGGGATTTGGGCATTCAATTTGGTGACATTTGGAAACATGACTACATTGGGGCAAAATTCGTGGCCTTTTGATTTGGGTGAAATTGGGCTCAAATTATGGGACAGTTAGGTTGGGATTTGGTTTAAATTGAGCTTGGTCATAATAAATTTGAGTTTTGAATTGAAATTGGGAAAAATGGGAACCAAATTGGTGGACATTTGGGGTGAATTATGGTAATTGGGAGGGCCCTTAAGGGCAATTTAAGGATTTTGGTTAAAATGGGTCAAATTGGTTAAAGTAGGTTTAATTGAAGGTCCAAATTGATTTTGGGGACATTTGAAATGATTTTGAATGTTTTAGGAAAGTTTGGGCCACCAAGGATATTTTGGTAATTTTGGCAATTTTGGGAGGTTTTGGGCAATTTGGGTGGTTTCAAATGGTTTGAGATGATTTTTAAACAAATTTGGGTCTTTTGGGTGAAATTGGGAATTTTGATCAAACTTAGGGTTTGGGGGTGTGCCGGCGTTATTTCGGGTTGGTTTGTGGGGTTGCCCGTAAGAAGCTGTCGGTCGCTGGAATCGAAATTCTGTTGCCCGCTTCGGAAGGACACTGAAGTATGAAATCAAACTGAACCCATATTTTTCAATATTTAAAATGAAAGAGCACTGTACCTCAAATCCTGTATCTATCCCGAAGGATAAACACAAGAATTGAGGATGAGGCTCGATCAAATAAACTAAGGAAAGTATGATGTCCGTTTGGTCTGCGAAACCTTTGTATTCGCCGACAAGTTCCCATATTTAATATAAAGGATTAAATAGGGTTTATATTAAGCTGGGTTCTGACATGCTTCCTATAAGGGCAAGCCCCTATAGTTAATTACATCTTAAATGACCAAAGTCAGTTAAGAAGACTCTCGATAAAAATCAATAAAAATTATCTTCAAGGAATTTCAAAGGGTGGGACTCTTCAACGAAATCGGATGTAGAGGTGTGAGAGGAGATTGATTCAGATTTGAAACATTTTTTTGTAGAATCCAAAGGAAGAAGAACTAGGGGATGTCATGGATCCAGAGGAGAACCTCGGTGACTTCCCAAGCTATCCTAATGTTTGGCTTCAATTTTGAGGAGAAATATTTAGGTGTTTAATCCTGGCAATTTTATTAGTTAGGGCTTACATTCGTGTGAAATAATCACACAAATAGCCTAGAAGATGTGAGGGTTTACCTCAGAATCCTAAGACGAGTTAGGGCTTATATAGTGTAGCAGGGCTATGCAAAGGCCTAAAGACAAGGTGAGGATTTACGTTGCATAAGCAAGCAACCTCGAAGTCCTATGACTTGGTTGTTTAAGTTTAAGGAAGGAAGATTGGTTTAGCTGGGGAAGACAAGTTTTGCTGTTGAAGATGGCCGTGCTGCCCACTATGTTAGCTCCAAGCTCCTACCGTGACGAGTTTGAGTTATCTAGTGTGTCAAGTTATAACATCAAATCAGGTGGCCCTTGAAGTTCTTTAAATTTTATGAAGGCATATTAAAGTTGATTAGAGCGACACCAGTTAGGATCCTACGGTTCGCTCATTCCGGCATCACTATTTTCTATTGGATTCACTTAATTCAAATGAACTTACTAAACTTCAACTTAATGAGTTCCATAATTTCATTTAAACTGTGGGAAGCCTCATCAGAAACCGTAGGTTACCTCCTCTGAGGAATTCCTGATCATCCGATAGAGACATGTTAATTAAGTTAAAGTTGTGGTTTTTGTGTGATGTTTGTGATTAAATTTTGAGTTGTTTTATATTTTGAATGTTGTGGCGGTGAATTTTATCTTGGTTGATTTTAGTTTTGGTTTTGGTTATAGTTAACATGCAAGTTTATGTAGGTAAATGCAAGCATGAAACATGTAAGGAAAAGGCAGAAGAAAGATGGTACTATAAACTGTAAAAGCGTATCTGGCGAGTCTTCTCGTTCCACCACCTGAAACTTGAAAATGCATGTGAGGGCATTTATAAAGAGCAGGAATATTAGAGTTTTGAGGGGTTTTCCTAAATCTATGTTGTATTTTGGTAAATCCTTAAAGGTTTTATTAACGATGATTTCATTAAGCGAAAAAGATATTAAGTATAGTTGGCCTCTGAGGTATCCAACAAGTTAGGAGGGGGAAAAGATATTAAGTATAGTTGGCCTCTGAGGTATCCAACAAGTTAGGAGGGGGAAGCAGGTCCATGCCTCCCTCTCATCAACTAGTGAAAATCCTCGAGTTCATTTAAACTTATATTGTTGTTTAATGGTTCATCATGTAAATATCCTTAATGCTCAGTGAACATTGATGTCCCAATTATCCCTAAGAATAGGGTAATTATCCCTTATCATTCAATTTAAGAATTATGTGGGTGAAGACCCTTGAAGGGGAAAGTGAGTGTAATTTGGACACTTACCCAAATTTTTAGTCCTAATTGGGCTTAGTGGTGTTTCAAGGATGTTTGATTTAATTATGTTTATTTCTCTAATCCTCATTAGTCAATTTTTGATTTAGCCTAAGTCACAACTAAGCCCTTTAAGACCTAGGTGAGTGTCTTAATTAGAGGGTTAAGTTTTAAGTAGTCATGATTCATGATTTGAATTTTATTTAAAAGTCAGCTTAGGGGTATTAAATTGATTAATTATTGGCTTTAAAAGTCATACCCCTAAGTCCAGGATCATTTAATTTTAATAAGCTTCCAAATTTTGATTAATTTAGAAATTTTATTAATCTTAATTAAAAGAGTGAGATTGGTTTCTACCAATTAACCCCTTTGTATTTCAAGCATCAAATAAATTGATTGAGATCAGAGGTCACCCCTTTTCCCTCCTTGAATTAAGCCTAAATGTTAATTAAGGCAAGATTTTCAAAATTACACATTTGCCCCTAAGGCTCTAACGCTTCATAATTTGTCAAATTCAATTCAAATGACTTTTAAATTTTTATCCTACCTCATTCATGGGTCCATTAAGACATCAGAGGAGAAAATGTGATTTTTCAAAATTTAATTTAATTTATATAATTATTTTAATGCAAAAATAGGATTTTTCAAAGAAAATTCCTAACTTGACCAAGGTAAATTATAATCCCTTAAAATTGTTACTGGAGGTATACCTAGACTAGAGAAGCCTTTGGATCAAATTTCATAATTTTTTGAATTCTTTGTGATTTATTAGAATTATTTTAATTTCTGGATTATTTAATAAAAATAAAATATTTTAAGTGGTGAAAATTAAGTTCTGTATTTTTGAAAAATCTTCCTAAAGTCAGAGAATTTAGAGGTGCAAATTTTATATTTTTTTAGATTTTTCATTGATTTATTGGAATTGTTTTAGTGAAAACTCATTTTTAGTCTTGTAAAAATTATTTTTAAGCTTTGAAATTCAATATCTTTATTTAGAAAATCAGGAAAATATTCTAATTGTTCATAGGTGATTAGTAAACAATTTAGAACATTTCCACGAGTTTTATTATTTTTATGATTTTTATGAATTTTTAATTATTTCAATATTTAGAATAGGCTTAAAATCAAATTTTTATCTTAAAAATCATTTTATTTTTTAGAAAATACCCCTGATCACAGAGAACTCAAAAACTAAGTTTCATAATTTTTGGAGTTATATTTTGAGTTTAAAAAAATCATTTAAGTGTGAAAAGTGGTATTTATCTTTAAAAATCAACTTAAGGTGTCAAATGAACTCAAAATATTTTAAAATTTTTATGATGAGTTTTTTGGATAAAAAATCACAGTGGAGATCAAAAATCAAGTCATTTAAATGTTTATATTTTTCAAAATCAATTATCTTAGTGATTTAGTATTTGGAAAATTATTTTCAAAGGTTTCTCTGGTCATGGTAGACCTTCCAAAATTTTCTTGGGATTTAATAACCAATATGCTAATTTCCATGAGTATTTTAAGGAAATGACGTGAAATTACTTGAAAATATAGATCTCCATATAGGAACCTCATCTGACTTTGAAAGAAATCAGAGAGTATTCCCCTTTATAGAGGCTACAATATGTTAAAATTTCAAGCCAAAGTGATGTGTCAATATGCATGGAGAATCAAATGATTCCAAATAGTATTTAATTAATTAAAAATATTTTATGCATCAAATGGACTCGAAAATTATTCCACATTATTCTCTTCTATTCACTGAGCAAAAGGGTATTTTTATTTTATTTTTGTGATTTTTCTTCATAAAGTTATGTATTTTCGAAGTTAAGCGTATTTAAATAAATAGGAAAAAGCCCTATTTATCTATTTAAACAGCGCGTGCTGACTAGATCCTAGGCAGTTCTGAAGGCGTGCATGGCGCGCTCTGGTTGGACACCGCCGTCCACGTAGCTTGCTGACTCGACCCGCTGTTTATGTCCCGAAACGCTATCCGGCTCGATCTCCCTTATCCATTCGATACACGCTTGATCAAATGGCTCCCCATCATCGTCCCTAATAGAATGATTTCGTGCCCGTCCAGACTAAAACCTTAAGATCTCGCCCTAGACTCAACCAAATCACTTCGGGTTTGATCCTATGAACTCGTCTAAGTGAGACGAACACATCCATACAGTTAAGATGCCATGAAATCAAGCTTAAGTAAATGGAGAATCAAAATAAGCTCGGGAGAAGGAGAAGTTTTATACCTTTGCTCTAAGAATGGAGGCTTCAATCAGAGGTGCTCAACACGTTTGTTGGGGTCCAAGAAGACTAGGGATTGAGTCCCTGGTCTTCGTGTAAGGTCTAGGTATGAATTCGACCAAGCTTGATTTTAGGTGTTGGTCTAGAGCTATGGTAGAGGCTCTATGAAAGGGGAATTTGATGGGGCTTTGGCTTTTTTCACTCTTGTGAAGGTGTGGGCATAAGAAATTGAAGTTTGATGGAGTGTGGAGGTGTATTGGGTTCTGTCCTGGTTTCCGACAAGGTTTCAAGCTCAAAATTGAGCTCCGGCAATGGGAATGGGTGAGGGAAAATGGTTGGAATGCACTGAGGGGGATCTTAGGGAAGTTCTGTGTGAA
>NEWO01000395.1:511504-523169 GCA_003013225.1 Phalaenopsis aphrodite
AAATTGATTGTTTTAAATGGTCAATAGGGGCCTCATGAAGAGTTTTAAACATGAATTGGATGCTAATTTGGAGGTTAAGGAAATCAATTGGGTGAAATTTAGGGACTTAGCCAATTTGGGGCTAAGTTTGGGAATTTTGGATTTATGCCAAAATCAAATGGATTTGAGGCTTCACCAATGCCAATTGATGGTTGATTTTGATGTATAGGAATGTCATAAAGATTTTTCAACATTAATTGAGGCCAATTGACTAGGCTATAGGTTCAGTTTGGTGAGATTAGGTCATATGGTCAAAATTGGGGTTTTGACCCAAATCAAAATTGGGCTCAATTCATGGACCAATTGAGCTTGGATTTAGTTTAGTTTGGTAATATAATATAAGAAGTTTATTTTTTAGTTTAGGATTGGAATTGGGGTCAATTGAGACCCAATTGATGGACATTTGAGTTGGATTTGGGGAAATTTGGGTCTTTAAAGGGCAATTTGGGGATTTTGGCTAAAGATGGTCAAATTGGACAAGTTGGGTCATGTGTTAGTTTAGAGAAATAAAATTGGAAATATTCAGGATTTATTTGGATTTTCTGGGAATTTTTGGAATTTTTGGTATTTTGAGCTATGGAGGGGTATTTTGGTAATATGAGGGTGTTTTAGGGGTAAAAGACCAAGCTGGGTATTTTGGTAGATTTGAGGTACCAATCATCACCAATAAGCCATGAACCAATGGAAACCCCATTTTGGGTCCTCTATGTAGTGGTTCTAGCTAAACCATAGCCCTAGGGCTAGTAGGTTTAGGGGACCATCTACATGAGTATCCCAAAAAGTTCAAGGGATCTAGGCTAGAAATTTGAGTACAGGGTTGTGACTGATTCTGAGTGTAGATGAGTGTAGTGAATGCCTTAGCTCCAGACCAACACCCAGGGTCAACTTTAAGGTCCAATAATCCTAAGGGTGACTCATCTTGAGTTTCCCCCATAGTGACCCCACCTACTAAGTGTTTAGAGGTTAGGACCAATATGTGGAACTTCAAGTTGAGTGGAGAAGGGTTTGAAATTTCTAGTGGTGAGGGTTCCATGTCTAGTTTTCTAGGAATAGTCAACAGGAAAATTCCTATGGATAGACCCTAGGCTACTAAAGAGGAAAAACTAAACCTCAACCAAAAATGAGGTCAACAGGGTGTTTTGGTAAATTGGGTAGATTTGGGGGGCAAAAGGCTAAGTTAGGTATTTTGGTGAAATTGAGGTGCCAACCACCCTATTTGAGCTATGGACCAATGGAATGTCCATTTTGGTCCTCTATGTATTGGTCTTATCTAAACCCTAGCCTAGGGCTAGTTGGTCTAGGGACCATCTACATGAGTCTCCCAAAAGATCAAGGGATCAAAGCTAGGTAGACTTGAGTTTAAGATAGTGAGTGGAAGTGTAATGTGCAAGTGTGTGATAGTGAATACACTAGCTCAAGACCAACATGCAGAGTTAACCCTAAGGCCAAGCAATCCTATGGGAACTCTCCTTGAGCTCCTTAATAGTGGCCCCACCTACTAAGTGCTAGAGGTTAGGACCAGCATATAGAACTTCAAGTTGAGCAAAGAAGGGTTTAGAATTTCTAATGATGAGAGTTCTTTTTTATTCCTCTAGGAATAGTCAACAAGAAAGTCCTATGACTATACCCTAGGCTACTAAAGTGTAAAAACTAGACCTCAACAAAAAGTGAGGTCAACAAATGGACCCCAATAGGTGGGGTTTGTCAAGCACACCACATAAATTGGCATTGAACAACCAGATCAATGAAACCAACACTGACTTCTAAGTCAATAAACATAGAATGAAGAGTAGAGTTGAGTAAAAAGTGTTTTTACTTAGGAATTAGCAAGTGTACACCTGATCGAAATTGACGATTCGAAACTCTCGCTGAGGATTAGAAGGAAAAAAAAATTCAAAAATGAACATGACGATCATAATGAAGATTCAATTTCAACTTTATTGTTGGAAAACTTTGACTTTGATTGCAATGGTTTGGGAGGATGGGGATCAAAATTTAGGTACTGACCCTTAGATGGAAATCAAAATTTAGGAATCAATCCCAAAAAGAGAATCAGATGCCCTACTCCATGTAAGGCGGTCATAAATTGAACTCAAAGATTTGAGAATAGGTTGCTTACTCCATCTAAGGTTGTCTTAATCCTATCTTGATAATTTGGGTTGAGAATCAAATGCCTTACTCCATTTAAGGTGGTCTTAAATCAATCTCAAAAGATTTAAGAATAGGATGCCTTGTGGTCATAAGCCCATCTCAAAGATTTGGGAAGAGAATCATATGTTTTACTCCATTTAAGGTGGTCTTAAAATGATCTTGAATGATTTGAGAATAGGATGCCTTACTCCATTTAAGGTGGTCTTAAACTTATCTCAAGGATTTGGATAGAGGATCACATGCCTTACTCCATTTAAGGTGGTCTTAAACAGATTTCAAAGATTTCAGAATAGGACGCCTTACTCCATTTAAGGTGGCCTTAAATCTATCTCGAAGATTTAGGTAGAGAATCAGATGCCTTTCTCAATTTAAGGTGGTTTTAAACCAATCTCAAAGATTTAAGAATAGGATGCCTTACTCCATTTAAGGTGGCCTTAAACTTATCTCGAAGATTTGGGTAGAGAATTAGATGCCTTACTCCATTTAATGTGGTTTTAAACCGATCTCAAAGATTTGAGAATAGAATGCCTTACTCCATTTAAGGTGGCCTTAAACCTATCTAAAAGATTTGAGAATAGTATGCCTTCATTTAATGTGGTCTTAAACTTATCTCGAAGATTTGAGAACATGATTCCTTACTCCATTTAAGGTGCCCTTAAACCTATCTCAAAGATTTGAGAATAGGATACCTTACTCCATTTAAGGTGGCCTTAAATCTATCTCAAAGATTTTTGTCACATTAGGAAAGAAAACTCTGGGACTTATATCCAACCTAAGAGGTGGTGGAAAGACTAGACTAGAAGAAAAGCTCGAGGACTTACATCCAGCTTAAGAGCTGATTGGAGACATATCACTAGGTTTGGAAGGAAAGCACTGAGACTCACATCCGACCTAAGAGGTAGCATAAAAATATATCGGTCACGCTAGGAACAAAAGGTATGGGACTCACATCCAACCCACATGGTGACAAGGAAAACATCTGCTACGTTGGGGAGGAAAGTGCTGGGACTCACATTCAACCTAAGAGTTAGCGGGAAAATATATCGGTCACGCTAGGAAGGAAAGCTCTATGACTCACATCCAACCTAAATGATGACGAGAAAAGTATCTACTATGTTGGGAAGGAAAGCTCTGGGACTCACATCCAATGCAAGAGGTAGCAGGAAAATATGTGGGTCACGCTAGGAAGGAATGCCCTGGGACTCACATCCAACCCAAATGGTATGATGGGGAAGAAAGCACTAAGACTCACATCCAATCCAAGGGTCAGTAATAAAATAAATGGTTCACGCTAGAAAGAAAAGCTCTGAGACTCATATCTAACTCAAATGGTGATAAAGGAAATATCTGCTTTGTTGGGGAGGAAAGCGTTGTGACTCACATCCAACCCAAGTGGTAGCGGAAAAATATATGGGTCACACTAGGAAGGAAAGCTCTGGGACTCACATCCAACCCAGATCGTGATAAGGAAAACATCTAATCTCAGTTACCCCGAGAACAACATGAAAATAGTGTAGAGATTTGGTGGTATTAAGATCATAGATCTGTGATATCTGAAGATTGAAATTGGTGAGGAAAATTTGTGAGGCTTTGTGGAGAGTGTGAAACTCGACGGAGATTGTGAGCAAATTTGTGCAGATCAGGATAGTCATGCTGCACAAGCAAAGAGTAAGAAACCTTAAACTTAAAAGAAACAAACTCAACAAAACTTATCATTTTCTTTTCTTATTGTCTTTATTAAAGTACATTTTCAAAATTTTTTTTTTATTGGTTGATTTTCAAGAACAAGTTTAAATTTTAATATCAAATTTTCATCGACCACCTTGCTAAATATTTAGAAAGTTTTGGTCTGGTCATTAAATATTGCAATGAATTAACTTTTGAAATAAGAGTAATGTAAAAAGAAAGCATGTAATGCCTAAGCTTTTGGGCGGTGAAAATTAAAGCTAGACAATGCTTCTCAATAGGCGGATACTCTTTTTCTGTCGGTATTAGATGTTGAGTTAAGTAGTAGAGTGCATTTTCTTTACGCTCATCATTGACCTGAGCCAACAGGGCTTGGAGAGAGTCGTCTAAAGCCACGGTATAAAGTATCAATGATTTTTCTGGGATAGGGGCTGCTAAAATAGGAGGTTTCATTAAATATTGTTTAACGTGCTTGAAGGCCCGCTGACATTTCTCTTCCCAGACAATTTTGGCATCATTTTAATTAATGGCGAGAAGGGCTGACACTAACCTGAGAGATTAAAAATAAAGCCTATGAGATATGCCAATTTTCCTTGAAAGGAACATAGTTGTTTCAAAGTTTTGGGAGGAGGCATTTCCAAGATAGCTTTAATCTTATCTTGGTCGATCTCAATTCCCCAATGACAGAGAATGAATCCTAGAAATTTTCAGGAGGTGACGTCAAAGGCGCATTTTAAGGGATTCATCTTTATATTATATTGTCGTAATCTTCGAACACGATCCTCAAATCATACAAATGGTCTATTTTATGTTTGATTTTGATGACCAAATCATCCACGTAGCACTTCACTTGGTTGTGAATGAGGTCATCAAAGATCTTCTTCATTGCACGTTGATATGTTGCTCTGGCGTTCTTCAATCTGAATGACATGACTATGTAGCAAAAGATCCCAATCGACGTTCTGAAGGCTGTAAGAGTTGCATCTTTTGGAGCCATTTTGATTTTTTTTTATCTTGATGATCCATCCATGAAAGAGAAAACCTCATGTCTTGATGTGATGTCCACCATTAATTCTGGTATCAGTAATGAAAACTCATCCTTTGAACATGCTTTGTTCAAATCCCTGAAGTCAACACATACATGGATTTGTCTATTTTTCTTCTTAAGTGTTACAATATTAGCTAACCATGTGGGGTATTGCTCTTCTCTTACAAAGTTAGTATCTATTAGTTTCTTCACCTTGGTAATGGCTTGTTGCTCTATCTCGAGGCGTATTTTTCTGGGAGCTTGTTTTACTGGGGTCATATCTTTGTCCACCTCGAGTTTATGAGTTGCTTCTTTTGCTGACAACCCTGTCATTTCATCATAACTCCATGTGAAGTAATCTTTAAATTCTAACGATAGTTTTATTAATTATGTGGATTCTTCCTAATTAAGTAAGGAACTTATGAAGGTGGGTTGGGGCTGCTCCTCAGTTCCGAGATTGATTTATTTCAATTCATCCACTATTGACTTAATTTCTTCTTCAATTTATGGCAAGGCATCACCTATTAACTGATCTGAGAGTCATCCTCTACATCGAGGCAATTCTCTTCCAATTCGTTAATAATAACCATGCGAAATAAAAGTCATTGATTGGTCATACAGTACCAAATCTGAGGCCTTCCTTCAAGTTAGGAGTTCAACTTTTAAAATACCATAATTTCTCAAAAAGTTGTAGCTTATCCTTTGGCATTTGTTTTGGCACATATCTCTGTTGAATTAATTTTTGTGCACAAGGAGAAAAGTAACCAAAAGGTAATTCCATTCATTCATTAGAATCCACTTCAAAATTTACATGATTTTTAGAATTAGTAGAAGGAGAAGCACGATAAAACTTGATCGGCTTTGAACCAATGCTACGGACTTCCTTGACCTCTAAACTCTCAACCTTGTTAGGGTAGATTGGAGTAAGGGTCATGACATTCACCTAGTGGTTGATCCGATCATACATCGACTCATATTCATCTTTTTCCACATCTTTTAAGGAAATCTCATATCGTGGTTTCTTCTATTTTATCATCATCATTTCTTCCTCAGAACTTTCTTCTATGTCAATGTTGATGGTCGGCCAAGTCCATTCAACAATCGTGCTGATTCTTCCACGTCCACGTCCCTGACCGTGATCTCGGGTGTATGGGCTAAAAGAACCTTTACCAGCTCATTGTGAAGAAATGATAGTCAAACGTTGAAGTGGAGTTGAATGGCCTCTTATTTGTGATACTTTTGAATCTCCCACTTCATTTTCTACAATTTCACAAGAGAAGACATTTTTCTTTGGAGGTGCATAGTAGGCGTCATCTTCTTGAATGCCCACTTCATGAACAAAAAATGACTGTAAATTTCTATTGATACAATGTTCTTGCCCTTCTTTGAAATACTTGATACATTGGTGTAGAGATGACGAAACCATATTATGTTCGTGAATCCATGGTCAGTAAAGCATTGAAAGAGGTCTTCACATTGATGATGTGGAATTTTGCAGTTGTCACTAGTTCTCCAATTTTCATTAATAGTGTAATTGATCCAGGGGCTCTTTCTCCCTTATGGTTAAATCCTATTAACACCATTTAAATGGCTGTAAGCTCTTGAGATTCATTATCCAAATATGCCAATGTCCTTAGCCTCATTAGGTTGAGTGATGCTCTTGGATCTACCAAAACTTTAAACAATACAAATCTGCCGATATTAACAGAGATGTAGAGAGGTCAATTGTGGTTAGTGGTACTGAGCAACAAGTCTTCATCTATGAAGGTTATCAGGCTATTTCTTTAATGAACAAACTTCATCTGAGGATGTGCTGACCAACTGAGATAAGGGAATCTCCGGGTCATGCAAGGCTTTAATCAGAGTCTCTCTCATCTCCTTTGACAGGATCAGAGCATCGTAGATGCTTAGTTTGGCCGACAACCTCCTAAGATGAGCTAGCACATTATAATCCACTTTGTATAATCCTCTAGTCTATACTTGATTATCTTGTTCTTCCACTGGCAGAGGTGAAGGTAGCTCTTTCTGAGTGACTATTTGTTTTCCTTTATCCACTGGAGCTGACCCCGGGGGTAACACTTTCCCACTCCTCAGATTTATCTCTGTGATTTCTTCTTCCTGAGATGTTGTAGATAAAATTTTTGGTGCCGCTTCTTCTTCATCGGATAGATCCAAGTTGATAGCAAGTAGTGCATTATGGCACTCGAGTACTCGTTCATCACTCTTGGTGCTATTGTAACCGGTGTTATCGATATCTTCATCACTCTCATTAACGAGTTTATCAGACTTAAATGTGATTTAAGGATTGGTTTGACAAAAGATCGGAGTTAGGTTGAGTAAAGTCAGTTACGTTATTACTAGAAACAATTGAAATATAGTTGAAATCTTAATAATTATGCTCAAAGTACCCCAGTGTGTCAAAAAGATAATCTTACATAGTCAGGGGTTTGAGAATTTTCTTCCCCGAATTGGAGAGAACCAATCTAACAGAGTTATCCCTATCCTATTCCCCATGCTATTGGTCTTCATGATATCATTCTTCTCTTTCTCTTCTAGTTGCGGCAATTTCTCTTGCGACATCTCCATCTTGGGTTGAGCAGTCTGTAGACTCTGAGCTGCTGCCTAAGTTGAAGAGATCTGAATTTGATCCAGTACCTTCTTGGATGACTTCCTCCAAACTGTGCTCCATCCATCCTTTTCCAAATACAGATCTATCAAAGTGATTGGCTCGACCAAAATCATATTTACAAAACCTTTTCAGGTTCTTTTAAATATTCCTATGAGATTATTATATTTCCTTCTTTAAAATTCCTCTCGAGCCAGTCCTTGAAAACGAAACAACACTCTATTGTATCTCCCAACAACCTGTGGTAGGGGCAGAAATTGGGATACTCCTTCTTGTCAACTTCTTTCGGCTTCTTTGATTCTAGTAATCAGAACTCGGGCTTCTTCATCAAATTTCTGAACATCTTGGCACCCATTCTACCCTCTGCTCGGTACGGTCCTCCCTGATGTGACTGCTGGCTAGACTGGCCATACTGTTGTGTTTGTTACTGAGCATACTGTGACGATTGCTGGGAACTTTGTGAGGATGCTCTGCCTGTATCTTTATCAGGTTCTTTCCCTTATCGACCATTGCCACTATCTCAGACTTCTCCTCAAACATCTTGGTTGTCCTGGTCTTTTCTGATTTCTCTTGAGAATCCATGTGTTTAACATCCTCTTGTAAACTGCTAGCTTTCCTTAGTAGCTTCTCAAAGGACTTGATGGTGAGTCCCTTAAGCGTGAAAGCTACAAGCCCATGGATGCTTTTGAGCAGAATCAAAATTGCATGTTGTTTCTGTAGTTGAGGTTCACATTTCATGCTAAGATTTCTCCACATCATGATATAATCCACCAAGGTATCATTAGGCTTTTGCCTCTCTACTACGAGATCTTCATTAGAAACATGATTATGCGCTCCGAAAAATCTTTCACAAATAATTGTTCTAACTCGATAAACTTCTTGACTGATCCGTTGGGTAGCTCGTCGTACCAATCAAATGCAATCCCTAATAGGATGCTGACAAACTGTCAGAAGAGAAAATCCTCATTACCTCTAGTTTTTCCCCAACTGGCTCGAAAATGTACTATATGCTATCTGGGATATTCGGTCTCGTCGAATGTTATAAAGTTTGATGACACAAAACTGCTGGGGTAGGGTATGACATTGAACTCCTCCGGGTAAGGTCTATCCCTTGAAATCAATGTACCACCCTTAGGTTGGGTTAAGGCCTCTCAAACTTATTGTTCGATCAACCGTTTATTATCCTTCTATGGCATGGTACTTGGTGATGAATCCTTCTTTATTTGATCGTCTCCGTTAGTGGAGGCAACTTCTCTCCTTTCATCGGTAATATGAACTATTTCCGGCTGGTTAACTCCTAGAGAAGCTACCTGCTATGACTAGGACAGTCCATGAACTGTAACCATGCGGCTGATACACCTATAATATATAGTTTTTTTAGACACATTTTTATACCTATTTTTGATATATTGCACTTTAATAGAAGGTATTTGTGTCTTTTTCCTTCAGGTACAAGTAAAAAAGTTAAAAAATGCTAAAAAGAGTGAAAAAGGATAAAATTTGGAGCAAAAATGTGAAATTTGTGCATAAGTGGTTTGGTGCTTAAGCGCCAGATCCTGCGCTTAAGTGCCGATGAAAAAGAGAAGGCCGCGCCTAAGCGCCAGAGGCCCCGCGCTTAAGCTCCAGAGGCAGTTATTTGGCGATTTTCTTCATTTGGCTGAATTTTGAAGAGATGTTTGAGGCGCCTATTGGCTAAAGAGGGTGGTTATGACCACTAGGAATGAAAATATTATTAAAAAACTTGTGAAAGGAGGCATCCCTTGGAGAATACATTGAATTTCGACACATTTTGAAGAATTTCCAAGGCACCTCCTGGGAAATTTATTAAAGAAGGAAGTTGAGACATTTGAAGTGGGTGCTTGAAAGTTCTGAAAAGAGTTTGAAGTGGAGGAGTCCTGAGGAGTTTTGAGAGATAGTTTTAGAGAGATTTTCAGGCACCACACAGATTTACTTTATCCCTTCTGTTTTTAATTTATTTTGAGAGTGTTGTAAATAGAAGAGATTCAAAGGAACTTTAAGAGTTTGGTGGAGGATTTGAGATAAGTTTTTATCTTTTATTTCAAACTACTTTTAGTTTTAATCTAGACATCTTGTTGTTTTGACGATGATTTCTACTTTTAAACTAAAGTGTGGTTTTTTTTTTCTCCATGGATTCTGAGTAATTTTATTTATCTTTCTCCTTAAAATGATAAGTAATTAAAAGTGTTGGATGAAATTTGTGGAGAGTATTGATCTTTAATGTTAGAAGAAGTTATGATGATTTAATTCCATGCACTTCATTACTTCTTGATTTGGGCCATCTAGATATTAAAATTTGTTGTGAGCATATAAGAATTGGGATGGTAGTGTCTCAGTTAACAATTGGAAAGAATCACATGAGGTTTTATGAATGAGAATGTAATTCATATGATTTAGTGCAAACAAATAAGAAAATAATCTTTGAACGGTGTAGAGTGATCCCGACTTACTGCTTATATGCAACAGCATAACAATAATTTTGATTATAATTTTTCACTTATATTTCCTTATTTTACAACAAAACCAAAAACTTGATCCTAAAGAAAAATAAGAATTTAACATTTAATGTACATATATTGGGATACTACGCAAGAATACGTATTGTTATCAAGTAATATAAGACTTTTTTATTAAGACCTAAATATCGAACCCACTGGGAGATTATGCAATATGAACTTTTAGAAACTTTCTATTTTTAAAAAGATAATTAGTTAAACTAAAGATCATTCTATGAGTAATGAAAATTTAAATATTTTTGGTATTTTCAATATTTTGATAGAACAATAACAATTTAAAAAGATAACTAGAGTATTTGTAGAAGAAAAGCACTAAAGGTGAAAAATATCTTTCTTCTTATCATGAATTAGTAATAAGTAATAAGAATTCTGTTGTGGAAGTATGCAAATTGTGTTGTGCCAAATAGGAGAATCAATATTTTGATAGAACAATAACAATTTAAAAAGATAACTAGAGTATTTGTAGAAGAAAAGCACTAAAGGTGAAAAATATCTTTCTTCTTATCATGAATTAGTAATAAGTAATAAGAATTCTGTTGTGGAAGTATGCAAATTGTGTTGTGACAAATAGAAGAAATAATATTATTTACCCTTACTAAAGATGCTATAAAAAACATTGCCTAATTTAAAGTTTGAATAGTTCTGAAGACCGGCTTGGCAGGGAAGATACTAGCTCTCACTCTAGAGTTCCCTCAATTCCCTCCAGCTGGGGTCTAACATTCTCGTATCAGAATCTAAAATAATAAACCAAGTTGGGGGCTTTAACTATCACTTTAAAGTCCTCTAACTCTACACCCTTCAATGAATATTTCCCTATTTATTTGCACTCACTCATATGAACTACATTCTCATTCATACAACCTCATGTGATTCTTTCCAACTGTTGACTGAGACAATACCAGCCCAGTTCTTACATATTCTCTGGACAAATTTTAACATCTGGATTGGCCAAATCAAGAAGTAAATGAAGTGTATGGATTTAAATCATCACAGCTTCTTCCAACATTAAAGATCAATACTCTTCACAACTTCCATCCAACACTTAATTACTTATCATTTTAAGAAGAAAGAAAGAAAACTACTCAGAATCCGTGGAGAAAACAAAACCACACTTTAGTTTAAAAGAAGAAATCATTGTTAAACCAATAACAAGTCTCAATTAAAACCAAAAGTAGTCTAAAAACAAAAGATAAAAACTTATCTCAAGTCCTCCACCTTACTCTTAAAGTTCCTTTAAATCTCTTCTCTTTTACAACACTCTCAATATAAAAACTAAAATAAAAATGATAATATAAATATGTCGTGCCTGAAAATCTCTCCGAACTAACTCCCCAATTCAAGAACTTTAAAAAATTTCTCTTTTCAAGCAGACTTTCAAACACTCAATCTTCATTCTTTTTATAAATCTCCAAAAGGTACCTTGGTAACACTTCAAAATATGTCTTGATTTGATGTATTTCTCCAAGAGATGCCTCCTTTCGTAATAATTTTCTCCATTGTGGTTGTAACCACCTATTAAGCCAATGGGTGCCTCAAAAACCTCTTTAAAATTCTCAAAAACTGAATTTACTCATCAAATAACTGTCACTGGTGCTTAAGCGC
>NEWO01000395.1:523539-545414 GCA_003013225.1 Phalaenopsis aphrodite
GCGATTTTCACCTTTTTACCTGTACCTGAAAGAAAAACACACTAATACCTTTCATTAAAGTGCAACATCTCAAAAATAGATATAAAAATGAGTCTAGAAACACTATATATTTTAGGTGTATCAAAATCCCCCAAACTTAAAATGTTACTTGTCCTCAACTGATACTTCAATCTTTAAAAACTAAATAAGTATGATTTGTATATGAGTTTCTTTAGGAGTAACTAAAATTTAAATTTAGAAATATAGTTGTCCAATTTAGAAAAAATATTCAGTAAATGAGACTAAGTTAAAGTTTAGAAATTCTTAATGTTAAGAAAGATGAAAATATGAGTTCTTATCTAATTCAGAAATATTGTAGATTTTCAAAATTTAGAATTTAGTCCTTTTATTTTCTCTACTTAAAGATTTTTATTTGAAATAGTTTTATTTACTATATTATATCCCTAAGCTTAAGAGTTTCTCAAGTCTTATACTTTAAAAAGATCAAATGTGGAATTAATTTTTTATTAGGCACTAATCCTCAAGCTTCTCCTCCCTAACTTTTTTTCTTTTTCTTTTTCTTTTTATTCTCTTTTGTTTTTTTCTTTTTCCTTTCTTTTCTTTTTCAGGCAAGGATTACTATATCTGGATATGCCTTTAATAATTTTGAATTTCACTTCTCCTTTCCTAAATCAAAGTCTTGATATAAGTCTTTTTCTTGTAAATATAATAATTGTTTCGAAAATTATTTTAATAAAAGAAAATTAAATATGAAAAATAAAAGTCTAAATTATCTAAATTTTTCAAAAATACAATTTTTCTTACTAAAGATAGTTACAATATATTAAACATTTTCTACATTAAAAACTTTTAACTTTAAGTTTTTCTTCATTATTAAAAAATTTCAATTAAATTTTCTTACTCATTTCAAAAATCAAATTTTACTTCCCTAATATAACTTCATATACATAATCATTTTTTCTCTTATCAAATCAAATTCATTGAGAACAAATAAGATTCCAGTGTTGGAAAAAATTTTCATCCCCCCCAAACTTAAATTTTTAATATATTAAACATTTTAGCATTAGATATATATAAGCAAGAATGAAATTTTAAAATAACATGCTAACAAGAATTTATAAACCCTAATGATACAAGTAGAAAAACTAAAAATAGGAGTAAAATTAATTTTGATCAAATTTTCTAATATTTTCATTTCAATTTAACATGTAGAGATTCAATAGACTTTTAAACAATGGGTATAAACAAAAAAGCAAACTAATACACTAACTTTGACTTCACAATCTCAACATAAAAACAAACACACAAACATGATAAAAGAAATATACAAGGTATCAGTTTTTGAAATTTTAATTAAAGATCTATGTTAGCAAAATTTTTAATCTTTTCAAAAGACATAGAATTAAGTAAAGTTCTAAACTAACTAAATCACAAAACTCACAACAGTTACTAACCTAGAATTTAAAAACAAAATATTAACTAACACAAACATCACAACAACAATAAATAGAAAAATCCAAAACACAACACATAACCTAAATCAACACACATATGTAAATGTAGCAGTATCAAGACCACATAGTCCTCAACCTAATACAAACCTAAAAATCTCTTAGTCCTACTTCCCATCTTCTAAAGCACCGCTATACCATTTTTCTGCAGGCTCATAATCAGGATATCAAGGATATGGAGGAAATTGCACTCCTGGTTCAACTCTAATTAGGCTCTCCAGAGATGAGTGGAATTTCTCTTCATAATCACTTTTTCTCTTATTATACCTATTTGTATGACCTGTAAAAATTTCTAAATTTCTTACCTTATCTGCAGTATATTTGCTATTGTCCATCATCCTCTATAATAATGTGTCTCGGGTCTTAGTAGACTCACCTCTAGATGTAGAAGTATGTGAGGTAGATGGTCTAGATGTAGAAGCAACAGACATCACCATTCCATAACTCATAGAAAATCCTCCTCTCCAGCCAAAAATAGAATGCTCAAAATAAGTCTTCACACTCACCTTAATGATGAGCTTTAGAGGTAATAATACTTCTTCCCAGCTATCATATTTGACTCCAACCTGCTCACACAATGAAAATATCAAGGAAGCAAATCCCAGACCTGCAGTAGTAACAGCTGTGGCAGAACTGATGATAGTCTGATAGATCAAAGCTCCAATGTTGATGAGCTTTCCTTCCTGAATACAATAATTTAACGTCACTCTCTCTCTTGTAACTTCACTGAGATGATTTGTTGGAAGCAGACGAGCAGAAATAAAATAGTGTCAGACCTTTAAAGGTGCACATAACTTTGAAGTTGGAAAATTGGCTCTCCTTTCATTAGTGATCTTCCAAAGTCCTCTTCCAACAATCAAGTAAGAAATAATCTCATCTAGCTCAACCTTAGTCGGACAATAATTTTCATAAAAATATAGGTGTCATGTGGTAGATGATAAAACAAGTTGATTACCTCCGGTGAAAAAGCTACCAACTTTCCTCGAATCATAACTCTATCGTCTTCAGCCTCAGGGAGGTTAGCATAGAACTGTTCCCACTGTCGGCTCCACCTGGATTCTTAAAACACTGCTCCTGAATCAGTTTCCGTGATTGCAACCCATCACTGTACCGATCACGAGCCTTCAAACTAACAAATTTACTCAAATCGAAAGGGCTCTTTTCTTTACTCCTCTTCATTCTTGGTGCCATTCTACAAATTTTATAAATTCCAAAACTAACTTCAAAAATCAAATCTAAATTACTAAACTAAACTTCCAAAGTATAAACTACACTTCCCATGCAATTTCCATGTATCTTTTTCTCATTTTTCACCATGAATAGTGAATTTTCGAATTTCTCCAAATGTGCTCAAAATACACCATGAAAATCCAAAAGTTTTGCATAGAAGTAAAACTCTTACCTCAACGAACTTGCATCTAGCAATTTTCACTTGATTCCACCAAGAAATCTTCACTTTAGATGTGCCCTAGCCCTCAAAAAATCGCAAACTTTAGAAGTTGAAGTTGACGGTGGTGTTAAAAATGGTGATTTTCAGGCTAAAATTTCACTTTTAACTGTTCGTGAACCGGTTTTCGTGAACCGATGCTTAAGCGCGGATAAGTGGTGCATAAGCGCCTGCCTCTCGGGTTAGCTCGCACTTAAGGGTGAGATGTGGCGCTTAGGCGCCAGTGCAAATTTTTAAAATTTTCAAATTAAAGTATAATACACTATTTTTCTAATTAAACCAACTCTAAATGGTCTCATAGCACTTAAATGGCTATTTTCAACTTCTTATAACTCCCATCTCTCTCAAAATTCTCCATAATAACTATTTCAATTTGGGGTTAAAAATAACACAAATTTTCACACAAACAAACTTATATTAATTCACAAACAAGTACAAATACAATTAACACTTAATTCTCAATCCAAATAGTCTCAGATGAGAAAATTTCCTAAAGTCCAACAGTTAACACTCATATTACAATTAAACTCATAAAAGTCATAAACACTAAAACAAACACTAACATGTAAATGCAATGAATCTAAACAAATAAACTCAAACATAGAACTTTATTCCATTTATCATTTGATGGGACAAACTCAGGTCTTTCATTAGTCTCTTCTGGGGCAATTGGAATAAGAAGTTGATAAAACAGACGGTGGTGGCGTGCTCTGATACAATCTTCTTCAATCCACTTTTGCTTACGAAACATCTCCTTATTCGCTTCCTCTATATAACTAGTGTGGCTAAATTGCATTTTCAATTTCCATCCAATATGCTCAAGATATGCATGAATCTCCAATACCTTAGTCTCCAGCAAAGACATGGTATTCTCAATTTTGTTGATCTTCTCTGATATCCCTTCAAAACTAACGGCTAAGAAACCATTGTACATCTCTTGTACACTTTGACTAATGAATTTCTTTCTCATGGTCTCTTCCTTCTTTTTCAAATCCATCTCCCATGAGGACATCATCTTAAAATCTCTCTCTCTTAGATTTTAGAGATAGAAATGATCTAGGGTGAAAGTCCTTCACAATAACCTTCTATTTATAGGCCTAAATCCTTCCAATAACTTTTAGGCACGTCTAGGAACTACCTTGGCACATTTTTGCAAACTAATTAGCAATTTTTCCATCTAGAATCTGAATTTTGCACATGTGTTAAAACTACCGCGCTTAAGCGTCAGTGCACATTTTTGCACTAGTCAACTTAACTTCCAAATTCTTATTCTATCATTTCTAAGTCACTAAATAAAATCTTAAAATCAGTATTAACAATTAATAGTCTCAAAAATACTACCCCCATCTTCTTAATCACACATAAAACAACAAACAAAATAAAAACACTGATAATTATGGGTTGCCTCTCACAAAACGCTTGGTTTTACGTCGTCAGCCCGTCGTAATCAGTGCTTATTCTGGTTGACCCAACATCATTCTATCATTAAACTTATGATGATCCCCTATAAAATAAGGTTTCAGTCTATGTCCATTAACTTTAAATATTTTCTCAGACTTGGGATCTTTAATATCCACAGCTCCACAAGGATAAACTTTTATTACAATAAATGAGCCCATCCACCTGGACTTAAGTTTGCCTGGAAATAATCTTAACCTTGCTTTATATAGTAAAACCTGTTGCCCTAGCTAAAAAATTTTTATTAAGAATCCTTTTATCATGCCACATCTTCATCTTTTCTGTGTAAATCTTAGCACTCTCATAAGATTCATTCCTTATCTCTCCAAGCTCATTTAATTGTAATAATCTTTTCTTAACAACATCTTTCAAATTATAATTGAACTCTTTAATCACCCAATATGCTTTATGCTTAAGTTCAACTATTAAGTGACAAGCTTTCCCAAATATTAGCCTATATGGGGACATTCCTATAGGAGTTCTGTATGCAGTCCTATAAGCCCACAAAGCATAGTCAAGATTGACTAACCAATCTATTTTTGTTGGATTCACATATTTTTCCATATTTCTTTTAATTTCATAATTAGATAATTCAGCCAAACCACTTGTCTGAGGATGATAAGTAGTAGCAGTCCTATGATTTATATGATGTTTCCTTAATAACTTTTCCATTATGGCATTTCTGAAATGACTTCCCCCATCAGTAATGATAACTCTCGGCATCCCAAATCTACCAAATATGTTCGTTTTTAAAAAATTTTCAGCACTTTGAGCATAACATCGAGGTAAAGAAACAACTTTTATCCATTTGGATACATATTCCACTGCTAACAGAATATATAAATTTTTGAAAGATGGTATAAATGGTCCAATGAAAACTAATCCCCAAACATTATATATTTCAACTTCTAGCATATAATTGAGGGGCATCTCATTTCTTCTAGAAACATTGCCTATTCATTGACATCTATCACAAGTTTTAATATAAGCATTAACATCTCTAAAGATTGTAGGCCAATAAAATCCATATTGTAAAATTTTGTAAGTTGTTTTATCAACACCAACATGTCCGCCAAAATCAGAATTATGACATTTTTGGATAATTTCATAAGTCTCTTCTAAAGGTACACATATTCGAATAATCAGATCCTTTCCTTGTTTATATAAAAATGAGTCATCCCAAAAATAAGTCTTAGCTTCAGAAATAAATTTCCTCTTCAATTGGTATGACATTCCATAGGGTATAATATTGCTAACAAGAAAGTTCACAATGTCTGCATACAACGAAACACGCCACTCATTAATTGTGAACAATTTTTCATCTGAAAAATGTTCATTAATTTCTTTTTCAAAATAGAGTGGTTTTTCTAACTCAAGCCTGGACAAATGATCAGCAATCTGATTTTCAATCCCCTTCTAATCTACTATTTGAAAATTAAATACTTGCAAAAGAAGAATCCATCTTATAATTCTAGGTTTAGCATCCTTCTTTTTCATTAAATACTTAATAGAATAATGATCTGTATGCACTACACAATGAGTTCCAATCAAATATGATCTAAATTTATCAAAAGCAAATACTATTGCTAATAACACTTTTTCAGTAATTGTATAATTATTTTGAGTTTCATTAAGAGTTTTACTAGCATAGTAAATAACTTTGAAAATATTATCACATCTTTGTCCTAAATCAACTCCATTAGCATAATCACTAGCATCACACATTAATTCAAAAGGTTTTCCCCAGTCTGGTGAAACTATAATTGGTGTAGTGATTAATTTTTCTTTTAATAACTTAAAAGCTTTTATGCATTCTTCATCAAAATTAAAAATTGCATCTTTCTCCAGTAAATGACATAAAGGCTTAGCAATCTTTGAAAAGTCTTTAATATATCTCCTATAGAATCCAACATGTCCTAAAAAACCCCTAATTTTCCTTACATTTGTTGGATACGGTAAATTAGCGATCACTTGAATCTTAGGAGTATCTACTTCCATACCATTTTCTGATATTTGATGACCTAATACAATTCCTCCGACTACCATAAATTGACATTTTTCTCGAGTAAGGACTAGATTTGTTTTTTCACAGTGCTTAAGAACTTTGGGTAAATGTTCTAAACATGAGTCAAATGAAGTTCCAAGCACTTAAAAGTCCTCCATGAATACTTCAATCCCTTGATTAATTAAATCACAAAAAATTGACATCATACATCTTTGAAATGTAGCAGGGGCATTACATAAACTAAAGGGTATTCTTCTAAATGCAAAAGTATCATAAGAACTGGTAAAATTTGTTTTCTCTTGATCCTCAGGAAATATTTGAATTTGGTAATAACCAATATATCCATCTAGAAAACAAAATTATTTATGCCCAGCTAGTCTATCCAACATTTGATCTAGAAAGGGTAATGGAAAATGATCTTTCCTAGTGGAAAGATTTAATTTTCTACAATCAATGCATATTTTCCACCCTGTAACTTGACTAGTGGGAATTAACTTATTATGTTCATTCATAGTTACAGATACTCCTCCTTTCTTAGGAACGCAGTGAATTGGACTAACACATGTGTTGACCTCACTTTTGGTTGAGGTTTAGTTTTTCCTCTTTGGTAGCCTAAGGTCTAGCCATAGGACTTTCCTATTGGCTATTCTTAGAAATTGGATAAGGAACCCTCACCATTAGAAATTATATACTCTTCTTTACTTAACTTAAAATTCTAAATATTGGTCCTAACCTCTAGCACTTAGTAGGTGGGTTCATTATGGGGGAGCTCAAGATGAGTTCCCTTAGGATTGCTTGACCTTAGGGTTGACCTTGGGTGTTGGTCTAACATAAGGCACTCACTTATAGTCACAATCACTCACTACCCTAAACCCAAAATTTCCTGGCTTTGGTCCCTTGGTACTTTTAGGAGACTCATGTAGGTGGTCCCCTAAACCCATTAGCCCTAGGCTAGGGTGTGGCTAAGACCACTACATAGAGAACCCAAAATCGGATTTCTATTGGTTCATGGCTTATTATTGGTAGTTGACACTCCAACTCTACCAAGATACCCAACTTAGTCTTCTGCCCCTAAATTCCCCCAAATTACCTAGATACCCTTGGGACCTCAAATTTGACCAAAATTCTCAAATTTACCCAAAATATCCAAATTGGTTCAAAAATCATTTCTAATACCTTGAAAACACTCAAACTACCCAAAATCAACAAAATTGGCCAAATTACCAAAATACCCCTCCTTACCCCAAAATTCCAAAAAAATCCAAAAATTCCAAAAAATCCCAATAATTCCTAAAACCTCCCAAATATTTCCAATTTCAATTTTTCCAACTATCATATGACCCAATTTTTCCAATTTTACCATATTTGATCAAATCCTTCAAATTTTCCTTTAAAGGCCCATATTTTCCCCAAATGTTTATCAAATTGGTCTCAATTTACACCAATTTAAACTATAAACTCCAATTAACCTTTGGTATGACCAATCTAGACCAAATCAAAGCCCAACTACTCCACGATTTGAGCCCAATTTTGAGTTTGACCAAAAACCCAATTTTGGCCCTCTGACTTGGTTCCACCAAATTGAACCCATAGCCCACTCAATTGGCCACGATTTGTGTTGAAGAACAGTCATAACATCCCCATACATCAAAATTGACCTTAAATTGGCCTTGGTGAGGCCTCAATTTTATTGGATTTTAACCTAAGTCCAAAAAGCCCCAAATTTTCACCAAATTGGCCATGTCTCAAAATCTCACAAAATTGATGGCCTTAGCCCGAAAATTTCCACTCCATTCCTTCATGAAAAATCTTCACAACATCTCCCTTGATCATTTGAACTATTTAATTTGGACTTAGCCCAAGGCTAGCCCAGCCTAGACCCATGTCTAGCACAACGTGCCCAAATTGACCAAATTTCAAAAATCCCTCAAATTGAACTACCAATTGAACTCAAAACCACTTCAACCCTTCACCAAAAATCTTCTTAAAAATCATCAACACAATGTTGATTAATTAATTAGGCCAATTAACATGGCTAGCCTAGCCCAAACCCAAGCTTTGATCACTTGAACCCACATTGAACCCATGCCCTAAAGATGGCCTAACTACCCCAAAGTCACCAAATTAATGACTCCACAGCCATGAGTTGGACCCTAGTCGCCAGCCTAAACCTCTTAAAACCACCTAAACTAATCCATAGACCAACGGTCCCCTAAATTAAGGGATTTCATTCCATATTTGCTTAAGCTTAGGATATTTTTGCCAAAATAAAGCCTAAACACATTAAGTGCTATGACATATTCCTTTGGCTCACCTAACCACCCTAGCCACCTTCCCTAGCCGCCCGGCCAACCAAGTGGCTGGAAAATGGCCAAACTGAGAGCCACTCCCATGGAATTAAACCCAATTCAAACCTAGAGGCTACCTCATCCAAATTGATGCTTAGGCCTCTGTTCCCTCGACATAGGCAGCACATTTCACCCCCCAATTGGCTATGGCAGTAAGCATAAGGCCATTTTTATAAAAAGCTCCCGTTCACGACCATTGAGAGAGAACTAAAAATTCCTCTAAGATACTTCCCCAAATTGATCCCAAAGCCTCTTTGAGACCTCCTCAGTGCAACCCAACCACCACACTGCCTTGAATCCCCTTGCTGGAGCCCAATTTTTTAGCTCAAAACCATGTCAGAGACAGGACAAAGCTCTCCACACCTCTAATCTCTACCAAACTCAAATTAAACTCACCCTCACCTTCACAATATTGAAATAAGCCAAAGCCCTATCAAATCCCCCTTCCGCAGAGCCCCTAACATAGCTCTAGGCCAACACCTGAAATCGGCCTTCATTGAATTGGGGTCTAGAAATTTCACCATAGCATAAGGCTTATTCCCTAGCTTCTTTGGACCACAATGAATGTGCCAAGGCTCTCTGATCGAATTTTCCCTTCTCAGAGCCAAGGTATTGAACCTCTCGTCCTCCCGAGCCTATTTTGATTCTCCATTTAATTAGGTTTAATTTAATTGCATGATTACCATATAGATATGTTTGGCTTAGTTAGATGAGTCCATAGGATCAAACCCAAAGTGATTTTGTTGAATCTAAGCTGAGATCTTAGAGTTTTAGTGTGGAAGGTCACGAGATCACTCTATCGGGGATGATGACGGGAAGCAGCCCGATTGCGCGTGTATCGGATGGACGAAGGAGATTGAGTTGGACAGCGCTTCCTTATATGAATCGTGGGCCGAGTCAGCAGCTACGTGGATGGCGGTGTTCAACCAGAGCGCGCCACGCGTGCCTTTGGAGCTGCCTAGGATCTAATCAGCGTCGCACGTTTAAATAGATAAATAGAGAATTTAAAAAATTAGAAAATGATCCATAGCCTTAAAAATTCATATCTTGGTGTAGAAAAATCATGACAATAAAATAAAAATACCCTCTTGCTCAGTAAATAGAGGAAAACAATGTGGAATTTATTTGGAGTCTATTTGATGCATATTTTATTTTTTAATTAATTAAACATTGATTTGGATGTTTTGATTCTTCATGCATGTAGTAATATCACCATGGCTTGAAATTTTAGCATGTTGTAGCCTCTGTCTTAGGGAACATTCCCTGATTTTTCCAAAGTCGGAGGAGGTCCCTAGACAGAGAATCATATTTTTCAAGTTTATGTGCATTATTTGCTTAAATTAATCATGGAAATTAGCATTTTGCTTAGAAAAATTCAAGAAAATTTTGGACGGTTTATGATGACTAGAGAACCTTTAGAAAAATTTCTCATGAGCCAAGTCATTCAAGATACACCTAATCTTTACAAACCCTAAATCACTAAGATAATTAATTTTAAAAAATACAAACAAGAAAATATATTAAGCTGATTTCAAAGCATTTTGAGTTTATTTGGTAACTTAAGCTGATTTTTAAAGATAAACAACACTTTTTGAACTAAAATGATTTTTAATAATTAAAATATAACTTGAAAATTTATAAAACTTAGTTTTTTGAGTTCTCTATGATCAGGGGTATTTTCTAAAAATAAAACTGAGTTTAAAATAAAAACTCAATTTTTAGCCTATTTTTAAATATTTAAATAATTAGAAATCAAAAAAATAATAAAATTTATGGAAATATTCTAAATTGCAATCTAAGCACTTAAGAACAATTAGAATATTTTTCTTGATTTTCTAAATTAAGATACTGAATTTTAAAGCTAAAAAATAATTTTTTAAAGGCTAAAAATGGATTTTCACAAAAATAATTCCAATAAATCAAATAAAACTCAGAAAAATATAAAATTTTATCCTTTGGGTTCTTTGTCCTCAGGAAGATTTAATAAAAATATAAAACTTAACTTTCCCCATTTTAAATATTTTATATTTAATAAAAAGCCTAGAACTTAAAATAGTTTTTAAAATTCAAATAAAATTCAAAAAATCATGAAATTTGGTGCAAAGACTTCCCTAGTATAGGTCTACCACTAATAAAAATTTCAAGGGATTAGAATTTACCTTGGTCAAGTTAGGAATTTTCTTTGAAAAATCATATTTTTGCTTGAAAATAATTATATAAATTAAAATAAATTTTCAAAAATCACATTTTCTCGTCTGATGTCTTAACTAACCTAAGAATAAGATAGCATAAAAATTTCAAAGTCATTTGGATTAAATTTGATGAATTATGAAGTGTTAGAGCCTTAGGGGCAAATTTGGAAATTTAGCCTTAATTAACATTTAGGCTTAATTCAAGGAGGGAAATGGGCAACCTCTAATCTTAATTTGGATGTTTAAAAAACAAGGGGTTAATTGGTAGTAACTAACCTCACTTTCTTAATTGAAAAGATAAGTTAATAAATTCCTAAATTATTAAAATTTGGAAGTTTATTAAAATAAAATGAACCTAGGACATAGAGGTATGACCTTTAAAGTAAATAATTAATCAATTTAATACCTCTATTTGATTTTTAAATGAAATTAAAATAATGAATCATGACCACCTAAAGCTTTACTTTTTCAAAACAAATTAAGACACTCACCGAGGTTTGAAGGGCTTAGAAGTGACTTAGGCTAAATCTAGTTTCATATAAGTAAAGATTAGAAAAGTAAATATCATTGAAAATTAGAACATATTTCAAACACTACAAGCTCAATTAGGAACAAAATTAGGCTAACTTGCCTTTTTAAGGGTCTTCACCACATAATATTCAAAATTAAATTACAAATGATAATTACCTTACTCTTAGGGATAATTGATACATCAATGTTCATTTAGCATTAGGGTGTTTATAGGATGAATTATTAAGCAACATATTTAAACGAGCTCGGGATTTTCCACCAGGCAGCGATAGAGTAGAACGGACCTGCTTCTTTCTCTATATCTATTGGATAGCTCGGAGATCTACTAAAATTAATATGTTTTGCTTAACAAATATCATCCTTAATCAAATTATTAAGGACCCACCAAGATATGACCTAGTGTTAGGTAGGTTGTAAAAATTTTACTTCCCCGTTTCATATAAATTGCCTTAACATCCCTTTTGAGAGTCAGGTGGTGGAATGAGAATACTCGTCAGGTACGCTTTTACAGTTTTTTAGCACTGTCTTTCTTGTACTTTCATACTGTACTTTTATACCTGCAAATTTGCATGCTAAACAATGACGCCACCCTGCATGAAAACTAAAACTATTAGGATAGCCACAAAATCAAAACAAAAACTAAAATTAAAATCAACAAAGATAAAATTCACTGCCACAACATTCAAAATATAAAACAACTTAAAATTTAAGCACAAACATCGCACAAAACTACAATTGCAATTAAATTAAGATGTCTCTATCGGATGATCAGAAAATCCTTGGAGGAGGTAGCCTACGATTGCTAACTAGGCTTCCCTTGGTCTAAATGAAATTATGGAACTCAATAAGTTGAGCTTAGTAAGTTCATTTGGACTAAGTGAATCTAATAGAAAATAGTGGTGCCGGAACGAGGGAACCATAGGATCCTAACCGATGTCGCTCTAATCAACTATAACTTGCCCCCATAAAATTTAAAAAACTTCAACCATAGGGCCACTTGACTTGACATTATAACTTGATAAACTAGAAAACTTAAACTCGTCACGACAAGGTGCTTAGAGCTAGCATGGTGGGCAGCACGACCATCTTCAAGAGCAATACATGTCTTCCCCAGCTAAACCAATCTTCTTTCCTTAGACTTAAACAAAAAAGCCATAGGACTTCGTGGTTGCTTGCTTATGCAACGTAAATTCTCACCTTACCTTTAGGCCTTTGCATAGCCCTACTATATAATATAAGCCTTAACTCGTCTTAGGATTCCAAGGTTGTCATTTGTCACGACCGAAATCCTCACATCTTCCAGGCTATTTGTGTAAGTTTTACACGAATGTAAGCCCTAACTAATAAAAATTTGCAGGATGAAACACCTAAATATTTCTCCTCAGAAATGAAGCCAAACATTAGGATAACTTGTGAAGTCACTGAGGTTCTCCTCTCTATCCATGACATCCCCTAGTTCTTTCTCCTTTGGACTCTACAACAAAATGTTTCAAATTTGAACCAATCCACTTTCACACCTTTACGTCCAATCATATTGAAAAGTCCTACCCTTTGAAACTCCTTGAAGATAATATTTCCTGAATTTATCGAGAGTCTTCTTAGGTGGCTTTGGTCATTTAAGATGTAATTAACTATATGGGCTTGCCCTTATAGGAAGCATGTCCAAATCCAACTTAATAAAAGGTTTCGCAGACCAAAGAGATGTCATATATTCTTTAGTTTATTTGTTCGAGCCTCATCCTTAAGACTTGTGTTTATCCATCGGGATAGATATAAGACTTGAGGTACATCGTTTTTTCATTTAAACTATGAAAAATATGGGGCAGTTTGATTTCATATTTTTCTAAAACTAAATATAAATGTAAATTAAAACGTCCTTCTGAAGCGGGCGACAAGATTTCGATTCCGGTGACTGACAGCTTCTTACAGCAATTGTCCAACAAAAAATAGTGCTAACAGCTTCTGGCGATCCACTGGGGACAAGCTTTCTCTCCATACAAATCAAGAAATATTATCTTCACAGATCGGTAATATGTCCATGTACCTCGTGGACTAAATTACCCTTCTTTCGTTGGCATACTTTACCCATTTTTGTCTTGGGAAAGTACAGTTAACTCCTTTGACTTCAGGACTAGCTGTTCAACCATCTTTGAACAGAGGGGTTCAGAAGGCCATTAAGGACTCTCTAAATTTTCATGTGGGGACGAACCTCCAATAGGTGTGTTGGTGGACTAGTTCCACTTGGGCATTGTCTGCCACTAAATGGGTCTCGCACTGGTTCCTAAATAACTTCACATCTCCCTTCCAAATTTAATTTGCTATTTTGCAAATTAAACCAAATCGTGTTGTGCTGCGCGCACTTTAAAATTTTCTTTTATTAATTAAATTTTCCACCTCTTGATTTTTCTTAAACAAATTTTTAAAATACCCATAAATTAAGACCCGCCTTGTTTACATATCAACCTCTACTTTCAGTGCTTGCACTAAAATTTACGAGGTTTTGGCCATATAGCTAATCCCAAAACATTCTGCTTTTAAGCCTGCTACAATGGCCTACCCAATGCTGACCTTTTCCTGCAACCTGCCAACGAACCACGAAGCCCGTAACCTTGCTCATACCATCAAATTTGGAGCCGAATTTGAAGATCTAGAGGTCATTCTCGAGAAAGCCCCGTTTAGAGTGATGAAGATCCCCGCACCGGAAATACAGGAACCGTCTGCAGAATTTAGCCTAAACTGCCTTCAAGACTTCCCTGCCTGCAAGAAGTCTAAAACTAATGTCGTCACGACACCCGCCAAACCTGCTAGCCCCGCTGCTGCTAAGGAGAAAGAAGTAATGATTATTGAGGATCCGACTGAGGGATTAACTATCCTACCACCCATTTTTGAAATCTGATCAAGCTCAAGAACTGTACCACTAACCCGAAACCAAAAAAGAAACCGTAACAGAGGGGTTCGGAGGGCCGTCAAAGCCCATGCTCCCGAAAAGACACCCTTTGAAGAGGAGCCTCATCAAGATGAAGAAGTATTACCAGAAATTTATCCACTCCTACGAGGGAGTAGATTCCATCCTCTGACGGATACCGATGGATATGAGAGTATCAAGAGAATCGCCGCCATGTTATCACCACTACATGGACATGGTGAGAAGAGAAATAAATTCACTCCTATCACCCGAGTTAGTGCAATTTTCAAAAGGCTAGCTACCAAAGAAAGATGTCCAGTTAGCAAGTTAATTAAATGAGTGGGAGATGCAATTGCCCCTCTCATGAAAAAGGAAATTTTGAAGGGCGTCAAGTCTATCAGACAGTCCCACAAGACAACCAGAGTGCCCCCTACTCGTATCCCCATTTGGTTCTGATTAGAGAACAGAGTTGATACCGCAGTAATTACTACTGATTATATCGCCACCAGGACCGCAGGCCATCAACTGGTTAAGTCGAGACTTGGTCCAAAAATCTTACCCGTCACCCAACATGGAGATATTCCTACAATCCCAAAGGCAGAAACAAGACAATTACCTGACACTGTAGTTGGTCTACACCACGGGGAGCATACTTTCCCTCGACATACTGACGTTTCTACTAAGACAGTCAGTCTTGAGACATCATTGTCGAAAAAGAAAAAGGTATGGGTACTTAAATTCGCTGCTCCAATACAGTCAAGTGAGCTCGCGGGACAGGAAATGAAACTAGGGTCTGAAATATCTGACATCGTCGCAACAATAGCCACCAAGATGGAGGAATAAGTAGAGGACGTCCATCAGGGTCCTCCAGATCTTAAAGCAATCAAGGAATCAATAATTAAAGAGAAAGTTGAGAAACTCAGGATCGAGATTTTTGAGTTAGCTTGAGAACACAGAGTTTTTGTCGATAGCGACGATGAAAATTTTGATTACAATTATTACTTAGAGGAAGATTTCATGGAAGTCCATGTAATTAAAACCATCACCACCACATCTGCGCGTGAGGCTCGACCTCTCACCGAAGAGAATGCCGTAGATGAGCTGCGTAGGGCCATACTCCTAAGGGATGAGCAAGTTAGTCTACTGGAGAAAAGAATATAAGAAATGGCTGCAGCCATGACCACCATAGCTACTATTCAGAGACAATCACAAGCGCTGCAATTGGCTTCTCCAGAGAACAATCAGCCAGAAATTATGCACGTCACAAATGAAAGAAGAGAGGTTGTTTCAACAAATAGAGATGAGCAACATAGAAAGGATTCTCCATCAGGTGCTATACCAGAAAAAAAAATTCAAGCAAATGGTTGAACAAGTGTGGGACGCCTTAACCCAATCTAAGGGTGGTGCATTGGTTCTAAAGGGTAGACATTACCTGAAGGAATTCAATGCCATGCTTTTCCCTAAGGGTTTTGTGGCCCCAAACTTCAAGATATTTTATGGGACTGGGAATCCTAGACAACATATAGCATATTTCCGAGCCAACTGTGGCAACACGAGAAATGGTGAAGCTTTACTCTTCCAGCAGTTCATTAGCAGCTTGTCAGGAATTGCTTTTGATTGGTACGCTGACTTGCCCAACAGGTCAGATAAAACATTTTTCAAGTTGGAATAGCTATTTGTGAAAAGTTTTACCAGGGCACAACATCATGTGTCTATTGGAGAGCTCATGATGGAAAAGCAAAAGCCTAGCGAAACCTTGGTAGACTACATTTTGAGGTGGAGAAACCTTAGCATGAAATGTGAACCTCAGCTACAGAAACATCATGCGATTGAAATTCTAATCAAGAGCATTCATGGGCCAGTAGCTTTCATGCTCAAGGGACTCACCATCAAATCCTTTGAGAAGCTACTTAGTAATGCCAACAGTCTTCAAGAGGAAATAAAGTACATGGAGCAACATGAAAAGGCTAAGGTGACCAGAGTGTTCGAAAAGAAATCAGGAGTAGTAGCAACAATCGACAAAGGAAAGCAACCGATGAAGATAAATGCAGAAGATCCTTGCCAGTCTTTGTCACAGTATGCTCAGAAATAAAGTATTCAATCTAACTAGCGACCGCCTCAAGAAGGATCACCTCAAACAGGGGATAAGAAAATGTCCCTGTCAGAACGATGTAAAACGGTGTATTCTTTTAAAGATTAAACTATACCTAAAATATTCATAAGTCTTATGAAGAAGCAGGAGTTCAGACTACCAGATCTGAAGAAGCCCGAAGTGGTGGATAGGAAGAATGAACCAAATTATTACCCATACCACCGGTTGCCTGGGCAAACTATAGAAAAATTCTTTGCCTTTAAAGACTAGCTCAAGAGGAACCTTAAAGAAGGGAACATAACAATCCAGAAAGAATATTTAAAAGAACCTGAAAAAGGTTCCATAAATATGATTTCGGCCGAGCCAATCTCCCAAATCGATTCGTATACTGGAACAAATGGATGGAGTACAAATTGGGATGAACTCAAGAGGGTCCTCAATCAAATACAAGATCCATCAAAACAATATTCTGCATATACCAGAGAAGAAGAATGGATTGAGGTCTGGGGCAGATCATGCAAGAAAATACTGAACAAGATCCAGTCTGCATCAAGACAAGCCTCCATTCAGAGTCCGCAACATACCAAGCCTGAGATGAAGGTTTTGTCAAGAGATCTGCCATCTTCAAGGACAAAGAAGAAGAAGAAAAGTGTCACTACAAAGATTGATAGAACGAGGGGTAGTATAGGGGCCGCCTCTACCAGATTAGTTGTCTCAGATTCGAGAAAGAAAATCCTCGAACTTCTGACTTTGTATGATTATCTTTTTTTCCCTCTGGGGTCTTATGAATATAATGATTGTGATTTTGGTTACATTTTAAGTGTTTCTAGTGATATCGTAACTAATTATGACCTATCTAACTTCGATCAATCTCCCCAAAATGATCCTCAAATCTAATCAAGGCTGATGAACTCATTGTCAAGTCCAATGAAGACATCAATGACACCGTTTACGATAGCACCGATAACGAGGAGCCAATTCTCGAGCATCACGGTACACCGCTTACCATCAACTTAGATCTTTCCGACGAAGAGAAGGAGACACTGGAAGATTCAACAATGATATCTCAGGAATAGGAAATCACAAAGGTTAACATGAGGAGTGGAAAAGTGTTACCACCAAGAACATCTTGAACAGACAAAGGAAAGAAAATAATGACTCGAGAGAAGATACCCCCAACTCCACCAGTGGAAGAACTGCATAATCAAGACAAAATTAAAAGATCATACAAAATAGATTATAACATGCTAGCTCATCCTAGGAAGTTATCGGCCCGATTAAGCATCTACGACACCCTGATCCTGTCAATGGAGATGAGAGTCTCTGGTTACAGCTTTGCTTGACCCAGAAATTTGCTTAGCTCAGTTGGCCAGCACATCCTCAGATGAAGTTTGTTCGTTGAAAGAACAGTCTGGGGTAACCTTCACAGATGAAGACTTGCTATTCGGTACCGCTGACCACAACCGTCCACTCTACATTGCCGTCAACATCGGCAGATTTGTGTTGTCCAGACTTTTAGTAGATCCTAGAGCATCTCTTAACTTGATAAGCCTACGAATATTGACCTATTTGGATATTGAAGCTCAAGAGCAACACACTTCTAACAAAGTTAACCTCTCTCCATTTGATAAGAAAGAATTAGTCAAATAAGATAGTTTTTAAATAAACATGGTCAAGATTTCATCAAATTGGGTCTGTTTAACCCTGCCTTTGACAAGTTGTACACACAAATACTTTGGAGAGAATTCACAGCTGCTAAAACTAGTATGATCAGAAATTCATAACTTGATATGAGTCTTCACCTGGAAGATGAGCATGATCTGACATTTTCTTTTATTGAATTGACATGACTGAAACTCCATGAGGCACTTATAAATTAATTTGATAGCTATTTTGGAAGCATTATAAAATAAAGTAAGATCATCTGCATAAGCTAAGAGGGAAATAGCTAGATTAGAGTTTTTATTAAAGTTAATATGGGGAGAATGATAAGATAGCTGGTTCAAAATTGTGGAGAGATAATTAAAAGCTAAGATGAAGATGGTGGGGGATAGGAGATCACCTTGCTTAATCCCTCTAGATGAGCAGAAAAAACCATGTCACTATCTATTAATCAAGATAGCATGAGAGTTATTAGACAACCTCTACTAATTAGAGATATAAATTCAGGGGAGAATCCTCTATCTACTAGCACTAATTCAATAAAATGGATGGTATCATGGGCCTTCTGAATGTCTAGTTTAGAAAACACATTTCCACCTCTGCACTTTTTATCCAAGTCTAACTGAAATTGTTGAGTCAACAAAGCATTATCCTGAATTTTCCTCCTTTGAATGAAGGTAGGTTGATTCTTGCAGAGGAGGAGGGTTGCAATCCCACTCTTGACTGAGTGAAAAAATTTTTTTATTCAACCAGGAAGGCAGGCCCAAAGCTCAAAAGGTTGAAGTAACCAGACGGACCACCCAAAGTTGAAGAGATGCGAGTCTGAGCATAAAGTTGAAGAGGCAAACCCCAAGTTCTAAAGGTAAATGAACGCTCAAATGGGTCGGACAGAAGTTGGGAATCTAAACCATATGCTTGAGCTGGAGTATGGGAAGGCTGGACACAAGATCTGAAGAGGCTAAAATTCAAACTTTTATGGATGGGTTAGCAAGAGTGATACAAATTATTTTTTTAATAATGAGCATTTAATGGTTACTCTCCTTTTTGGATTCAATATAATAATGAGCATTTAATAGTTGCACTCCTTTTTGGAGTCTATATAATAATGAACATTTAATGGTTGCACACCTTTTTGATTCTATATAATAACAAACATTTAATGTTTGAATCTTTTTTAAGCCTATGAATAGGCCTGAAAGAGAGGGTAGAGGTGGAGTCCTCAACTAATCTAGGATTTCCTAGAAGAATTAAATCTTCATACATAACAGTGATAAGTTGCAGCGAAGAGTTATGATGAAGAGTTGCATGAAAGAGTTGTGGTGAAGAGTTGTGGCATAGATTTATGATAAAGAGTTACGATGAAAAGTTATGAGGAAGTATTGCAGTGTAGTGTAGCAGCAAAGAGTTGTGGTATAGAGTTGCAGTGTAGAGTTGCGGTACAACGTTGCAATGACATGCTGCAGTATGTCATTGCAATGTAGAGTTCCAACAAAGTGTTTTGGTGCAAAATTGCAGTAAAAAGTTGCAGAGAAGTGTTGTGGTGATGGGTAGCGGTGTAACATTGCAGCGAAGAGTTGCGGCGAGGTTTTGTGGCGAAGAGTTGAGGTGCAGAGTTGCGGTTACGAGTTGTAGTGTAGCATTGCTACGAAGAGTGGCAACAAAGAGTTGTGGTGAAGGGTAGTGATGCAGAGTTGTGGAGCAGCATTGCGATGATAGGTTGCGGCGTAACATTATAGTGATGAGTTGTAGCGATGAGTTGAGGCAAAGAGGAAATTCATCCCCGTGTCGCATAGCAGACAATCAATGGGATCATCTTTCTAGTGTGGCAAAGAGAAATGTAGTTCTCATTCTACATAGCAGGCAAGCAGCAAGATCTTTTTTCTCATTACGGCAAAGAGAAAAGTCATTCCCATGCTACATAGTAGGCAAGGAACAGAATCTCTTGCTTCTTGCGATGAAGAGGAAAGTCATCACCATTCTACATAGCAGGCAAGCAACATGATCTTCTTTCTCGTTGCAACAAAGAGAAAAGTCATCCCCATTCTGCATAGTAGGAAAGCAATGAGATCTTCTTTCTTCTTGCAGAAATGGTGAAAATTGGAGAACCTTATTTCGCTTAGAGCCAAAGGAAAAACCAGAACCTAGAGAATGCGGTGTCAATTTTTATGGAGAGTGACTTGATCCTGTTTTGAAAGAAGTATTACTTCTTGAATGATATGGTGGTGAAATTTTTGAGTTGGAACGATCTAGTGTATTCTCCTTAAGAGTTGGCCTATGATTTCCACTGACACCTAAGTTTATTGAAAACAAGAAGGCATTAAGAGTTTTTTTGCTCAAACATCTTGTTGGGTAGTGACAATTATTATTAGGTTGACTGTTTTCTTCATGAGTCGCAGGTTGACGTTAACACTGGTGATTTTAGAGAAGCTGTGTGGATTCTTTAGTGGCATCCATGATAGTTTGATCTTTAAGCTTAACGCGTTGTATTTTCATTTGAAGGAAGTGATAATACAATTGTCCGTATGATTCTTCTTTTCAAAGAATGATTAAGGGCTTTGTGAGAGGATAGGAAGGTTTCAACATTTGCATGTCTCTCTTCAAACTAGAAAGGAAGGAATACTGCATATGATAGGATTTAATGACTTTTAGGAGATGTTATTCAGGATAAAATATATTTATGAATTTATGGGCAAGGAATCATTATTTAAGGTCAAGCTTTCATTTCACCCTAAATGATCCATGACTGTAGTATTAAAGAGATCTAAGAAGGAAATTTTCGAGCCAGCCCTTGAAGAATCCTAAATGTTGCTCCCAACAAACAGTGATTATGAAATACCATCTCAGAAACATCAAAAGAAGGCTAAAGTATTTTGGGAACCCCTGTCTAGTCCTTTAAGTGTTCATATTTCTGAGAATCATGAATGAATGGGCTCTTGGAGGCAGAGAGCTTTATAAGTTCCTTTTCTCCTCTGCTAATACCTAATAAGTTCATCTATCTGACCCAAATTTCTTTTCTTCTAGGTGGATAAAATGGTGGAAATCTAGAAAGAGATATGAGTGGCTCTGAGCAACTGGAACTTTGAATTTGCTAATATAAATTATTTACAAGGCAAGTACAAGCACCGATATTAATCTAATTTTGAAAGTGTCACGGTTATGAAATCACAATTGACAGAGTGCTAGATATAAATCTTAACAATGGAAACTTCCCTCTTGTTGTAGCTTCACAATCAGGATAAATTACAAGCTGACCTTAGTGAGAGTAATAAGATCATGAAAGCTCTTAAGTTAACGATTTTAGCTCCAGAGGAAGAGATACAACTTTTGAGATCCACAAAGGATGTTAATGTTGCATAATTTAAGAAAAAAACAATCAAAAACTATAAGAACTTCCTTGAGTTGAGGAATATCATTTGAGAACATGTTTAAGAGGTTCGTGATCAGGTAACTGATGGAGCAGCAAAAATGGTTCACCGAGGAAGGACTCATCCAAGGTTTTCTAAAGAGGAGTCAAGCAATGCAACATTAAACTGGGATTATCATGAAGGGGCTCACTCCCAGCAAAGCTTCGAAGGATCCTTCTCTATTTTTTGACTGTGAGGATATCGTAAGTGAATTGAAGAAGATATTCTTCTATAATGGTTGGAGGTGATAGTTGAAATTGATTAGTGCTCTACTCTTCCTTATATACTTATAGCATATTTGATATTTTCATGTTCTTTGT
>NEWO01000395.1:545529-568296 GCA_003013225.1 Phalaenopsis aphrodite
ATTTTCCTTTTTGTTGAAACATTTTAGTTGTTTGTTTTTGAAGTTGTTGTGGCTTCTCAATTGTATGAAATTGTGCAACTAAAATTATCACACAAACTTTATAAAATTAAGAATAACATACCATTTATGATTCATGACTTCATAGGTTGTGCCTTCTCAGACCTATGCCTTATAGGAGCTTGAAGTGGTACCTTATGAGGCTCGTAGCCTTTGGTGGTCTTTGGTGTACTAGTCGCTTCTAAGACTTGTTTTCCTTTGAGGTCTCACATGTACCTGTGCCATTTGAGGCTTGTAGTCTTTTAAGGTATTTGAGTAGAGACCCAGTCAACCACTTAATCTTGTGGAGTCTTTCTAGTGAATACCCTATCCACTACTATCTTCTCATCAAAACTTACCTCTTGGGATTATCTTTCAGCGGCATAGTAGCTTCTCATCTAGTCTTACCTACTGGGCTTGGTTTCTTGGAGCACCGGTGCTTCCCATCGAGCCTTGCCCCTTGGGCCTGACTTCCATCGGAATGATTGAAAGGAGAATCCATTAAGGATGTAAGGCCAATTCTGAGTTGTTTAACTAGAGACGCTTAATGGTATTTACCTATAAAAAACAGATTCATTTGAAATTCACTAAGGATGGTTGAACTATCCAAGGTTGTTAGTTGAAGATTTTGATTAATGATCATAACCTCTTATGGAAGAGGTCGAAGGAAATTCAACAAGGATTTTTTACTAATTCAAGGTTGTATGTCGAAGGTTTTGCTTGATGACTATATCCTGTAATGGAAGAGGTCGAACAAAATCCTCCAAGGATTTTTGACCTATCCAAGGTTATATGGTGAAGCTTTTCCTTGGCCATTGTATGTAATGGAAAATGTTGAAGGAAATCCACCAAGAATTTTTGACCTATATAAGGCTATATGTCGAAGCTTTTGCTTGAAAAATATAGCATGTAATAAAAGAGGTTGAATCAATCCCCTTAGGATCGATTAAGTCTAGAATGTGGAGTCATACATGCTCTGCATTTCTTGAGACTAGAGTATAGATCGTAATGGATCGTATGGTTTCTTAGAAATATGGTTGGAGTCATACTCAAAAAAAATTTTTGACAACCTGTTTGTTGCTGCTTTCAAATCTTTTGCTCCCCCAGCAGGGGAGCTTTCCATCCGATCTTGTAAAACAACACATGTATCGGGCCTTGAAGAGATTAACTTCTTGATATAGTTGAAGAAGAACTATAGTACGATGAGGGGGCACAATGTAAACATTATTTGTGTTGAAGATTACCCTGTAGTCCAGGAGTGATTCTCGTAGACTTGTAATCTCAATGAAATATAAGATGACTTCCTCACCACAGGCGTTCCCGAGTGATACACAAAAATAATATATTGTTTTAAGTACCCTATGGAGTGATTCAATGCATCTAGACACTTTGGAAGCTTCTAATTTAAATTTTTTTGCCTGTTTTTGGTGATATTGCACTTTAAAGAAAGGTATTTTTTGTGTTTTTGTTGTATGTATACCTTTTTTAAGCCTTTAGAGCAAAATTGGCAAAAGGAGCAAAATTTGGAGGAAAAACAACCAATTTTGGGGTTTGGCGCATCATGTGCTGATCGATTTGGTGTATGATGCGCCAGGTGTGACTTTTTCAAATTAAGGTAGTTCAACATAAATTTTGCTCAAGTTTTCAAAGGGACACTAGTTCTAAACACCCCATGGAGTGATTCAATGCATCTAGACACTTTGAAAGGGTCTAATTTAAAGGGATTTGACTTAAATCAAAGAGGCACATCTTTTGAATTCAAATATTTTATTTTTGAATTTTGGAGGGAAATTGAAACTCTTTTTAGAAGAGGCAGCCCAAAATTAGATAGATTTGAAGAAGAATTTCTAAAAGGGGGGGAGAAAAAAGATAGGTGGCGTGAGAACCAAGAAGGAGAGATAGAGAGAGAAAATCAAGGGCTTGGAGATTGTCTTCCAAGTTTGTAAGAGGAGAGGGAATGTGAGAGATTTCTTCTTTATTACGCTTTTAAGAGAGAATTGAGTGTTTCAAAAGAGAGAAAGGGTTGGAGAGAAATTTTAGGGATTCATTGATAAGTTGTATCTTTCATTTCTTTTGTTTGTAAACTTGATTTTATATATGAAGTTTGTGTTTTATGGTATCATTCTCATGAATTCTAAGTATTCTTCTTTATCCTTCTCCCTACTTTGAAGAAATGATTTTGTGAAGAATTGATTTTGTTTTCTATAGTTTTAAATGTCGATAATTTGTGAGGATTTGAACTTCGATCTTCATTTACATTTTGATCTCGTCAATTGAATTGTTAAAATGTGTTGAGAAAAATATGTTCTAAAATGAGGATATAATTTCTACAACAATGGTAGAATCATATTTGATTTCATGGGAGAGTATGTCATCCATGGGATTGAGTGCAAATAAATAGAGAAATATACTTCGTTGGATGTAGAATTAGAAGACTTTAAGGTGTAGATTAGAATCCCCAATTTGGTTCGGTTGATTGGAAACTAATGCAAGCATGTTAGCCTTCAAGTGAGGGAGTAGTGGGAGCTCTGGAGTGACAGCCGGTATCCTCCCAGCCTAACCAAAAAATTAGGGATCAAACTTTAGATTAGTCAATGTTCTTTATAAGGCTCAGAAGAGGGTAGAGAATAAGATTCCTCCTATTTGGCACAAAAAAATTTTTAAATATATTTTCAAATGATTTCAATTTCTTTACAAGCCATATTTTCATTGTAAAGGGGAAGGGTGTTTTCTCATATTTGAACTTTTAGTCAACAAAAACCTTAGTTTTAATTCAGTAATTTTACTTTTGAAAGTTTAGCATCTAGTTTAACTTAACTATTTAACTTAACTATTCTTAAAAAACTAGACATGGAACCCTCACCACTAGAAATTCTACCATCTTCTTTACTTAACTTGAAGTTCCACATATTGATCCTAACCTCTAAGTATATAGTAGGTGGGGTCACTATAAAGGAAACTCAAGATGAGTCACCCTTAGGACTGCTGGACCTTAGGGTTGGCCCTGGGTGTTGGTCTGGAGCTAAGGCACTCACTACACTCATCTACACACACAATCCCTCACAATCCTAAACTCAAATTTCTAGCCTAGGTGCGTTAATCTTTTTGAGATACTCATGTAGATGGTCCCCTAAACCTTTCAGCCCTAGGGCTATGGTTTAACTAAGACCAGTACATAGAGGACCCAAAATAGGATTTCCTTTGTTCCATAGCTCATTTATGGTGATTAGTTACCCAATCCTATCAAAAATACTCATCTTGGCATTTTGCCCCTAAACACCCCCATTTTACCAAAATACCCCTCCATAACCCAAAATTCCAAAAATTCCAAAAATTTCTAGAAAATCTCAAAAAATCCCAAATATTCCCAATTTCATTTTTATCAACTACCACATGACCCAATTTGGCCAATTTACCTATCTTTAACCAAAACCCCCAAATTTGCCTTTAACCAAATTTCCCAAAATTCAACTCAATTGTCCATCAATTTGATCTCAATTGACCCCAATTCCAATCCTCAACTCAATATAACTTTTGATATGACCAAGCTAAACCAAATCTAAGCTTAATTGGCCCAGGATTTGAGCCCAATTTTAGTATAGGTCAAACCCCCAATTTTGGTCACATGACCTAATCTCACCAAATTGAACCCATAGCCTAGTCAATCGGCCCCAATTAATGTTGAAAAATCTTTATAACAATCCTATACATCAAAATCAACCATAAATTGGCCTTGGTGAAGCTTTAAATCCATTTAATTTTTGCCTAAGTCCAAAATTCCCAAATTTAGCCCCAAATTGGCTAAGTCCCCAAATTTCACCCAATTGATTGCCTTAACCCCGAAATTGGCATCCAATTCTTGTTGAAAACTCTTCATATGGTCCCTATTGACCATCTACAATAATTGATTTGGACTTAGTCCAAGATTAACCCAATCTAGGCCCAATCCTAGCCCAACATGACCAAATTGACTAAAATTCAAAATTGCCTCAAATTGACCCTTCAATTGAGCTCAAAACCACTTCCATCCTTCACCAAAGTTGCTCTTCATGATCATCTACACCAAATTAAACATTTATTTGGGCCAATTGACATGGCTATCCTAGAACAAACCCAAGATTTGGTCATTTGCACCCACTTAGACCCATGCACTAAATGTGACCTAACCACCCTAAAGCAACCAAATTAACTCCACCACAGCTATTAGTTGGACCTAGTGACCAGTCTAAACACCATGAAACCACCTAAATCAAGTCATGGACCAAAGGTTACCCAAATTAAGGGATATTATTTCCAAAAATGCATGTGCTTAAGATACCCTTACCAAAATTAGGTGATATTGCACTAAATTGCTGTGACATATTCCGCTGGGTTCCTTGAGCTCCTAGTCACCTCCCCCTGGCTGGCTGGCTAGTCTAGTGTCCAAAAAAAGCTCAAAACTGAGAGCCAACCCCATGGAACCTCACCCTAATCAAACCTAGAGGCCAGATCAGTTAAATTAATTGAAGGAGCTCCTCTACCCTCCACCTAAGCACCAGAATGCATGAAAACATTTGTCCTGAGAGCCACTCCTTTGCCATTTTTATAAAAAGCACCTCCCACGGCAATGGCAAGGTGTGCTAAAATTTTCTCAAAGAGAGTTTCCCAAATCACTGATAGAGCTTCCTTGAGACCTCCACTGCCCATTCCAATCACTCCATCGCCTTGATTCCCCCTATCTAACTGTAATTTTGAGCTTGAAATTTGGGGCAAAAAGAGGACATCCTCCAAACCTTCATGAAACTTCAATTGCTTGTGCCCACACCTTCACAACAGCAAGAGAAGACAAAGCCCCATCAAATTTCCCTCTAAAATAGCCTCCACCATAGCTCTAGATCAACACCTGAAATTGAGCTTGGTCGAATTCATACATAGGCCTTACACCACAGTAAGAGGCTCCATCCCTAGCCTCCTTGGACACCAAAGAACATGCTAAGACCCTTTGATTGAAGCTTCACTTTTCAGAGCAAAGGTATAAAACTTCTCCCCCATATGAGCCTATTTTGACTCTCCATTTTATTAGGCTTAATTTAATTGCATGATTACCATATGGATGTGTTCGTCTCACTTAGACGAGTCCATAGGATCAAACATGAGGTGATTTGGTTAAGTCTAGGCTGAGATCTTAGGTTTTAGTGTGGAAAGCCACAGGATCATTCTTTTGGGGATGATGATGGGGAGCCGTTTGATCAAGCGTGTATCGAATGGACGGAGGAGATCAAGTCGGACAACACTTCAAAACATAAACTGCATGCCGATTCAGTAGCTACGTGGATGGCGGCATCCAACCAGAGCACGCCACACGTGCCTTCGGAGTTGCCTAGGATCTAGTCAGCACGCGCAGTTTAAATAGATAAACAAGGATTTTTTCTATTTATTTAAATACATTTAACTTCAAAAATTCATAACTTTGTATAGAAAAATCATAAAAATAAAATAAAAATACCCTCTTGCTCAGTGAATAGTGGAGAATAATGTGGATTAAATATCAAGTCTATTTGATGCATATTTTATTTTTAATTAATTAAACACTATTTTGAATCATTTGATTCTCCATGCAAATTGACACATAACTTTGGCTTGAAATTTTGGCATGTTGTAGCCCCTATCAAGGGAAACATCCTCTAATTTTTATCAGAGTCAGAGGAGGCTTCTAGACAGAGATCCATATTTTTCAAGTTTCTACACAATATTTCCTTAAAATAATCATGGAAATTAGCATGTTAATTAGAAAATTCCAAGAAAATTTTGGATGGTTCACCATAACCAGAGAAGCTTTTGGAAATAATTTCATGGGTCAAGTCATTTAAAGTGTACTTAATTTTCATGAGCACTAAATCACTAAGATAATTAATTTTGAAAAATATAAACATTTAAATGACTTAATTTTTTATATCCACTATGGTTCCTAATCTAGAGAACTCATCAAAAAGATTTCAAAATATTTTGAGTTCATTTGATAACTTAAGTTGATTTTTAAAGATAAACATTACTTTTGGCATTTAAATGATTTTTTAAAAATCAAAATACAACTCAAAAAATTATAAAACTTAGTTTTTTGAGTTCTCTGTAATCAAGGGTATTTTATAACAATAAAATGGTTTTTAAAATAAAAACATCATTTTTAGCTTATTTTTGAATATTTAAAATAATTAAAAATTCATAAAAATCACATAAATAATAAAATTCATGGAAATGTTCTAAATTGTTTTCTAAGTACTTGGAAATAATTAAGATATTTTACCCAATTCTCCAAATAAAGATATGGTTTTTTTGAAGCTTAAAATAATTTTTAAAGGCTACAAAATGGATTTCCACTAAAATTATTCCAATAAATCAAAGAAAAATAAAAAAAAATATAAAATCTTCTTCTCCAAGTTCTCTGACCACAGGGAGGTTTTTCAAAAATGTAAAACTTAATTTTCCCCCTTTAAAATATTTTATATTTAATAAATACTTCATAATTTAAAATAATTGTAATAATTTAAATAAAATTTAAAAAATCATAAAATTTTGTTCAAAGGTTTCCCTGGTCTAAAGTTACCTCCAATAAAAATTTTAAGGGATTAGGATTTACCTTGGTCATGTTAGGATTTTTCTTTGAAAAATCCTATTTTTGCATGAAAATAATTATATAAATTAAATCAAATTTTGAAAAATCACATTTTCTCCTCTGATGTCTTAATTGACCCATGAATGAGGTAAGATAAAAATTTTAAAGTCATTTGAGTTGAATTTGACAACTTATGAAGTCTTGGAGCTTTTGGTGCAAATGTGTAATTTTGGAAAATGAGCCTTAATTAACATTTAGGTTTAATATAAAAATGGAAATGGGTAACCTCTTATTTCAATTAACTCATTTGATGACTGAAATAAAAAATTGGACTAGTTGGTGGAAACCCATTTCACCCTCGTTAATTAAAGATAAATTAATGATTTCCTAAAATTATCAAATTCTTCAAGTTCACTAAATTAAATGATATTAGACTTAGGGGTATGACTTTTGAAGTCAATAATTAATCAATTTAATACCCCTTTTTTATTTTTAAATAAGATTCAAATCATGAATTATGACCGCCTAAAGCTTAATCTTTTCAAAGCTAATTAAGACACTCACCTAGGTCTTAAGGTCTTAGAAGTGTCGTATGCTAAATCAAGTTTCATTTAAATGAGGATTAGAAAAGTAAATATCATTGAAAATTAAAACATCTTTCAAAAACTACAAGCCCAATTAGGGTTATAATTTGGCTAAGTGTTCCAACAACACTAACTTGCCTCTTTAAGGGTCTTCATCCACATAATTCTTAAATTGAATCACAAGTCATAATTAACCTAATCTTAGGGATAATTGGGACATCAATGTTAACTGAGTATTAAGGGTATTTACATGATGAATTATTAAGCAACATAATAAGTTTAAAAGAACTCGGGACTTTCCACAAGGCAGCGAGAGAGTAGCACGGACCTGCTTCTTTCTCTAGATCTGTTGGATACCTCAGAGATCTACTCAACTTAATATGTTTTGCTTGGCAACATCGTCCTTAATTAAACTCCTAAGAACCACACCAAGATATGACCTAGGGTTAGATAAGTCGTCAAAATTTTACTTCTCTATTTTATATAAATTGCCTTAACATGCATTTCAAGTTTCAGGTGGTGGAACGAGAAGACTCGCCAGGTATGCTTTTACAGCTTGTAGCGCTATTTTTTTTGTACTTTCACACTGTACTTTTATACCTACAAAATTTGCATGCTAAACAATGACGCCACCCTGCATGAAAACTAAAACTCTCAGGATAGCCACAAAACCAAAACCAAAGCCAAAACTAAAATCAACCAAGATTAAATCCATCACCACAACATTCAAAATATAAAACAACTCAAAATTTAATCACAAACATCACACAAAACTATAATTGCAACTAAATTAAGACGTCTCTATCGGATGATCTGGAATATCTCGGAGGAGGTAACCTACGGTTGCTAACGAGGCTTCCCACGGTCTAAATGAAATTACGGAACTCATTAAGTTGAGTTTAGTAAGTTCATTTGGACTAAGTGAATCCAATAGAAAATAGTGGTGCCGGAACGAGGGAACCATAGGATCCTAACCGGTGTTGCTCTAATCAACTTTAATATGCCGCCATAAAATTTAAAGAACTTCAACCATAGGGCCACTTGATTTGACATTATAACTTGACACCCTAGAAAATAAACTCGTTGCGACAAGGGCTTAGAGCTAGCATGGTGGGCAACACAGCCATCTTCAACAGCAAAACCTGTTATCCCCAGCTAAACCATTTTTTCCTTCCTTAGACTTAAACAATAAAGCCATAGGACTTCAAGGTATCTTGCTTATGCAACGTAAATCCTCACCTTATCTTTAGGCCTTTGTATAGCCTTGCTATACGATATAGGACCTAACTCGTCTTTGGATTCCAAGGTTATCGTTTGTCACGACCTAAATCCTCACATCTTCCTCGCTATTTGTGTGATAATTTCACGTGAATGTAAGCCCTAACTAATAAAATTGGTAGGATGAAACATCTAAATATTTCTCCTTAAAACTGAAGCCAAGCATTAAGATAGCTTGGAAAGTCACTGAGGTTCTCCTCTGGATCCATGAAATCCCTTAGTTCTTCCTCCTTTGGACTCTACAATAAAATATTCCAAATTTAAACCAATCCCCTTTCACACCTCTACATCCGATCTCATTGAAAAGTCCTACCCTTTAAAACTCCTTGAAGATAATATTTCCTGATTTTTATCGAGAGTTTTCTTAGGTGACTTTGGTCATTTAACATGTAATTAACTATAGGAGCTTGCTCTTATAGGAAGCATGTCCAAACCCAGCTTAATATAAACCCTATTTAATCCTTTTATATTAAATAGGGGAACTTGTCGGAAAATACAAAGGTTTTGCGGACCAGACATCTGTCATATTTTTTTTAGTTTATTTGATCGAGTCTCATCCTCAAGTCTTGTGTTTATCCTTCGGTATAGATTTAAGGTATAGTGCTCTTTCATTTAAACTATGGAAAATATGGTTTCATACTTTTCTAAACTTCAACGTCCTTCTGAAGCGGGCGACGGGATTTCAATTCTGGTGACCGAGAGCTTCTTATGGGAAACTCCCACCAACCTAAAAATAGCGTTGACTACTTCTAGTGACTCCGCTAGGGAAAAGCTTTTATCTTCATTCAAATCAAGAAATAATATTTTCACACATCGATAATGTGTTCATGTCCCTCTTGGACCAGATTACTCTTCTTCCGTTGGCATACTTTGCCCATTTCTACCTTGGGAAGGTACATCCAACTCATTGGACTTCAAGACTAGCTGTTCAACCACCTTTGAACAGAGGGGTTGAGGAGGCCATTAAGGACTCCTTAAATTTTCCTGTGGGGTCGGACCTCCAATAGGAGTGTCGGTGGACTAGTTCCACCTGGGCATTTTCTGCCACTAATTAATTCCCAAACTGGGTCCTAAAATACTTCACATCTCCCTTCCAAGATTGATTTGCTATTCCGTAAATTAAACCAAATCGTGTTGTGCTGCGCACACTTTGAAATTTTCTTACATTAATTAAATTTTTACACCGCTTAATTTTTCTTAAACAAAATTTTAAAATATCCATAAATTAAGACCCGCCTGGTCTACAGATCGATTTCTACTTTCAGTGCTTGCACTAAAAATTACAAGGTTTTTGGCCATATAGCTAACCCTGAAACTTTCTGTTTTCAAGTCTGCTGCAATGGCCTACCCAACCCTAACCTTTTCCTGCAACCTGCCAACAAGCCATGAAGCCCGTAACCTTGCTCCTACCATTAAATTTGGATCCGGATTTGAAGATCTCGAGGTCAAACTCGGGAAAACCCCGTTCATGGTAATGAAGATCGCCGCTCCAGAGATACATGAGTCGTCTGCAGAATTCAATTTGAAATGTCTTTAGGACTTCCCTGCCACAAGAAGGCTAAAGCTACTACCAACACGGCACCCGTCAAACCCGCTAGCCACGCTGCTGCTAAGGGGAAAGAAGTAATGATTGTTAAGGATCTGACTGAGGGATTAACTGTCCGACCACTTGTTTTTGAAATCAGATCAAGTTTGAGGACTGTACCGCTGACCCGAACTCAAAGGAGGAACCGTAACAGAAAAGTTTGGAGGGCCATCAAAGCCCAAGATCCTGAGAAGACACCCGTTGAGGAGGAGCCTCATCAAGTTGAAGAAGTGTTACCGGAAATTTATCCACTCCTGTGAGGAAGTAGATTTCATCCCCTGACAAATACCATTGGATATGATAGTATCCAAAGGATTACTATCGCATTACCGTCACTTCATGGACACAGTGAGAAGAGGAAGAAGTTCACTCCTATCACTCGAGTTAGTGCAGTTTTCAGAAGGCTTGATACCAAAGAAGGGTGTTATGTTAGCAAGTTACTTAAACGAGTGGAAGATGCAATTTCTCCTCTCATGAAGAAGGAAATTTTCAAGGGTGTTAAAACCGCCAGACAGTCCCACAAGAAAACTGGAGTGCCACCTACCTGCATCCCCGTTTGGTTTTGTTTAGAGAACAGAATTGATACCACAGTGATTACTACTGATTCTACTGCCACGAGGACCGCAGGTCGTTGACCGGTTAAGTCGAGACTGGGTCTGAAGATCTTGCCCATCACCCGTTATGAAGATATTTCTACAATCACAAAGGCAAAGACAAGACGATTACCTGGCACTGTAGTCGGTCTACACCACAGGTAGTATACTTTCCCTCGATATACTGATGTTTCTACTAAGACACTTCGTCCTGAGACATCATCATCGAAAAAGAGAAAGGTATGGGTTCCCAAGGTCGTTGCACTGATACAGTCCAGTGAGCCCGCAGGATAGGAAGTAAAACCAGGATCTGAAATATCTGACATCATCGCGACAATAGCCAACGAGATGGAGGAACAAGTGAGGATGTCCATCAGGGTCCTCCAGATCTTAAAGCGGTCAACGAATCAATAGTTGAAGAGAAAGTTGAGAAACTCAGGATCGAGATTTCCGAGTTAGCTCGAGAACATTGAGTTTCCGTCGATAGCGATAATAAAGATTTGATTACAATGATTACCTGAAGGAGGATTTCATGGATGTCCATGTAATCGAAACCAAAGTCACTACATCTGCGCGCGAGGCTCAACCTCTGACCGAAGAGAACGCCATAGATGAGCTGCGTAGGATTATCCTCCTAAGGGATGAGCAAGTTAGTCTACTGAAGAAAAAAATAGAGGAGATGACTGCAACTATAAGGGCCATGGCCACCATTCAAGGGCAATCACAAGCACCGCAATTAGCTTCTCCAGAGATTAATTAGCCAGAGATCATACACATTATAGATGAAAGAAGAGAGGCTACTTCAGCAAACAAAGATGTGCAACCAAAGAAAGATTATCCATCAAGTGTCATGCTAGAAAAGGAGTTCAGGTAAATGGTTGAACAAGTGCGGGATGCCTTAGCCCAATCCAAGGGCAGTGCATCAATTTTGAAGGGTGGACCTTACCCGAAGGAGTTAGATGTCGTGCCTTTCCCCAAAGGTTTTGTGGCCCTAAACTTTAAAATATTTGACGGGACTGAAAATCCCAGACAACATATGGCGCATTTCCGAGCCAGTTGTGCAACACGAGAAATAATGAAGCTCTACTCTGCCAGCAGTTCGTCAGCAGCTTGTCAGGAATTTCTTTCGACTGGTACGCTGACTTGCCCAACGGATCAGTTAAAACATTTTTCGAGTTGGAATAGCTGTTTGTGAAAAGATTTGTTGGGGCACAACACCGTGTGTCTATCGGAGAGCTCATGATGGAAGAGCAAAAGTCTAGCAAAACTTTGGTAACTATATTTTGAGGTGGAGAAACCTTAGCATGAAATGTGAACCTCGGCTACATGAACATCATACGATTGAAACTCTACTCAAGAGCATTCATGGGCTAGTAGCTTTCATGCTTAAGGGACTCACCATCAAATCCTTCGAGAAACTACTCAATAAAGCCAGCGGTCGTCAAGAGGCGATAAAGCACATGGAGCCACATGAAAAGGCTAAGGTGGCCAAAATGTTTGAAAAGAAATTAAGAGTAGTGGCGACCGTCGATAAAGGAAAGCAACCGATACAGATATATGCAGAAGAACATCGCCAGTCCTCTCAGAAATAGAATCATCAATCCAATCAGCGGCCACCTCAAGAAGGAGCACCTCGAACAGGGGATAAAAAAATATCCCTGTTCGAGCGACAGAAAGTTGTGTATTCCTTCAAGGATGAAGTTGTACCTAAAATATTCTGAAGTCTGATGAAGAAGCCAGAATTTAAACTACCAGATCCAAAGAAGCCCGAAGAGGTGGATAGGAAGAATGAGCCAAATTATTTCCCATACCACCAGTTGCTTGGGCACACTATAGAAAAATGCTTCGTCTTTAAAGACTAGCTCGAGAACAACCTCAAGGAAGAGAATATAACAATCCCGAAAGAATATTTAGAAGAACATGAAAAAGGTTTCTTAAATATGATTTCAACTGAGTCAATCTCCCCAATTGATCTGCATGTCGGAATAGATGGATGGAGTACAACTTGGAATGAACTCAAGAGGGTCCTTAATCAAATACAACATTCATCAAAACAAGCTTCTACAAATACCGAAGAAGAATGGAATGAGGTATGGAGCAGATCATCCAAGAAGATTTTGAACAAGATCCAGTCTGCATCAAAACAAGCCTCCATTAAGAGTTCGCAGTAACGAAGCCCGAGATGAAGGTTTTGCCAGAAGATCCATCATTGTCAAAGACAAAGAAGAAGAAGAAAAACATCACTGGAAAGATTGATAGCATGGGGTGTAGGATAGGGGTTGCCTCTACTAGATTGTTTGTCTCAAATTTGGTGAAGAAAATCCTCGAACCCCTGACATTGTATGATTATCTTTTTGTCCCTCCGGGATCTTATGAATATAATGATTGTGATTTCAGCTACATTTTAACTTTTTTGGTGATAACATAACTAATTATGACCGATCTAGCTTCGATCTTGATCCCCAAAATGATCCTCAAATCATACTCAAGTCCGATGAACTCGTTGTCAAGTCCAAAGAAGACATTAATAATACCGCTTACGACAGCACCAATAACTAGAAACCAATTCTCGAGCAGCATGGTACACTGCTTTCCATAAACTTAGATCTTTTCGACGAAGAGGAAAAGACACCAGAAGATTCAACAATCATATCTCAAGAAGAAGAAATCACATAAGTTAACTTAAGGAGCAGAAAAGAGTTACCACCAAGAACAGCTCCAACAAACAAAGGAAAGTAGATAATGACTCGAGAAGAGATACCCCCACCTCCACCAGTGGAAGAACCACATGATCAAGATAAAATTGGAGGATCATACAAAGTAGACAACAACGTGCTAGCTCATTTGAGGAAGTTGCTGGCCCAAGTAAGCATCTACGACACTCTGATCCTGTCAAAGGAGATGAGAGAGTCTCCGGTTACAGCTTTGCTTGACCAAGAAATTTTCTTAGCTCAATTGGCCAGCACATCCTCAGATNTAGCTCAATTGGCCAGCACATCCTCAGATGAAGTTTGTTAGTTGAAAGAATAGCCTGGGGTAACTTTCACAGATGAAGACTTGCTGCTCGGTACCGCCGACAACAACCGTCCACTCTACATCTCTGTCAACATCGGTATATTTATGTTATCCAGAGTTTTAGTAGATCCTGGAGCATCTCTTAGCTTGATGATCCTACGAACATTAGCCTATTTCGACATTGAAGCTCAAGAGCTTACGGCCGATAAGACGATGTTAAGAGGATTCAATCAAAAGGGAGAAAGAGCCCTTGGATAAATTACATTACTTATGAAGGTTGGAGAACTCATGACAACCGTTAAATTTCATATCATCGACGCCGAAACCTCTTTTAACGCTCTATTGGGTCGACAATGGATTCATGAGCACAATATGGTTCCATCATCTCTACACCAGTGCATCAAATATGGCAAACATGGTTAAGAAAATTGCATCAAGGGAGATCTACAACCATTTTCAGTGCATGAAGTTTGTATCCATAAAGATGTTGTCTACTACGCGCCTCTAAAGAAGACTGTCTTCTCACACGAGATTTTGACAAACAAAGATGAAGATTCAGAAGAATCACAAAAAAACAGCCATTCAACTCCGTTTCAACAATCTTCCACCACTCCTTTACAAAGAGATGGTGAAAGGTCTTCTAGTTCGTGAACCCGAGGTCGAGGCCAGGGAGGAGGAAGGATCAATGTAATGGTTGAATGGACTAGGCCAACTATCAACATTGGTGATGAAGACAGTTTTAAAGATGAAATAATGATGACAAGACGAAAGTGACCTCAGTACGAGAGATCCCTAAAATATACCAAAAAGAATGAATATGAAACAATGTATGATCGGATAAACCACTATGTGAATGTTATGACCCTCATTCCGATTCTCCCTCAAAAGGTTGAGAGTTTAGAGGTCAAGGAAGTCTGTAGTGTTGGTTCAAAGCCTATCAAATTTTACCGTGCTTCTACCTCTACTGAGCTTGAAAAACATGTAAATTTGGATGTTGATTCTAATGAATTAATGAAATTGCTTTTTGGTTACCTCTCGCCCTGTGTTCAAAAGTTAATTCAACAGGGACACTTAACAAAACAAATGCCAAAAGATAAATTTCAACTTTTAAAATTTCAACTTTTTAAAAAACTATGGAATGGTAAAAGTCGAACTCCATATTCAAAAGAGGGTTTCAAATTTGGTACAGTCGGACTAGTTAATGATTCTGAATTTGGCATGGTTGTTACTTGTGAATCAGAAGTGGATTGCCTCGATATTGAGGATGACTCTACTGATCAGCCAATAGAAAATGCTCCCCCAGAGTTTGAGGAAGAAATTAAATTCACTGTTGATGAATTGAAAGAGATTAACCTCGGGACTGAAGAATGACCCCGACCTACATTTATAAGTTCTCTACTTAATAACAAAGAATCTGCAGAATTGATCAAACTATTAACAGGATTCAAAAATTGCTTTGTATGGGGCTACGATGAAATATCAGGACTGTCCGCAGAAGTTACATCCATAAACTCGGGGTGGACAAGAATATAACCCCAGTAAAACAAGCTCCCAGGAGAATGCGCCTCGAGATAGAACAACAAGTCATCGTCGAGGTAAAGAAATTAATAGACGCCAACTTTGTTGAAGAGGAGCAATACCCCACTTGGTTAGCCAACATCGTACCTGTTAAGAAGAAAAACGGACAGATCCGTGTTTGTGTTGACTTCAGAGATTTAAATAAAGCTTGTCCAAAAGACGAATTCCCACTGCCAATACTAGAAATGATGGTGGACATCACCTCGACACACGAGATTTTCTCCTTCGTGGATGAATCATCAAGGTACAATCAAATCAAGATGGCTCCAGAAGACGCAACCCTCGTAGCCTTCAAAATGCCTATTGGTATTTTCTATTACATGGTGATGCTCTTCGACCTAAAGAACGCCAGAGCAACATATCAGCGCGCAATGACAAAGACTTTTGACGACCTCATTCACAACCAAGTAGAATGTTACATGGATGATTTGGTCATCAAAATTAAATAAAAAATAAACCATTTGTACAATTTGAGGATCGTGTTTGAACGATTACGACGATATGACCTCAAAATCAATCCCTTAAACTGCGCCTTTGGCATTACCTCCGAAAAATTTTTGGGATTCGTTGCCCGTCATCGGGGAATCAAGATTGACCCGGATAAGATTAAAGCTATCTTGGAAATGCCTCCTAAACCTTGAAACAACTATATTCCTTCTAGGGGAAGTTGGCATATCCGAGACACTTTATTTCTAATCTCTCTGGTAGGTGTTAGCCATTCTTGGCATTAATTAAAAAGAACGCCATATTTATTTGGGAAGAGAAATGCCAACGGGCCTTTGATGACGTTAAACAATATTTAATGACACCTCCTGCCTTGGCAACCCCTATCCCAAGAAAACTGTTAATACTTTACACAGCGGCTTTAGATGACTCTCTCGAAGCCTTCTTAGCCCAAGTCAATGATGAGGGTAAAAAAAATGTGCTCTACTACTTGAGTCATCGTCTAATACCGACGGAAATAAGGTATCCACCTATTAAGAAGTATTGTCTAGCGTTAATTTTCACCACCCAAAAGCTTAGACATTACATGCTTTCTCATAAGATTACCCTGATCTCAAAAGTTAATCCATTGCAATATCTGATGACCCGACCAACACTCTCCGAACATTTAGCAAGATGGTCAATGATCTTATTACAATTTGATATAACTTTTGTTCCCCTCCGTGCTATTAAGGGACAGATACTAGTAGACTTTCTCGTTGCACACCCACTGCCAGTTGGGTCCTCTCTCAACAATGAGTTACCAGATGAACAAATACTATAAATGGAATTCTCCAGTGCACAACGTTGGGAAATGTACTTTGATGGTGCTTCATCAGCCAGAAAAGACAAAGGATCAGGCACAGTTATACCAGGCAAAGCATGGATTAGTTTGATCTTTATCATGCCAGATAAGGGTATGTTGAGGTTTTTGTACCACCCGACAGAGTCATGCACCAACAATGAAGTAGAATATGAAGCTTTAATCACCGGGTTGGAAATGACAATCTCAATGGATATAACAAATTGCCATCTACGGTGACATCCAACTCGTCATCCAGCAAGTTGTCGGACAATACAAAATTTTGAAACCAAGATTAGCAGAATGCCATCGGTACATGATGAAGCTCCTGGAGAAGATCCCTGATGTGAGTTTCTACCGGATTCCTACGGGAGATAATGCCCACGCTGATGCTCTAGCAAATCTTGCTAAAGAAATGGTGTGTCCCCCGGAGGATTCCATTAAAGTCACAATGCAAGGAAGACGAGTCTTGTCTCAGATCAACTTTGAAACTCTATACAAGCTTGGAAAAGAAGAAACAATAAATACAGTTGTAAACATCAATAAAGATTAGCGCAAGCTATTAATAGAATATTTGCATACTGGAAAGCTGTCAGAAGACAAGTCTGAGGCGCACCACATCACAAGGAGGGTCATGTCTTACGCCCTGATGGGAAATGTTCTATACAGAAGATCGTTCGACCAAATGTGGCTACGGTGTTTGAGCAGAGCCGAAGCACAGAATATTGTCAAAGAAGTACATGTCGGATTGTGTGGTGCTCACCAGTCAAAGCCGAAAATGAAAATGAAGATCAAAAGAGTCGGGTATTATTTGCTAGCAATGATGCCCGATTGCATGGAAACAACCAGAAAATGTCACCAATGCCAAGTGCATGGGGTAGTCTTACACCATTTTCCTCGTGGCCATTCGAGTGTTGGGGTACGGACATCATAGGTCTGATAGACCCTCCATCTTCCAAAGGACACAGGTTAATACTTGCCGCTATAGTTTATTTCCCCAAATGGGCAGAGACAGTACCATTACGTGAGGTTACGACACAGCACGTCCTTCAATTTTTCAAAAACCAAGTCATCTACTGTTTCAAAATACCGTGAAGGATAATTTCCAACAATTGGATAGCTTTCAGAAGTCCAAAGATCAACAATTTCATCAAAAGACATGGGATAGACCGGAGATACTCTATGATTTACTATCCCAGAGCAAATGGTATGGCTAAGGCTTTCAACAAAACACTGGTTCAGATTTTGAAGAAAACACTAGATGAAAATAAAAGGGATGGGCACAACAAACTATTGGAAGCCTTATGGGTCTACCGGACGACTTTCAGGACTCCCACTCAGTTTACACCCTATATGCTCATGTATGGGTCTAAGGCCGTGCTACTGTTAGAAGTCAAGACACCATCTCTCAGAGTCGCCGTTGTTAACCAACTCACAATGAAAGAAAGCATAAAACTCAGACTTGAAGAACTGGAGAGTCTCGAGAGAAAATGACTGGAAGCACAACAACATTTGGAGCTTTACCAGATGAAGATGGTACAAGCCCATGACAAATTGGTCTGCCCAAGGACATTCAAAGTTAATAACCTCGTACTTGTGCTCAAAAGGCCTATTCTTGTATGCCACAAAATAGGTGGAAAATTCAAGCCAACTTGGGAAGGATCATTTGTCGTTGAAAAGGTCTATACAAAAGGATCCTGCCAGTTAGTGGACTTCCAAGGCGAAAGACCCATGTTACCAATTAACGGACAATATCTGAAAACCTATTACGCAACATGATGCCGCTTGCTTTTAAACTTTGAAACTTTGAAACTTTGAATGTTTTAAGTTTATCGATGTGGCCAAATGTCTATGACCGGGTCCAAATTTTGTAATTAACCTCAATATAATGAAAATTTTGAGAAAGAAATTTTAAACTTCAAATTCTCTTCTTTCCACTTTTAAGTATAATATTCCACTAAATTAAATAAAACTCATACATAAAATAAACAATTCATTGTACCAAAACAAACTAAAATTTACTTTAATGAATACTTTGCTTTATTCTTGTTCATGCTAAGTTTCGGTCCACTGACTTTTTTCCTGTCGTCTGCAGAAAAATGTCAGGACAGAGGTTGATCTTTGCTTTCCAGTATGGCTAGAACCTCGCATTAAATGAGGAGATGGCATCGTGGGGTGGTACCATACACTTCAACGTGGATTTCAACCAGGTTGACCTAGACTACGAAGGTCCTATAATGGACGTAGTCAGCTGCAAAGAGAAAGAGTGAGTTCCTTCTCTACTGAGAGTGACCGCTAAAGATAATGTATCACACAAGGGCAAGAATGTGATAACAAAGCGAGATTCGTTGGAGGGGCCCAGCTGTCTGCCCTCCAAGGTAGCTACACCAGCCGGGGGCCTAGTAGCCACCAATAACAAATGACTGCCAAGTACTCTGTTTCACAGGATGCAATGCAGGAATGCCAGCCGCAAGAATTAGAGAGCTTTTCTACGATAAGAACGCAAACATCAGAGAGAGATGAACAACTTGCTCACCCCTATTCCTGAGGGGCACATTTACGATCCAAACCTGAAAGAAACTTATGCTAGCTTTCCCACCAAGGATGAAGACCAGGGTTTGTGACAGAGTTAAACACACTTTCAGCTTTAGATGTTTTGTGCATGGGTTGCCAGACGTGCAATGTTGAAATACCGGCCGGGACATAAGCCACGAGTGCGTTTATAGAATGCTTTGATTGCAATGTTCTGCATCTACAACATTTCAGTACATTGGAAGAGTACACTTCAAGCACCAACGAGTCTCGGACTTTGGATTTCATGATGGATGAACCATATGTCCCACTGGGGACAGATCAATATATACCGTGGAGCCCAAAGTCGTGCATCCCGCTAGAGACCGGGTCTCATATTCCAGATCGACCAGCACCAGTTTTGGTTCCCGCCGAGGCTCGAAGGAAGGAATTCCCGCGACAGCTGCCAACCTCTGGTATGGTAGAATACTACAAGATAAGTAAAGTAAATAAAAGAGAATTCGATTTTTATGAAGAAGTTCAGGGAAAGTTTGTCAATATATTGGAAGGTCTGGAGCTGTACACCAGGGTTTTCTCCGAGACTGATAAAAGAAGCATTTTGGACTGTATCTTTGATTTAAGAGACAGAGGACGAGCGGGCCTTCTCATGGAAAGGACATATTCCAAGCCAAAAAAATAGATGAGAGGGAAGGGAAAAATCATCATCCAGTGTGACTGTTGTTATAACTTCACAAATGACAGACAGGGTAATCCGCCTGGGATCCTCAGACATGATCAAGTAGATCCGCTACTGCCAATGATAAAATGGATGATAAAAAGGATAGTCAAATGGAGTATTCTAGCGGCTACCTGCATTCCCAACAGTTGTATTATTAATATTTATGAAGAGGGTGATTGCATTCCCCCATACATTGATCATCATTATTTTTTGAGACCCTTCTGCACGGTCTCATTTCTGAGCAAAAGCAATATTTTATTTGGGAAAGAAACCGATATTGTCGGCCCTAGTGAGTTCAAAGGTTCTGTGAAGATTTCTCTGTCAGTCGGTTCAGTACTTGTTCTTAAAGGCAACGATGCAGACATTGTCAAATATTGCATTCTAGGAGTATGACACTGTAGGGTGTCTGTGACTTTTCGCAGGATGGATGACAGTAAAATGCCCTATGGATTCTAGCAGGACCCAAAATTGGATGAGTTACTTCCATACGAGCTGTGAGAAGGTTGTACCTCTAAGTACATGCAAAGGGAACTCTTATCCTGGAGCATGACTTAGAAGGTCTGCTTGATCAGGAACTCAACATATTTGTCACAGAGGGTTCACTTTCTTTCTTTTAATAGCATGACATGTATCTAATGTATTCAATCGATAATGTATTCATAACATGAGATGTTCTCGATGTATTTCGACATGGACTACATAATGTACCTTGTGAGGCGTTAGCTTATGTTCGATTTATGACATCTCTGTTGGACCAAATTAATGGAAATTTCTCTCAAATTGTGACTTTCTGTCAGTTGCCTTTTTGTATGAGGGATGAAAGCCACGAACCACGCGTTGGTTCAAAATTTCAATGAACAAAGAACAAAACAACAAATCTTTAACAATAAATAAAATATAAATGAAAAAGAAAATAATCACAAATAAATAAACAACAAAATAAATTTCTTTTGAAAATCAACCAATTAAAATTAAAACTTATGTCTTTTGAAAAATTAAATGTGATAAAAACAATAAGAAAATGAAACGAATCTGTTGAGTGGATCCTCTCATTTTTGGAGTTTCCTACTCTTTGTGTGCGCAACACAACCGTCTTTATCTACCTTAACTCTCTTCACATCCCAGCAGAATTTCACATTCTGCACAAAATCCCATAAAACTCTACAAATCTTCTTCAATAAAATCAGCATTTCCACATGATACACTTCTGCAAATTCAACACTACAAGCTTTTTGTACATTTCAATTCTCATTTTTGAATCAGTATCTAAATTGTGATTCTTATCTTTCGAGGTCGATACCTAAATTTTAACTCTCTTCTTGAGTTGATACCTACATTTCAATTCTCACATTTCGAGGTTGATACCTAAATTTCGACTCTCTTCTCGGAATTGATACCTAAATTTCAATTCTTACATCTTCGAATCAGTACCTAAATCTTGATTCTCACATTTCCAAGGTCTACACCTAAATTTTGACTCTCTTCTAGAATTGATACCTACATTTCAATTCTCACATTTGGAGGTCGATACCTAAATTTTGACTCTCTTCTTCGAAATTGATACCTAAATTTCAATTCTTACATCTTCAAATCAGTACCTAAATTATGATTCCTATCTTTCGAGGTCGATACCTAAATTTCAACTCTCTTCTTGAATTGATACCTACATTCCAATTCTTACATCTTTGAATCAGTACCTAAATCCTGATTCTCACATTTCGAGGTTGATACCTAAATTTCAACCCTCTCTTCTCGAAATTGATACCTAAATTTCAATTCTTACATCTTCGAATCAGTACCTAAGTCCTGATTCTCACATTTCGAGGTCGATACCTAAATTTCGACTCTCTTCGTGGAATTAATACCTAAATTTCAATTCTTACATCTTCAAATCAGTACCTAAATCCTGATTCTCATTTTTTGAGGTCGATACCTAAATTTCAACTCTCTTCTCGGAATTGATACCTAAATTTCAATTCTTACATCTTTGAATCAGTACCTAAATCCTAATTCTCACATTTCGAGATTGATACCTAAATTTTGACTCTCCTCTCGGGATTGATACCTACATTTGAATTCTCATTTAAATCAGTACCTAAATCCTGATTCTCATCTTTTGAGAGCGATACCTAAATTTCGACTCTCTCCTTGAGATTGATACCTAAATTTCAATTCTCACATCTTCGAATCAGTACTAAACTCTGATTCTCATCTTTTGAGCTCAGTACCTAAATTCTGACCCATCTTGTCTTTTCAGAATTGATACTTAAATTTCAATTTCCACCTCAAGGTCAGCACATGCATTTTGATCCCCATCCTCTAGAAATTTCTGAAAATTCATTACTCAAAATTCGCTCTTAGATCCCCAATGAGAGTCCCTACTCCTTAATTTCAATCATACAATCATCCACTAGTATCCCTAGTGGAAATAAAACAAATCACACACACAACTCTACACATATTTTTGGGTTTGTTGACTTAGGAGTTTGTATTGGTTTTTGTTGATCTCGTCGGTCAATGCTAATACGCGTGGTGTGCTTGCCCAGCACACCATGCCTATTGGGGGTCCATTTGTTGACCTCACTTTTGGTTGAGGTTTAGTTTTCCCTCTTTAGTAGCCTAAGGTCTAGCCATAGGATTTTCTTACTGACTATTCTTAGAAAGCTAGACATGGAACCCTCACCACTAGAAATTCTACCATCTTCTCTACTCAACTCGAAGTTCCACGTATTGATCCTAACCTCTAAGTACTTAGTAGGTGAGGTCACTATAAGGGAAACTCAAGATGTGTCACCCTTAGGACTGCTGGACCTTAGGGTTGACCCTGGGTGTTGGTCTGGAGTTAAGTCACTCGCTACACTCAAATAGTCTAGAAGATGTGAGGATTTAGGTCGTGACAAACGACAACCTCGAAATCCTAAGACGAGTTAGGACTTATATTGTATAGCAGGGCTCTGCAAAGGCCTAAAGA
>NEWO01000395.1:574482-595873 GCA_003013225.1 Phalaenopsis aphrodite
TAAATAAAATTCAAAAAAATCATTAAATTTGGTCCAAAGACTTCTCTAGTCTAAAGTTACCTCCAGTAAAAATTTCAAGGGATTAGAATTTACCCTGGTCAAGTTATGAATTTTCTTTCAAAAATCCTATTTTTGTATGAAAATAATTATATAAATTAAATTAAATTTTGAAAAATCACATTTTCTTCTCTGAAGTCTTAATTGACTCATAAAAATTTCAAAGTCATTTGAATTGAATTTGACAAATTATGAAGTCTTAGAGCCTTAGGGGCAAATGTGTAAATTTGGAAAATTAGCCTTAATTAACATTTAGGTTTAATTTAAAAAGAAAAATGGGTAACCTCTGATTTCAATTAACTCATTTGATGACTAAAATAAAAAATGGAACTAGTTGGTAGAAACCCATTTCACCCTCTTTAATTAAAGATAAATTAATGATTTCCTAAAATTATCAAATTCATGAAGTTCACTAAATTAAATGATATTGGATTTAGGGGTATGTATTTTGAAGTCAATAATTAATCAATTTAATACCCCTATTTTGATTTTCAAATAAGATTCAAATCATGAATTATGACCACCTAAAGCTTAATCTTTTCGAAGCTAATTAAGACGCTCACCTAGGTCATAAGGGCTTAGTAGTGACTTAGGATAAATCAAGTTTCATTTAAATGAGGATTAGAAAATTAAATATCATTGAAAATTAAAACATTTTTCAAACACTACAAGCCCAATTAGGGTTAAATTTTGGCTAAGTGTTCCAACAAAACTAACTTACCTCTTTAAGGGTTTTCACCCACATAATTCTTAAATTGAATCACAAGTGACAATTAACCTATTCTTAGGGATAATTGGGACATTAATGGTATTTACAGGATGAATTATTAAGCAACATAATAAGTTTAAAAAAACTCGGGACTTTTCACTAGGCAGCGAGAGAGTGGCACGAACCTGCTTCTTTCTCTAGATCTGTTGGATACCTCGGAGATCTACTCAACTTAATATGTTTTACTTGGCAACATCGTCCTTAACTAAACTCCTAAGGACCCCACCAAGATATGATCTAGGGTTAGATAAGTCGTCAAAATTTTACTTCTCTGTTTTATATAAACTGCCTTAACATGCATTTCAAGTTTCAGGTGGTGGAACGAGAAGACTCACCAGGTACGCTTTTATAGTTTTTAGCGTTATCTTTTTTGTACTTTCACACTGTACTTTTATACCTACAAAACTTGCATGCTAAATAATGACACCACCCTGCATGAAAACTAAAACTATAAGGATAGCCACAATACCAAAACCAAAGCCAAAACTAAAATCAACCAAGATAAAATCCATCACCACAACATTCAAAATATAAAACAACTCAAAATTTAATCACAAACATCGCACAAAACTATAATTGCAACTAAATTAAGACGTCTCTATTAGATGACCAGGAATCCCTCGGAGGAGATAACCTACGGTTGCTAACGAGGCTTCCCACGGTCTAAATGAAATTATGGAACTCATTAAGTTGAGTTTAGTAAGTTCATTTGGACTAAGTGAATCCAATAGAAAATAGTGGTGCCGGAATGAGGGAACCGTAGGATCCTAACCGGAGTCACTCTAATCAACTTCAATATGCTCCCATAAAATTTAAAGAACTTCAACCATAGGGCCACCTGATTTGACATTATAACTTGACACACTAGAAAACTCAAACTCATCGCCGCAGGGGCTTGGAGCTAGCATGGTGGGCAGCACGACTATCTTCAATAGCAAAACCTGTCTTCCCCAGCTAAACCAATTGTTCCTTCCTTAGACTTAAACAAAAAAGCCATAGGACTTCGAGGGTGCTTTCTTATGCAACGTAAATCCTCACCTTATCTTTAGGCCTTTTTATAGCCTTGTTATACGATATAAGCTCTAACTCGTCTTAGGATTCCGAGGTTGTCGTTTGTCACGACCTAAATCCTCACATCTTCCAAGCTATTTTTGTGATAGTTTCACGCGAATGTAAGCCCTAATTAATAAAATTGGCAGGATGAAATATCTAAATATTTCTCCTCAAAATTGAAGCCAAACATTAGGATAGCTTTGGAAGTCACCGAGGTTATCCTCTGGATCCATAACATCCCCTAGCTTTATCTTCTTTGGACTCTACAATAAAATGTTCTAAATTTGAGCCAATCCCCTTTCACACCTCTACATCCGATCTCATTGAAAAGTCCTACCCTTTAAAACTCCTTGAAGATAATATTTCCTGAATTTTATCGAGAGTCTTCTTAGGTGACTTTGGTCATTTAAGATGTAATTAACTAAAGGGGCTTTCCTTTATAGGAAGCATGTCCGAACCCAGCTTAATATAAACTTTATTTAATCCTTTTATATTAAATAAGGGAACTTGTCGGCAAATACAATAGTTTCGTAGACCAGATGAATGTCATACTTCTTTTAGTTTATTTGATTGAGCCTCATCCTCAAGTCTTGTGTTTATCCTTCGGGATAGATACATGATTTGAGGTATAGTGCTCTTTCATTTAAATTATGAAAAATATGGGGTCAGTTTGATTTCATACTTCTCTAAACTTCAACATCCTTCCGAAGCATGCAATGAGATTTTGATTCCGGTGACCGACAGCTTCTTACGGGCAACTCCCCACCAACCTAAAAATAGAACAGACATAAACTTCTAAGAGAGAATTGAGAGTGCTTGAAAAGAGAGAAAGGCCTGGAGTGAACTTCTAGAGATTTGCTTTGGAAGGATTGTGAGGTAAGTTGTATTTTTCATTTCTTTTATTTGTAAACTTATTTTTATCTATGAAGTACGTGTTTTAACGTATCCTTCTTATGAATTCTCAGTAGTCTTCTTTATTCTTCTCTCTACTTTGAAGAAATCATTTTGTGAAGAATTGATTTTGTTTTCTGCGGGTTTAAATGTCGATAATTTGTGATGATTTGAACTCTGATCTTCATTTACTTTTCAATCTGGCCAATTTAATTGTTAAAATATGTTGAGAAACATATGTTCTAAAAAGGAGATATGATTTCTACAACAAAGGGAGAATCACATTTGATTTCATGGGAGAGTATGTCATCCATGGGATTGCATGCAAATAAATAAGGAAATATACTTCGTTGGATGTAGAATTGGAAGATTTTAAGGTGACATATTAAAATCCCTAATTTAGTTCAGTTGATTGGAAACTAATGCGAGCATGTTATCCCTCATGCAAGGGAGTAGTGGAAGCTCTGGAGTGACAGCCGGTTGCCGGCGTTATTTCAGGTTGGTTTGTGGGGAGTGCCCGTAAGAAGCTGTTGGTCGCTGGAATCAAAATCCCATCGCCCGCTTCGGAAGGACATTGAAGTATGAAATCAAACTGACCCCATATTTTTCATAGTTTAAAATGAAAGAGCATTGTACCTCAAATCCTGTGTCTATCCCAAAGGATAAACACAAGGATTGAGGATGAGCCTCGATCAAATAAACTAAGGAAAGTACGACATCCGTTTGGCCTGTGAAACCTTTGTATTTGCCGACAAGTTTCCCTATTTAATATAAAGGATTAAATAGGGTTTATATTAAGCTGGGTTCGTACATACTTCCTATAAGGGTAAGCCCCTATAGTTAATTACATCTTAAATGACCAAAGTCACCTAAGAAAACTCTCGATAAAAATTAAGAAATATTATCTTCAAGGAATTTCAATGGGTAGGACTCTTCAACAAAATTGGACGTAGAGGTGTGAAAGGGGATTAGTTCAAATTTGGAACATTTTGTTGTGGAATCCAAAGGAAGAGGAACTAGGGGATGTCATGGATCCAGAGGTGAACCTCAGTGACTTCCCAAGCTATCCTAATGTTTGGCTTCAGTTTTGAGGAGAAGTATTTAAGTATTTCATCCTGCCAATTTTATTAGTTAGGGCTTACATTCGTGTGAAATGATCACAAAAATAGCCTGGAAGATGTGAGGATTTAGGTCGTGACAAACGACAACCTCGGAATCCTAATACGAATTAGGGCTTATATTGTATAGTAGGGCTATGCAAAGGCCTAAAGATGATGTGAGGATTTACGTTGCATAAGCAATCAACCTCGAAGTCCTATGGCTTTGTTGTTTATGTCTAAGGAAGGAAGATTGGTTTAGCTGGGGAAGACAGGTTTTGCTGTTGAATATGGCCGTGCTGCCCACCATGCTAACTCCAAGTTCCTTGTCATGATGAGTTTTAGTTATCTAGTGTGTCGAGTTATAATGTCAAATCAGGTGGCCCTATGGTTGAAGTTCTTTAAATTTTATGAGGGCATATTAAAGTTGATTAGAGCGACACTGGTTAGGATCCTACGGTGCCCTCGTTCCGGCATCACTATTTTCTATTGGATTCACTTAGTCCAAATAAACTTATTAAACCCAACTTAATGAGTTCCATAATTTCATTTAAACCGTGGAAAGACTTGCTAGCAACCGTAGGTTACCTCCTCCGAGGAATTCCCAATCATCCGATAGAGACGTCTTAATTTAGTTGAAGTTGTGGTTTTGTGTGATGTTTGTGATTAAATTTTGAGTTGTTTTATATTTTGAATGTTGTGGCGGTGAGTTTTATCTTGGTTGATTTTAATTTTTGTTTCGGGTTATGGTTTTGGTTATGTGGCTATCCTGATAGTTTTGGTTTTCATGCAGGGTGACATCGTTGGTTAGCATGCAAATTTGCAGGTATAAAAGTATAGTATGAAAGTACAAGAAAGACAACGCTGAAAATTGTAAAAGTGTACCTGGCGAGTCTTCTCGTTCCACCACCTGAAACTTAAAATGCATGTTAAGACAGTTTATGAAGAGCAGGAAAGGTAAAATTTTTGTAATTTTCCTAACCCTATGTCATATCTTGGTGAGTTCTTAAAAGTTTAATTAAGGATGATTTCATTGAAAGAATATTAAGTTTAATAGGCCTATGAGGTATCCAACGAGTTAGGAGGGGGAAGCAGATCCATGCCTCCCTCTCATCAACTAGTGAAAAGCCTCGAGTCCATTTAAACTTATTATGTTGCTTAATGATTCATCATGAAAATACCCTTATTATTCAGCGAACATTGACGTCTCAATTATCCCTAAGAATAGGGTAATTATCACTTATCATTTAATTTGAAAATTATGTGGGTGAAGACCCTTAAAGGGGGCAAGTTAGTGTAATTTGAACACTTAGCCAATTTTTTAATCCTAATTGGACTTTGTGGTGTTTCAAGGATGTAGATATAATTATGTTCATTTTTCTAATCCTCATTTAGTCAATTTTGATTTAGCCTAAGTCACCACTAAGCCTTTAAAACCTAGATGAGTGTCTTAATTAGTTTTGAAAAGAGTTAAGCTTTAAGTGTTCATGATTCATGATTTGAATTTTATTTGAAAATTAAAATAGGGGTACTAAATTGATTAATTATTGGTTTCAAAAGTCATACCCCTAAGTCCAGGATCATTTAATGTTAATAAACTTCCAAATTTTAATAATTTAGAAATTTATTAATCTTAATTAAGAAAGTGAGATTGGTTTCTACCAATTAACCCCTTTGTGTTTCAAACATCAAATAAATTGATTAAGATCAGAGGTTGCCCATTCCCATCATGGACTTAAGCCTAAATGTTGATTAAGGCAAGATTTCCAAAATTACACATTTGCCCCTAAGACTCTAACATTTCATAATTTGTCAAGTTCAATTCAAATGACTTTGAAGTTTCTATCCTACCTCATTCATGGGTCAATTGAGATATTAGAGGAGAAAATGTGATTTTTCAAAATTTAATTTAATTTATATAATTATTTTAATGCAAAAATAGGATTTTTCAAAGAAAATTCCGAACTTGACTAAGGAAAATTATAATCCCTTGAACTTTTTACTGGAGGTAGACCTAGACCAGGGGAGCCTTTGGATCAAATTTCATAATTTTTTAAATTCATTGTGATTTATTAGAATTATTTTAATTTCTGAGTTATTTAATAAAAATAAAATATTTTAAGTGGTGAAAATTAAGTTTTATATTTTTGGAAAATCTCTCTAAGGTCGAAGAACTAAAAGGAGTAAATTTTATATTTTTTTAATTTTTCCTTAATTTATTGGAATTATTTTAGTGAAAAAATCATTTTTAGCCTTTAATGATTATTTTTAAGCTTTGAAAATGAATATCTTTATTTAGAAAATCAGGAAAAATATTCTAATTGTTCCTAAGTGATTAGGAAACAATTTAGAACATTTTCATGAGTTTTATTATTCTTATGATTTTTATGAATTTTTAATTATTTAAATATTTAGAATAGACTAAAAATTAAGTTTTTATTTTAAATATCATTTTATTTTTAGAAAATACCCCTGATCACAGAGAACTCAAAAAACTAAGTTTCATAATTTTTTGAGTTATATTTTGATTTTTTTAAAAATCATTTAAAAGTTAAGAGTGGTATTTATCTTTAAAAATCAATTTTAGTTATCAAATGAACTCAAAATATTTTGAAATTTTTATGATGAGTTATCTGGATCATAAATCATAGTGGAGATAAAAAATCAAGTCATTTAAATGTTTATATTTTTCAAAATTAATTATCTTAGTGATTTAGTATTTGGAAAATTTAAGGATGTTTTAAATGACTTGTTCCATGAAATTATTTTCAAAGGTTTTTCTGGTCATGGTGGACCTTCCAAAATTTTCTTAGGATTTAATAACCAATATGCTAATTTCCATGATTATTTTAAGGAAATGATGTGAAATAACTTGAAAAAATATGTGTCTTTGTATAGGGACCTTCTCTAACTTTGGAAAAATCATAGAATACTTCTCCTGACAGATGCTACAACATGTCAAAATTTCAAGCCAAGGTGATGTGTCAATATGCATGGAGAATCAAATGATTGCAAATAGTGTTTAATTAATTAAAAATGTTTCATGTATCAAATGGAATTGAAAATTATCCACATTATTCTCCTCTGTTCACTGAGCAAGAGGGTATTTTTATTTTATTTTTGTGATTTTTCTACACAAAGTTATGTATTTTTGAATTTTTGGGGATTAAATAAATAAGAAAATACCCATACTTTTCTATTTAAACCGCGCGTGCCACCTCAACCTACGATGGCTCCGAAAGCATGCGTGACGCGCTCTAGTTGGACGCCGTCGTCCACATAGCTTGCTGACTCGGCCCGCTGTTTATGTCTCGAAGTGTTGTCCGACTTGATCTCCCCCATCCATTTAATACACGCTCGATCGGACGGCTCCCCGTCATCGTCCCCGATAGGATGATCCCGTGCCCGTCCACACTAAAACCTTAAGATCTCGGTCTAAACTCAACCAAATCACTTCGAGTTTGATCCTATGGACTCGTCTAAGTAATCAAACACATTCATACAGTTAAGATGCCATGAAATCAAGCTTAAGTAAATGGAGAATCAAAATAAGCTCGGGAGAAGGAGAAGTTTTATACCTTTGTTCTGAGAAGGGAGGCTTCAATCAGAGGTGCTCGGCACATTCGTTGGGGTCCAAGGAGACTAGGGATTGATTCCCTGGTCTTGTTGTAAGGTCTAGGTATGAATTTGACCAAGCTCGATTTCAGGCGTTGTCCTAGAGCTATGGTAGAGGCTCTGTGGAAGGGGAATTTGATAGGGCTTTGGCTTCTTTCACTCTTGTGAAGGTGTGGGCACAAGCAATTGAAGTTTGGTGGAGTGTGGAGGTGCATTGGGTTCTATCCTAGTTTCCGGCAAGGTTTCAAGCTCAAAATTGAGCTCCGACAACACGAATGGGTGAGGGAAAATGGTTGGAATGGACTGAGGGAATCTTAGGGAAACTCTGTATGAAGTTTGGAGAGTCCTCTCTAAGGAAATTTCAACACTTAGTTTAATTTCCATGGAGGGGACCTTTTATAAAAATGGTGGCTTTCATGGCCAATTAAGTGGTGTAATGTGGTGCTTAGGTGGAGGGCAGATGAGCTCCATAGTTTGATTTGGATTAGCTGGCCTCTAGGTTTGATTTGGGTGAGGTGCCATGGGGGTGGATCTCGGTTTTGGGCTTTTCCGGCCACTAGGCTAGCCGACCAGGTAGGGGGAGCTGGCTAGGAGCTCAGGGAACCCAGAGGAATCCATCACAGCAATTTAATGCAAATGTGTTTGGATTTGGCAAACATATCTTAAGCATGTGCATTTTTGGAAATAAGATCCATTAATTTGGGAGACCTTTGGTCCATGGCTTTAATTAGGTGATTTCAGGGTGCTTGGACTAGTCACTAAGTCCAGCTAATGGCTGTGGTGGAGTTAATTTGGTGGCTTTAAGGTGGTTAGGTCACATTTAGTGTATGTGTCCAAGTGGGTGCAAATGACAAAAACTTCAGTTTGGGCTAGGTTAGCCATGTCAATTGGCCTAAATAATTGTTGCATTTGGTGTAGATGATCATAATTAACAACTTTGGTGAAGGATGGAAGTGTTTTTGAGTTCAATTGAAGGGTCAATTTGAAGGAATTTTGAACTTTAATCAATTTGGTCATGTTGGGCTAGGCTTGGGTCTAGCTTGGGTTAGCCTTGGGCTAAGTCCAAATTGATTGTTGTAAATTGTCAATAGGGACTTCATGAAGAGTTTGCAACAAGAATTGGATGCCAATTTGGAGGTTAAGGCAATCAATTGGGTGAAATTTAGGGACTTAGCCAATTTGGGGCTAAATTTGGGAATTTTGGATTTAGGCCAAAATCAAGGATTTGAGGCTTCACCAACACCAATTTATGGTTGATCTTGATGTATGGGAATGTAATAAAGATTTTTCAAAATTAATTGAGGCCAATTGACTAGGCCATTAGTTCAATTTGGTGAAATTAAGTCATATGGTCAAAATTGGGATTTTGACCCAAATCAAAATTGGGCTCAAATTATGGACCAAATGAGCTTTGATTTGGTTTAGTTTGGTCATATAAAAAATTAATTTGAGTTTAGGATTGGAATTGGGGTCAATTGAAATCAAATTTATGGACATTTGAGATAGATTTGGGGAAATTCGGGTCTTTAAAGGGCAATTTGGGGATGTTGGTTAAAGATAGTCAATTTGGACAAATTGGATCATGGGGTTGTTGAGAGAAAAGAAATTGGGAATATTTGGGATTTATTGGGATTTTCTGGGAATTTTTAGAATTTTTAGAATTTTGGTTCAAAGAGGGGTATTTTGGTAATTAGGGGGTGTTTTAGGGGTAAAAGGTCAAGATGGGTATTTTGGTAGAGTTGAGGTACCAACCATCACCAATAAGCCATGGACCAAAGGAAACCCCATTTTGGGTCCTCTACATAGTGGTCTTAGCTAAACCATGGCCCAAGGACTAGTAGGTTTAGGGGACCATCTACATGAGTATCCCAAAAGATCAAGGGATCTAGGCTAGAAATTTGAGTTCAGGGTTGTGAGTGATTGTGAGTGTAGATGAGGGTAGTTAATGCCTCAGCTCCAGACCAACACCTAGGGCTAACCCTAAGATCCAGCAATCCTAAGGGTGGCTCATCTTGAGTTTCCCCCATAGTGACCCCACCTACTAAGTACTTAGAGGTTGAGACCAACATATGGAACTTCAAGCTGAGTGGAGAAGGGTTTGGAATTTTTAGTGATGAGGGTTCCATGTCTAGTTTTCTAGGAATAGTCAACAGGAAAAGTCCTATGGCTAGATCCTAAGCTACTAAAGAGGAAAAATTAAACCTCAACCAAAAATGAGGTCATCACTGGTATCCTCCAAACTCTGGATTAGTCAATGTTCGTTATAGCGCTTGGGAGACGGTAGAGATTAGGATTACTCTTACTCAGCACAAAACAATTTTTAAATATATTTTTTGAATGATTTCAATTTTTTCACAAGCCATATTTTCATTGTAAAGGGGAAGCGTCTTTTCTCATACTTGAACTTTTCGTCAACAAAAATTTTTATTTTATTTCAGCAATTTTACTTTTGAATGTTTAGCATCTAGTTTAACTTAACTGTTATAGTCGTACATCTGCAAATTTAGTAGCATTTCACTTGAGTTGTTTAACTTCAAACTTCTGACTTTACTTATTTTTATTTTTATTTTAATTTAAGAATAGAATATTAACAACTAGCTTATATATATTTCCAGCTTCTACGTGGGATCGACATCTAGGACTCCATTAGAGCCCTGTATTACTTGAACGATATGTATACTTGAGTTATATGTAGAAGGAAATTAGAGGTTTAAATGAGGTTTTAAAGATAAATTATTTTCATTAAAGTTAAATTATTGTTTGGGTTACATTGCATATTTATTATTAATTTAATCTTAAGTTTCCGTGCATCGCCGGGACGCTAACATGAATGACCATTCGAGACTATAGTGAAGGTTGCCCCTCAGTCTGGAAGAAATTTCAAAAATACTTTGTGTTTAAATAGGATGCAAGAAGACAATCCCACTACAATCATGCCCAAGATGTTGACGTGAATGACCTATCTAGACTGCGATGATTGCTGCCCCCCACATCCCAAGAATGTTTTAAGAATGATCTTCAAAATGCAAAGAAAATTCATTCACTTGTTGGTTGATATACATTATTTGGAAATGAAGTAGTGATTCAACATGTCAGAGCTGACAGTGTTGAAAGGTGCTTTGTTTCCCACTGAAGGCGCCAAACTGATGTTTGCTACAAAATTCACATAAGTAAAGTAATTGATTATTATCTTAGTGTTGCACGAAAATTTAGCACACTCAAATAAAAGAAAAATAGTCATTGATGATGCCATAAGTTTTTTCGTAGAAAACTCATAAAGGGAAAAAACCATGGGGCCTAGCCTAGTTGTAAAATTCAATTTTGTATTGATGATTACAGAAATCTCTTGCCTCACAAACAGGAAAGGGTTACTAGATTTTTCAATATTATAATGTCGACTGAAACTGTCTGATTAGTGGTGCTTGACGGCGATCAATGGTTGTGAGTGACGGTAGACAATGGTCAACGGCAGTAAGCAAGTGTCTACAATGGTCATCGTCGATTAGAGATGGTCAGCAGTGGTCGGTGATGGACGACGATGGCGGTGGTCGATGATGATCGGTGGTAGTCGACAACGGTCACTAGTGGTCAATAGAGGTCGGCGGTGGTCGATGAGGGGTGGAGCTCTATTTATAGTATTTTGTATGCAATTTATGTGGAAATATGAATCATTCTGATTGGACAGTTTAAAGAGCTTCATTCGATCAGATGTCGTTGATGGTCATTTGAGTGCATTAATGAATGTCGGAATTGAGCAATCTTAGACATGTTGGATTCGTTTTGTGGAGACACTTAATTTGACTATGAATATGTTGAATTCGACATTCGTTTGTCCTTTCAAATGCGTCGAAAAATCTTCCTAGAGTGGCTTAATGACTTGATCTCAACTTGATTTGACTCGGATTGGAATAGCTTATATCATTGGGTTCGTCTCATTGAGCTTGTCAATTTGACTATAATTTTGCTGAAATCGGAACTATGTATAACTTTTTAACAAGATTTGAACAATTCTTGTTCAAAATATTATCTCTAAATTCGTTTCATACCTTGAGATTCATGCCGGATAACGAAAATTTGTTGGAGGCGTATCAAGAGAAAATAGCTCGATAACTTTCATGGAGAATAACACTTAATAAAAATACATATCTTTATTTATTGCAACATTTTTAAGATATCCCTAAATGTTATTATGAAACCTAGATAAAATTAAATTTTAATAAATTTGAACTAAATAATCATAAAAAATACATCACTCATTCATCCACATAACAATACTTGAGATGCTCCTCAAAAGTTCTGAGGTGAATCAAATAAATAACATAGTTTAGGTGATTCCTACTATTTTGGGCCTATAAATCAACTAACATAGTGTGCCTAATCATTCATGCAAGACTAGAAACATCTAAAAGATATAATGATTATGCTTTATCTAAATTTCTATTAAAGCTTGAAGGTTTCATGATGAAGAGTAGAAACTCAATCAATTTTCAAAGTGAGAAAATTGAATGAGGTAGGATGGGCACAAGCACCACGAACTCACATAAATAAAATAAATATGCCACTACTGAGTGACTCACATCTATAATTCGTATATATAATAAATATTTATAAAATCAAACACGTATACAAAAACTTGTTCAAGAACAAAAAAAAGAAGATGTCATTTCCCTTAAATATTGAATGATAAAAAATATACCTGACTAAATAGAATTAAAATAAAACATTTAAGGCCCAATAAATAGGCAATAATCAAGCTTAAACACCCAAAGACTTTGAAAAAAGTCTACCAATATCCAATTCTTAACAAATTTTTAAAGAAGGCATCAGGTAGCCTCTTTATTTAAGTCACCACAACCAAATTTCATAACTTTATTCTCATCTTCCCCTTTATCCAACGATCGGAAGCATGAGAAGCAATCCAACACAATTCGCTAGGAGTGTGGCACAAGATTTTCATATGTTTCTAGGCATACTTCTTCTATGCATCAGGGACAAATTTCAAAACTTTATTCTTCTATTTTCCATTCTCCAATGAACTGAAGCATTGGAAGCAAACCATCACAGATCGCTATGAGTGTGACACCAAACATTTACAATTTTCTAGGCATAGTTCGATGAATATTATTATATAAAATATTTGTCATTATATTGTTATTATTATTTATTGAATAACATAATAGAAATTAAAATTAATTTATTATTTAATTATTTTAAAAATATTATTCTTAATTTTTTCCTTTCGAAAAATTTGAGCGTTGCGCCTCGTCGATTTCTTTGCTTAGTTGCATTAGCAATTTAGCATTATTTATTAGAGATTAAAAAATGTTTATGATTCAAAACAAAATACGACACATTCTGTACCCCACATCCCCATCCTATTCTCTCCGGTCCCACAAACCCATTCTTTGGTTTACAATCTTCCAACAAGCCATGTATCCAGAGCCAGTCGTGGTCCCTGGATAAATCTGTCCCATAACGGCTAGTATTATTCCGCGCCACAGAGCCCCACCGCATACGCTCTCCTCGCCACACCCTCACCACAACTCAAACTAGCGGTCACTTTTTCCAGTCCACTTAAATGAGGACACGTGGATGCCACTCACCCTTTGGCTCCTTCGATTTTGAGAAAACGATAACGACATTACCGTACGGGAACTTTTACACCTATTGGAAAAACGCTGCAATTCGTACCTTTAGATTTGCCATAATAGTTGTGCTGCACGAGATTTGAATATGCTTTAATGAATTTATTAATCAATCCTTATGTCAATTTCGTGGCACCATATGAGAATTCTGGCCGGACGGTGATCCAAAATCTTTTTAACGTCAACGTACATGTGCTCAGAACTATTCTACTCCGACGTGGCAATAGCCCCACCGCGGGAACATCTGATTCACGAGATTTTTGCATGTCGGACGTTCCTTCGATTAGATCGACATGGCTTCCTCTGTGGCACAATTTAGTTTAGGTTTTTCCACTTTTTTATTTTAGAGATAAATGCATAGCATCCGAAACCGTTTTCATAATTTCTAGCATGTATAATATTTTGGAACTATTGAATTCATATTAAGAATTTGATAAAAATAAAAAATTTTGATTATGATTTTACGAAAAATTTTAATATTTGAGTGAGAATTTAAAAAATAGATGTAAATGATTGCTGAAATAATAGATATCAATATTTCAAGTGCTATACATAAAAATACCCTTTTAATAAATAGAGAATAAACAAAGCCATCTTAATTTATTAAAGATTTAAGTACTAAAATAATTTCAAAATATTTTAATGAGGTATTTTATTCCTAAATTTATAGAAATATCAAATTCGTATTTAGAATCTTTAAATTAGAGCTAAAATAATCCTATAAAAAATTAGTAGAACTCAATTTAAATTTAATTGCTCAAATGTTTCTCATTCCAAATCTTTCTAAAGAATATTAAATTGCAATTTTAATAAAAGGAGATTCAAATTCACAAATAAAAAACAGCATTAAATTTTTTAACACTTAAAAAACTTCTAAAATGTTTCGTTTCATCTACATAAAATCTATATCTTTCTCTCATTTCTTAATTGAAAATTATTTGGATCACAAAGTAAAGGTATTGAAATATAGTTATAAAAAATCACTGCTTTTAACTAACAGAAAGGCGATCAATTTCTAACAAATCGATCTTGATCTCAATATCAACTTTTCTAAATAATAATTTAACAATCAAGGATCTCACATGTATTGTGAAGCAAATTACTTAATTAATTTATTATTTCCTCCACGTCGCTAATTTTTAATTTATGGGATAAACCTAAGGATTAAAATGATTGAATAAATAAGAAGAATATTTTGGTAATATTTTGCAATATTTTTAATATGCGCCCCAAAATTTTCATTAATCTAATAATATTATATTTAAACTATTAAGGTAATAACTAAATCATAATAATTGTTTATTTATTTAGTCATTTTGTTGAATCTTAATTTGTCCATGAATCACACCAAATGAATAGAGCGCTAGACAAAAGTTAGAGAGAGACTAAGAGAAATCCACATAAATGAAGAGCAATTTGATAGAAGTGTAACATTTTATTCATAGAATAATCCTATATTTATAGAGAAAGGGGGTACACCATATGAATTAGCCTTTACTCCCCTACTTTAGTGGGAGGTTGTATAGTGTATTACACATATTTTATGTTCGTGGGTCGTCATTTCGACTATCCTCTAACTCGGTCGGTTGAACTTAGCTAATCCTAGTTCGACAACTCATGTTCATTCCACTGTGTTGATCAGGGTTGTCTGTCAGCCTCTGAGAATCTTTGGGTCAGTCGAACTTAACCTAGTCCAATCTATATGTTGACCATTGATCCCAAGATGGAAAACTCTTGTCACACTACAAAAATTTAGTTTTTTACCGATGGTCGAATACCGTCGGCAATAATGGGATAAACTGTAGGTAATATATTTACCGACAGTTTAGTGACGATAAGTCGACATAGCAAAAATGATTGTCGATAATAGAATTAACGAAAAATTTAGCGATAGTTTACATTAACCGAAGGACATCCAACGTGTCATAACCATCATTATAGATCCACAAACATGCCATTTTTAACCGTAGCTTGACCTTTAGTTACATAACCGACGCATATGTCCATATGAAAAGTGTTGAACTTCAGCAGAAAAAGTGTGATGGTTTCGTCGGAAAATTGTCGTGTAATCGTTGGTTAACCATGGGAATTTTCTGCAGTTTTGGCCATAGCAAAAGTGCAGCACTTTTTCCAGATGCTGTTTGTTGGATAAATCGTCGAAAAACCGTCGGCGTATAATGAAGGGGTCATGAAACAATAAAAAATCCATCAAAAATTTAAACCCTCTTCAATGCTACATTATACATACCTGCAATCGTAACAGTGCAATCAAAACATAGCACAATAAGTAACAAAACTAACTAAATAAATCATATGCAGAAATAAAAGGAAAAAAATTGAATTTAATCACACAAAATGTAAAATTGCACAATTAAAATAATGTTAGCTAACAATAAATTATTTAATTCACAAAAAAACAAAAAATAACCCCCTCCTGATCCTCCTCATTCTCCCGTGTTCTCTCATTATCATCTGTTCACAACACTTTTGTGAGGACACATTACTAATGACATCCAAAATTCATATTGGGAAGTGACCCCGATATTTTTTTATATGTAAGGATTTATGAAGTTCACACCACTACTTTAAAGATTTTAATCCACTGCAACGGCGCCAAAAACTTGATCCGAAGAATATAGTTGTGTAAAAATTATATAGTTGACTACGTTATGCAACAGTGCCAAAAGCTTAATGCAATATTTTATGTATAAGAAATTTAAGCAATTAATGTTGGGATTCTACGCAAGTATACATATTATTATCAAGTAGTAAGTGACTTTCTATTTAAGCCCCAAATATCGATCCCACGGGGAATGTTTAAATTTGAAACGATAAATTTACTGGGAAATTCACAAAAAGTTAATACGAAATTACTGTCACTAATTTTGAATGTTGAGATATTATTAGAACTAAATTATTTAACTAGTAACAAAACTGAAATACAATGTTTAAAGAATAACTACTAATATATTAAGCTATTAAACTATGTTTATGTGATAAAGATTTCCTATGTGAAAAAACATATTTCCCACTACAATGAGTTTTTGATAAAATGAGATGAGATAAATGGTTCAAATATGTATTGTGCAAAATCATTAGCTAATCTCAAGTTTAGTCCCTAAATCTATGGCTAAGCTAGGAGGATACTTGCTCCCACTCCAGAGCTCCCACTTCCCTTCACCTGAAGGCTAACTCTCGCTTTAGTTTTTAAACACTAAGACCAAATTGGCAATTTTACTCTGTCACCCTAAAGGATCTCCAATTCTACACCCAACAAACTATATATCCTTATTTATTTGCGCTTAATTACATGAAAGAAGTTCTCCTTCATGGAATCAAATGTGATCCTCACTCTATTGTAGAACACACACTCCATTTCCCGAATCATATGTTTCACAACATATTTTAACAATTCAATTGTCCAAATCGAAAAGTAAATTCAGTTCGGAGTATAAAAATTATCATAATTTATTTTATATTTTAGTATTGGCACATCCATATTATCTCTTCATTGCACTATATCTCAGAGTAGGGAGAAAGATAAAGTAAACTACTCAGACTACATTAGAAAGATACAACAAAACACAAATTTCATATATAAAAGAAAGTTCATACAACACTAATAAACAAACAACAATTATCTGAAACTCTTTCCCAAAACAAATCCCTTGTAACATTTTCTAGGAAATGAAGGAAGAAGAAATATTTCGCTTTTCTCCTTCTCCAACACTCTTAGAGAAGAGTTCTCACTTAATCTCACCACAAAACTCTAAATTATAAGAACAATGGACTCTAAATGGTTGTGGAATGAAAAATGGATGAAAGTGTGATGTGTAGAAGGTTGAATGGAGGGGATGAAATGGCAAGAAGAGTCAGGAAGAGTCACTTTTCTTATCAATTTTGGCCCCAAAAGCCTAGAGTCGGTTCTCCAATAAGTGCTTCCAAGAAAACTCTTCAAAATCCATCAAGATTCGTCGAATCTTCTAAAAATTGAGGCTGAACCGACATTGGCGTCATCGGCGCCCATTCTGGCACCATCGACGCTAGTATCCTGCAATTTAATTTGTCTTATATGTCAAACTATGCCGTCAGCGCTGCTTCTGGTGCCGTCGGTGCTGAACAAATTTCAACTTCTTCATTTTTGCTCCAAATGTCATCATTTTTGCTTCTTTCTTGCTTTAAGTCCTAAAATTCAATAACCTGTAGGAAAACGAAAAGATACATTCCATTAAAGTGCAATATCACAAAAAATGAGTATAAAATATGGGTTTAAAATGCATATATTTTTGGTGTAACAAAATTCCCTAAACTTACATGTTACTTATCCTCAACTTCTCTACCACATAAAAATATGACTTATGGTAAAGAATTTAACTTCTAGATTTCCATATATTAGTCCATTAAATACAATAGTATAACTTAAGAAAAATTTGAAACAACTCCAGTTAATATTAAAGGTATAAGAATATTTAGTAATCAAGTCCAAGATTTCTGATTCCCTATTCTTTTCAAGAAAATTTGCAAATTTTCATATTAAAGTCACTTAAAGTATTCATATGAACTTCATAAGACTTTACTAATAAATAAACCAATACTCAAATAAAAGTTTAGAAAATGTAGCAAGCTTTCTTTTTTTTAAAATTTATTCAAGTGAAGCCAATTTTTAATTAGGCATCTCCTCAAGCTTGTCCCCACATGTTTTCTTTTCTTTTTCTTTTATTTTCTTTTATTTTCTTTTCTTTTATTTTCTTTTATTTTTCTTTTTATATGTGAGGAATACTATATCTGGATAGCCTTTAATAATTTTAAACTTCACTATCCTCTTCTTAAAGTCAAAAACTTGTCACATTTCTTTACTTAACAAATTTTTATTAGCTTAAAGATTTCATAAAGTCTAATTCTTTTCTTCTTACATGAACCTTCAAAAATATAATTTTTTTTTACTTAAAATAGAAAAACATAGTCTTTTTCTTTTATACCAAATATCTTAATTTTTAAAATTAACCTTTATTATTGAAAATTTTTACTTAAGTTTACTATATATTTAGAAACATTAATATAGTTATCTAAAGTTAACCTCTAATACCAAAGGTCATGTTAAATTTAAAATTTTGAAAATATAGTTTAAGTGAGGACAAATAAAATTAACTTCCTTTTCTTTAAAAAAGAAATTTTCTTCCCCCCCCCCAAACTTATATTTTTAAAAGATTTAGCATGAAGAACTTAAAAATAAAGGGTGAAAGAAAACATTAAATACATAAAGAAAAGACATACCTGTTGAAGGTTCTGATTTTGAAACTTTAATTCTGAAATGCTGCATGTGCTAATATAAAAAACTACAAGACTTGAAACATTAAATTCCGCATAATAAATATAAAATCCGCTGAGAAAGAGTTAATTACATCACATTTAACAAAATACTGAAACTAACAACATAACTAAACTGAATTTCAGAAATAAAAATAGTTTTACAAACTACAATTCACAACTCAACATAACTTTAAAACAAAGTCTCACAATCTAACAAACAATCTCAACAATAGATTAAAAAAATAAACAACACAATAAGAAAGTACAATCAAATATAACTAAAAGAAATCAGATCACCAATCATCGTCATCTTCTTCATCTACATCCAAATTCTGCTGCTGATATGGAGTAAAAACAGGTTGAGTAGGAAACTGAACTTAATGGTCACCCTTTAAGTATCTCACCATCGCATCATCATAAGCAACATTATATTCAAACTTTTGTCATATCAAATCATCAGTGTGGCATATTTGGATCCATGTTCTGCAACTTATGATCCATTCTTAAGATCTCTCCCTACTGGATCGTCATGTGGTCTAAAAGTTCTTTGTTAGTAAGTTCACTAGAAGTAGGGGTTCTCGAAGTAGAAGGAATATCTCTAATCTTACTCCCATATCTCCAATCAACCTGAGATTCATATGTTTTTCTATTGGCAGGCCTAATAGGTCTTATAGGCTCAATCCTCTCTTCCACAGGTTTAAAATCAACTCCTTCCTGTTCACAGAGTGTAAAAATAAGTGCAGGGTGTGCAAAACCACTAGTGGTCTCTCCCAAAACAATAGATATAGTGTTCATATAGATAATAGAGCCTACATTTATCCTAATCACCTGCTGAATACAAAAATTCAGGATGGCTCTATCCTTGGTCACCTCACTATGATGATTTCTAGGAATCATTCTTCTAGCAATAAAGTTGTGTCAAGCCTTAGATACTACATTAAACATAGAAAGAGGAAAGTTTACTTTAACATCATTTTTGACATTCCAAGTCCCTCTTCCATTAGTAAGAAAAGAAATAATCTCATCTAAGGCCCCATTAGTAGCAAAAAATGATTTATACTAGCAACTGTAAACATCTTCCAACTGATAAAACTCATTAATTTTTCTTGGAGAAAACTACACCATTTTTCCACAAACAAAAAGAAAATCATCAGAAGCTTCAGTAAAATTTGCATATAATTACATCACTACATGTTGAACTCACTTTTGGTTGAAGTTTAGAAACTTCTTTAGTAGCCTAGGTCTAGCCATAGGACTTTCCTATTGACTAGTCTTAGAAAACTGGAAAAGGTACCCTCACCATTAGAAATTCAAAACTCTTTTCTTTGCTTAACTTGAAGTTCCACATATTGATCCTAACCTCTTATAATTAGTAGGTAAGATCATTATGAGAAAACTCAAGAAGAGTTCTTATAGGACTACTTGACCTTAGGATTGACCCTAGGTGTTGGTTTGAAGTTAAGGTACACAATATTCTCACAATACCCTGGCTAAGACCAATATATTGAGACCCAAAATGAAGATTTCATTGGTCCATGATTCATTTAAAAAGGTTCTCTACCCAAATGCACTTGAAATACCCAACTTGGCCTTTTGCCCCTAGGCACCTCCAAATTACCTAACTGCTCTTGGGACCCAAATTTGGCCAAAATTCCCAAATTTTGCCAAAAATACCCAAAACTAATCAAAACGCATTCCAAACACTTTGAATACATCCAAATTTGCCAAAACTGACAAAAATTTCCAAAAATGGCCAAATTACCAAAATACCCCTCCATGGCCCAAAAATCCAAAAATTCCAAATATTCTTAAAAAATCCAAATAAATCCAATATATTCTTAATTGCATTTTGTCCAACTACACCATGGTCTAATTTGGTCAATTTGACCATCTTTAACAAAAATCCCCAAATTATTCTTTATAGCCCCAAAATTCCTCAAATTCATCCCAAGTGTCTATCAATTGATCTTAATTGATCCCAATTACCATTCTAAACTTAAATTAACTTTTGATATGACCAAACTCAACTAAATTCAGGCTCAATTGGCCCATGATTTTAGCCCAATTTTGATTTGGGTTAAAACCCCAATATTGACCATAATGCATAATCTCACTCAATTGAACCCATAGCTTAGTCAATTGGCCTCAATTAATGTTACAAAATCTTTACAACATTCTTACACATCAAAATCAACCATCAATTGGCCTTTATGAAACCTCAAATCCATTTGATTTTGGTCTAAATCCAAAATTCCCAAAATTAGCCCCAATATTGGCTAACACCCCAAATCTCAACAATTGAATGCCCTAAACCTCAAATTGACATCCAATTTTTGTTGAAAATCCTTTATAAGGTCATTTGTGACCAAACACAATGATCAATTTGAGCTTAATCCAAAGTTAGCTCAAGTTTGACCCAAATTAGATCTATATCCTTAATTTGGGTCAAAAACCAAAACCCGTCAAAATCCATCCAAATTGACCATCAAATCAACTTCAAAACAATTTTCATCCTTCATGAAAATTGTTCATTATGATGTTTTACACCAAACACAATAATAAATTTGGACTTAGCCCATGACTAGCCCAAGTTTGACCCAAATTTAGCCCAACATGCTTAAAATGTGTCAAAAATCATAAATCCACCAAATTGATTAACCAATTGACCTCAAAATGACTTTCACCCTTCATGAAAGTTGTTCCTCATGGTCTCTTACACCAAATGCCATACTTAATTGGGCCAATTGACATGCTTAACCTAGTTCAAACACAATATTTGGTCAAATGGACTTATGACCAAATCCAAACCAATTGAGTTTGGTATGGTCAAATGAGCTTTAAGATAACTCATCTTAGACTCTAGGGTTGAGTTTAAAGCCAGCCACCAACCCATGGTTAAGCTTGATATTTATCTCATGGGTAAATTTTTTTTTAAATTCTTAAAGGGATAATAA
>NEWO01000395.1:601413-657989 GCA_003013225.1 Phalaenopsis aphrodite
ATTTCAAAATATAAGACAACTCAAAACTTAATCACAAACATCACAAAAAATACAACTTCAACTAAATTAAAACGTCTCTATTGGAAGATCGGGAACATTCATAGGAGGTAACCTACGGTTGCTAACGAAGTTTCCCACGGTCTAAATGAAATTATGGAACTCATTAAGTTGAGCTTAGTAAATTCATTTGGACTAAGTGATTTCAATAAAAAATAGTGGTGCCGGGACGATGGAACCGTGGGATCTTGACCGGTGTTGCTTTAATCAACTTTAATATGCCCATAATAAAATTAAAAAAAAAACTTTAACCATAAGGTCACCTGATTTGACATTATAACTAAATGACCTAGAAAACTTGAACTCTGCTACAACGAGGATCTTGGAGCTTACATGGTGGGCAGCCTGGCCATCTTCAACAGTAAGAGGATCTATACTCATATACCTCTTCCTTAGCTTTAAAATAACAAAGCCATAGGAATTCGAGGTTGTTTTCTTAGTGCAACATAAATCCTCAAATATATTTTTAGGCCTTTGTACAACCATATTGTATAATATAAGCCCTAAACTCGTCTTAGGACTCCGAGGTAGTCGTTTGTCACGATTTAAATCCTCATATCTTCCAGGCAATTTGTGTTGATTGCTTCACACAAATGTAAGTCCTAAATAAATAAAAATTGGCAGGATGAAATACTTAAATATCTCTCCTCCATAACTAAAACCCAAACAATAGGATAGCTTGGGAAGTCACCGAAGTTCTCCTTCGGATCCGTGACATCCCTTAGTGTTTCCTCCTTTGGACTCCAAAACAAAATGCTCCAAATTTGAACTAATCTCTTTTACACATCTTAGTCCGATATCTTAAAAATGTCCTTACCATTTGAACTCCTTGAAGGTAATTTTTCTTGATTTTTATTAGGAGTATTTTTAGGTAACTTCAGTTATCTAAGATGTAATTAACTATAGGGGCTTGCCCTTATAGGAAGCTTTTCCCGAACCCAGCATAATATAAACCCTATTTAATTCCTTATATTAAATAGGGGAATTTGTCGGCCAAAATGTTGGTTTCACAGACCAAAACGGATGTCATAACTTTCTTTAGTTTATTTGATCGAGCCTCACCCTCAATTCTTGTGTTCATCCTTCAGGATAGATACAGGATTTGAGGTAAAGCGCTCTTTCATCTAAACTATGAAAATTATGTGGTCAGTTTGACTTCATCTTTTTCAAAACTAAAATTTTTTAACGTCCTTCCGAAGTTGGCAACGGAATTTCAATTTTGATGACCGACAACTTCTTACGGGCAAACCCCACACCAAAAATAGTGCCGACACTACACTAATAATCGCATTGGCAGTAAAATAACAGAAGTTTTCTTACTGTCAAGCATTGATTAGTCGCTCGACTTCTCCTCCTCTATTTTTAAAACCAAGATCTGGAATTACTTTTTTATTTTCAAGTAGACTATTGAATCAAGCACTAGCCATGATAACAAATTTTTGCTTATCAAAATCTACTTTTCTCTTTCCTTTGCTCGTTCTAGGTGCCATGCGAAATCTAGAAAAATCAAAAAAATTTGAATAAATTTCAAAATTTTTGAAAATCGCAAAGTAAAACACTTTAAACTTAAATCCACTAAGTAAGAGTTCCTCAGCAAAAGATTTTCTCAAATTCTCTCAAAAAATTCCAAAATTTTTGGATCTCGGCAATGTGAGATAAATCCTTGGTGAAAATAAAAAACTTTTAACTCAAGCTGTAGCTCTTAACTAGAGAAGAAGAAATCCAAAGTTCTTTTGCCTTAAAATTGCCTCAAATCAAAGCAAATGCAAGCCCTAGGTGCAAAGATCAGAGTTTGAAGGTGACTCAAAGGATAAAATTGGTGGTTTACAGTGAAAATCGAGAAATTAAGGAGTTAAAGCTGTTCTCGGGTCGAGGGCGCCGTTGGCGTTGAAGTCCTAAAAATTCTATTTTTCAAAATTTTCAATTTTCAATTTCCTTTCAATTTTCTCCAAAGTATTTTTAGTATTTTTAAACACAAATTTTTATCTAACAATAATTCACAAAGAAACATTCTCACAAACACTCAATTTTACAAACAACAACAAACTAACTTTTATGTATGAAAATACAATTTTACAAATACATTTTTCTAATCACACTTTAACACATATTAAGAAAACTAAATTATAAATAAGCATCAAAATCAAGCCACAACATTAAAAGCTGACACAAAACTATACACACATTTAAAGTTGAGAATTCTAAAGCAAAGAAAACTAAATCAAATCCACATAATTACATTAAGTACATAACTTATTAAAACTAGTAAAGAGAGTCCAAATTCTTTAATTATGCTGTCTCATCTTAAGTGCTTTCTCCTCCTAAGATATCTCTCATCGACTGGTAATGAATGTACAGATTGTAGAAGGGTTGGTAAGGGAACTGATTAGTCAAATTTTCTTTGATCCATCCTTTTTCTTTAAACATCCGCACTAATCCTGCTTCAAATGTTCCAGTAAGATCAAAATTCTCTTTCATCCTCCAATCTAATTGATCAAAAAGGTACTTAAGATCTCCTATTGCATTCATAACACTCAGAAGTTCTCTTTCAATTTTCTTCAATTTCTTTTCCACAACAAGTGAACTTCCAACTGTTGGTGTCATTAATGGAGTTGAAGCATGTGATGAGTGATCTGAGATAATATCAAATGCTTCATTCTCATTTCCAACATAATTATCATTGATAGGATTCATCGGCTCCGAAGGTAATTAAACTTTTCCCTAACTTTCATGTGGAACTTGAGATTGACTACAAAGTAAGAAAATTGTGGAAGGATGCCCAAGTCCATAAATTGGTCCATTCATAATAATACCCATAACAGATTTCAATATGATAGATCCTATATCAATGGGTTTTTCCATCCGAATGCAATAATTCAAAATAACACTTTCTTTGGTTACTCTACTAATTTTCATGGTAGGGAGTAATTTTGCAGAAATGAAGAAATGCCACTGTTTTGATATTGGATTAAGCAATGAAGCAGAGAAACTAACATATCCTTCATCTCGCATTTCCCAAATTTCTCTTTCATCTGTCAGAAAATTATAGTGATCTTGCATTAAATCTCTTGTTGGAATAAAATTTGTATACTGACAGATTGAAATGTTTTCTATCATATACAACTCATTGATTCACGCAGGAGTAAATGGTACGACCTTACCTCAAACGAAGAAAACTCCTTGGATAACTCCATGTATATTTGCAAAGAATTCTTTCACTACTGGTACAACAACTGCAGCGGTAGTGTATCACAGAACTTCCCATCGCCTTTGTATAATGATTTTATCAATCGAAGAACTTGGATTAATCAATACGTGATTGACAATGCCTCTCTCCTTGATAACCCTTTTCTTTACAATATTTTTTTTTGTATAATCTTTGCACGTCAAAACTGATAAACTTTATTCTATTGAAAACGTCATACCTAGAAGTATTTCTGGAATTGAAGGTCATGGAATTTGAAAATAGGAAATTTTCAGTCGTCCAAAGCACATTTTATGACTTTAAAAACTCCTCCTGGTGGTTATAATGGAGTGAAATCCCGCCAAAGTCTGCCAAAATCCGTCAAAAACCGCAAAACTGCTCTGAATGCTGTCGGCGCTCCTAATGGCACTGCGGTGCTTTGATCCATTTACACAGGCGCCATCAGCGCCCATTATGGCGTCGTTGGCGCTAGTGGCCAAAAATTTCGACTTTATGTTTTTGATTAATTTGATTCCAAATTTTTTTTTAATACCGATATTTTTTTTAATTTATGATATATAAAATTGTGTAGGATTATTATCTATTAATATATAACACTTATAAAAAAAACTGGAAGACATAGATATATATATTTATATATGGGTTGCCTCTCATAAAGCGTTTGGTTTAAAGTCGTCAGCCCGACATACCATTTGATTAGTTGGGTTGACTTAACATTAAAACTTCTTTAAATTATGGTATGTGCTCTTCATAATAATGTTTCAATCGATGCCCATTAACTTTAAATATCTTTCCAATGTTAGGATCTTAAACAACAATAATGCCGTAATGATAAACTTTAATCACTTTAAATGGTCCTAACCATCTATATTTCAGTTTTTGTGGAAATAATCTCAATCTTGTATTATATAATAAAACTTCTTGTCCAGGTTCAAACTTCTTTGGAATAATATTCCGATCATGTCATATTTTCAATTTCTAGTTATAGATTTTTGCATTATCATATGCTTCATTTATAATCTCCTCAAGTTCATTGAGTTGCAATAATATTTTCTCACCAGGATTCTTTAAATTAAAATTAAACTCCTTATTAGCCCAAAATGCTTTATGCTCCAATTCTACTGATAAGTGGCATGTTTTTGCAAAAGTAAGCCTATATGGGGACATTCTTATGGGAGTCTTATAAGCAGTTCTGTATGTCCATAATGCAATATCTAACCTAGCAGACCAATCAAATTTATAAGGATTTACAAATTTTTCTAAAATTTATTTAATTTCATGATTTGATATTTCTGCTAGATCGCTAGTCTGAGGATGAAAAGCAATAGAGAATCTATGCAAAATATCATATTTCTTAATCAATTTTTTGATTCTCTTATTCCAAAAATGAGATCCTCCATCAGTAATAATTACTCTCGACATTCCATATCTTGTAAAAAATATTTCTAATTAAAAATTTAGGAACACTTCGAGCATCACATCTAGGTACAACAATAGCTTCAATCCATTTGGACATATAATCAACAGCAGGCAATATATATAAATTCCTAAAGAAAGGCATAAATGGTCCCATAAAATCTAATCCCCACAAATCGGAAATTTCAACTTCTAATGTGTATTTTAGAGGCATTTCATTTCTCCTAGAAATATTTCCCACTCGTTGACATCGATCACATGTTTTAATATATTCATTAACATATCTAAAAAGATTATGCTAATAAAATCCAGCTTGCAAAAATTTTATATGCAGTTCTATTCATTCTAAAATGTCCTCCAAATTTAGAATCATGATATCTTTCAATTATCTGTTGTGTTTGCTCATAAGACACACAACTTCTAATAATTAGATCTTTACATTGTTTATGTAAATATGGGTCATCCCGAAAATAGAATTTTGAATCATGTATAAATTTCTTTAATTGTGGATTTTTAAAATCAAGTGATAAAATATCAGTTACAATATAATTTACTATATCGGCATACCATGATACATTTATTTCATCAATACTATATAATTGTTCATCAAGGAAATTATCTAAAAGTTCATTCGTAAAATTAGTTAATATTTCTATTTGTAATATAGACAAATAATAATCTATTTGATTATCATTTCCCTTTCTATCAACTAAGGTAAAATCAAAATCTTGCAATAGAAGTATCCATCTAGATAATTTTAGTTTAGCATCCTTCTTTTGCATCAAGTATTTAATAGCAGAATGATTTGTATGCACTATACATTTAGTTGCAATTAAGTAGGTCTAAATTTATCAAATGCATAAACAATAGTGAGTAACTCTCTTTCAGTAATAATGTAGTTAATTTGAGCATCATTTAGAGTTTTACTAGCATAATATATTACTTTAATAACTTTATTGTGTCTTTGTCCTAAAACAGCCCCCATGGCATAATCACTAGCATCATACATTATTTTGAATAATTTCTCCCAATCAGCTGGTACTATTATAGGTGCAGAGATTAAGTTTTCTTTCAATAATTCAAATGCTTTTATACATTCCTCATTAAAATTAAATTTCATATCATTTTTTAAAAATTGGCATAATGGCTTAGTTATTTTAGAAAAGTTTTTTATGTAACACCTGTAGAAATCAGCATGTCCTAAAAAGCTTCTTACCCCTTTAACATTAGTCGGAGGTGGTAATTTTTTAATAACTTGAATTTTTGCAATATCTACTTCCATGATATTTTAAAAAATTTTATGTCCAAGTACAATTACTCGTGCAACTATAAATTGACATTTTTCTCAATTGAGTACTAGGTTGATTTTTTCACATACCTCCAGAACTTTTTCTAAATTATTTAAACATAATTCAAATGAACTTCCAAATACCAAAAAATCATCCATAAACACTTCCATTCCATGTTCAATAAAATTTCTAAAAATTGACATCATACATCTTTGAAATGTTGCAGGTGCACTGCATAATCCAAAAGGCATTCTACGAAAAGTAAATGTTCCATATGGGCTAGTAAATGTTGTCTTTTCTTGATCCTCTAGAGCAATTAGAATTCAGTGAACATTGGTATATCCATCTAAAAAAATATTTGTTCCCAGCTAATCTATCCATAATTTGGTCTAGAAAGGGTAAAGGAAAGTGATCTTTTCTAGTGGCCATGTTTAATTTCCTATAATCAATACAAATTCGTTAACCAGTAACTTGTCTTATTGGTATTAATTCATTTTTCTCATTGTCTTCAACTATCGCTCCTCCTTTCTTCATAACACAGTGAATTGAACTTACCCAAGCACTATCTAAAATAGGATATCTAATTCCAGCATCTAGCCATTTTAAAATTTCTTTTTTAACAACTTCTTTCATTATTGGGTTTAATCTCCTCTGAGGATTAGCTTTAATATTGTTCATCTAATAGAATTCTGTGCATACTAATAAAAGGGCTAATTCCTTTAATATCTGTTAAAGTCCATCCAAAAGCTTTTTTATATTTTTTTAACATCTCTATTAATTTTTGTTCTTGAATTTCTGTTAATTCAGAGATACAATAACAGGCAATGTAGATGACTCTCCTAAAAACACATAGTTTAAATGGGCAGGTAATATTTTCAGTTCAAGTTCAAGTGGTTTAATACTTGAAGGAATAAGATTTGTTTTATCATTTTCTAACAACTCTAAAGTTTCAAATTTGCCCTGACTATAATCCAAATCTTCTTCTTTTATTTCATCCTTTTTTTCAAAAAAAATTCTCCTTGCGTTAATTTGTCTTCAAACTCATTCTTAAATTTCTCATTACCCAGATAATCACTTACTTCCATCCTAAAACATTCATTATCTTTTTCTATTGGTGGATATTTCGTAGCTTTTGCAATATTAAATGTTACTTCTTGATCATTAACTCTCATTATTAATTTTTCTTTTTGCACATCTATCATAACTCTCCCTATTGCAAGAAATGGTCTACCCAAAATAATAGGAATTTCCTTATCTCCCTCCATATCCAACACTATAAAGTCTACAAGGAAAATAAATTTATCCACTTTTACTAATACAACCTCTATAACACCTTTTAGATAGGTTATTGATCGATCAACTAACTGAAGAGTTACAATAGTAGGGGAAATCTCTCCCAAATCTAAACATTTAAGGATCTATAAAGGCATAAGATTGATACTCACTCCTAAATCACATAAAGCTTTTTTAAAATCCTTTTCACCAATAGCACAAGGTATAGTAAAACTACCAGGATCCTTTAATTTTTCAGGAAGCTTTTTCTGAATAATAGCACTACACTCTTCACTGAGTGCAACGGTCTAATGTTCTATAAACTTCCTTTTCTTGTTTACTATATCCTTCAAAAATTTCACATCACTTGGCATTTTTTCCAAAGCTTCAACAAAAGCAATGTTTATCGTTAACTTCTTAAGGATTTCTAAAAATTTTGTAAATTTTTTATATTTACTCTTCTGCTTAAGTCTTTGAGGAAACAGAGGTAATGGTTTTTCTAAAAGACCTAGTGTTTGTTCATTTTCATTTCAGTTTCTTTCCATTTCTTCCTTCTCTTCATCAACTTCAGTTTCTCTTTGGTTCTTTGTTTCAACTTATTTTCCAATTTGTAATTGAATAGCTTTAATTTGATTTTTATTTTGATCTTTTGGATTAACTTCCACCGTACTGGAAGAATTCTAGAAGGTCTATTACTATGTGAAGTAGCAATATGTTCTAATTGATTTTCAATATTTCTAATAGCAGCCCCTTGATTCTGTATTTGATTTCCCATGTTTAACGTTACTTCTTCCATCATCAACTTCTTTTCCTTAACTTGTGGGTTAGGATTAGAGTTAAATCCAGGAGGATAATAAGGTCGATAACTAGGATTTCCTTGGTTGTTCAAATTTTCGGAGGGATTCACAGAATTGTTATAATTATTCCAACTAAAATTAGGGTGATTTTTCCATCTAGGATTATAAAAGTTAGAATAGGGATTGTTATTTTGATTATTTATAGCATTTAAAGTTTCATAAGATGATTGAGTATCAATGATCTATCCTAGTGAATTTTTCTCAAATAGTGGGTGTATTTGAGAACAGTTCACTACTATTTGATCAATCTTTTTTGAAATAGTAGCACTTTGTGATGCTAAAAAAGCATTGCATCAGAATCATGAATACTAGCTACTCTCTTAGGATTTACTCTTTCATAGGGCCAATGAAAATTGTTAGTAGTCATTTCTTCAATTAAAGAATATGCTTCATCAAAAAGTTTTGACATTAGTGATCCACTCGCAGCAACATCTATAATAGATGTAAGTGATCCTACTAATCCATTACAAAATATTTGAATTATTAACCAATCTGGTAGAGCATGTTGTGGACATTTTCTAAGAAGATCTCTAAATCTTTCCTAAGTATCATATATTGATTCTCCTTCAAACCGACAAAAAGCTGTAATATCATTTCTAAGCTTAGCAGTTTTTCAGAGTGGAAAATATTTAACTAAGAATTTTTGTGATAGTTCTCCCCAAGTTCTGATAGATCCATGTGCTAATGAATTTAACCAAGCCTTGGCTTTATCCCTTCATGAAAAAAGAAAAAGTCTAAGCCTAACAACATCATTAGACACTCTGTCATATTTAAAAGCAGCACAACTTTCAAGAAAACTAGCAAGATGTAAGTTTGGATCTTCAGTAGGTGTTCCTCCAAACTGATTATTTTGTACCATTTGGAAAATAACAGGTTTAAGCTCAAATAAATTAGCAGCAACATCATAATTTTGAATAGTCAAGTGAAGTTCATCTACTGTCGGATTAACATAATCTTTTAAAGGTCTTTGTTGATTTTCATTTATTTGATTATTTAAGTTATTTGTCATTTCGTTCAAGTTTTTAATTTCTTTTTTCTGTTATCAAAATTTTCTAATAGTACGCTCTAATTCTGAATGGTAAGGTACTAAACCTTTAGTTCAAATATTTCACATAAACAAATATAATAAGCAAAGAAAAATTTCTTAAAAATAACTCTTAAATAAAAATATATTTTCTTTTTGGATCTTTGAATTTTTAATTTTTTTTAAATTTTTTTTATATAATTTTCTCTAAATTTCCTAATTTATCAAATCTATTTAAATTACCGTTACCTTCTCCGATAACAGCACCAAAAACTTGACCTCAATATTTTTTTATATGTAATGATTTATGAAATTGACACCACTACCTTGAAGATTTTAATCCCAAACAACGGCGCCAAAACTTTATCCCGAAAAATATAGTTGTGGAAAAATTATATAGTTGACTCTGCTATGCAATGGTGTGAAAGGCTTGATGCAATATTTAATGAAAAAGAAATTTAAGCAATTAATGTTGGAATTCTACGCAACTATATGTATCATTATCAAGTAATAAAAGTTTAAGCCCCAAATCTCGATCTCCCGGGGAAGGTTTAAATTTGAAATGATAAATTTACTAAGAAATTCACAGAAAGTCAATACAAAATTACTGTCACTAATTTTGAATGTTGAGATATTATCAGAACTAAATTATTTAACTAATAACAAAACTGAAATACAAAGTTTAAACAGTAACTACTAATCTATTAAACTATTAAACTATGTTTATGTGATGAAGATTTCTTATGTGAAAAAGCATCTTTCCCACTACAATGAGGTTTTGGTAAAATGTGATGAGATAAATGGTTCAAATAAGTATTGTGCCAAATAGAAGCAGTTTTAATTCTCTATCCTGATACAATGTTATAAAAAATCATTGGCTAATCCCAAGTTTAGTCCCTAAATTTGTGGCTAAGCTAGGAGGATACTTGCTCCCACTTCAGAGCTCCCACTTCCCTTCACCTGAAGGCAAACTCCCATTTTAGTTTTTAAACACTAAGGCCAAATTGGGAATTTTAGTCTGTCACGCAAAAGGTTCTCCAATTCTACACCCAACAAAGTATCTTTTCCTATTTGTTTGCACTTAATTCCATGAATGAAGTTCTCCTTCATGGAATCAAATGTGATCCTCACTCTTTTGTAGAACTCATACTCCATTTTCTGGTTCATATGTTTCACAACATATTTTAACAATTCAATTGGCCAGTTCGAAAAGTAAATAAAGTTCAGAGTTGAAAAATCAACACAATTTATTTTATTTTTTAATATTGGCACATCCATATTATCTCTTCATTTCACCATATCTCAGAGTAGGAAGAAAGATAAAGTAAACTACTCAGAATTCATGAAAAAAGATACAACAAAACACAAATTTCATATATAAAAGAATGTTCATACAACACTAATAAATAAACAACACTTATCTGAAACTTTTTCTCAAAGCAAATCTCTTATAGCCTCTTCTAGGAAATGAAGGAAGAAAAATCTCTCACTTTTATCCTTCTCCAACACTCTTAAAGAAGAGTTCACACTTAATCTTACCAGAAAACTCTAAATTATAAGAACAATGGACTCTAAATGGTTGTAGAATGAAAAATGGAAGAATGTGTGATGTGTAGAAGGTTGATTGGAGGGGATGAAATGGCAGGAAGAGCCACTTTTCTGATTAATTTCGGCCCGAAATAACGACTAGTATCGGTTCTCCAATAGATGCCTCGAAAAAACCTCTTCAAAATGCATCCAGATTCATCGAATCTTCTAAAAATTGGGGCTGAACTGACATTGGTGCCGTCAGGGCTAGTGTCCCACAATTAAATTTGTCCTCTGTCAAACAGCGCCGTCGGCGCTGAACAAATTTGAACTTCTTCATTTTTGCTCCAAATTTTATCTTTTTTGCTTCCTTTTTCTTTAAGTCCTAAAACTCAACAACCTGCAAGAAAACATAGAAATACCTTCTATTAAGTGCAATATCACCAAAAATGAGTATAAAATATGGGTCTAAAAATGCATATATTTTTGTGTATCAGGAAGGAATCTGGTACAGTTAACTTCCTGAACATATCCCCAAATCCCTTTAACCTTAACATTTAAGGTTAAACCTCAAAATACCCTTTTGAACCCAACTTCTGGAGCCATCACAAATGTATCAGACAAACCTTGAATTGGGGACAAATTGACCACATTGGTCAACTTTTGACCTAATTGGTCAAATTTGGTTAAAATGGTCAATTCATGACCTAATGACCACTACATGGACCATATTGGTCAACCCTTGACCTAATTGATCAAATTTGATCAAAATTGTCAATTAATGACCTAGTGACCACCACATGGACCATATTGGTCAATCCTTGGCCTAATTAGTCAAATTTGGTCAAAATGGTCAATTCATGACCTAATGGCCACCCATGGACCATATTGATCAACTCTTGACCTAATTAGTCAAATTTGGTCAAAATGGGCAATCCATGGCCTATGACCACCACATTGACCACACTGGTCAACCCTTGACCAATATTGGGCAACTCTGGTTAACCTTCGTCAACTATGGTCAAAATATTCAATTTTGAACCAAATTTATAAGATTGGTCCAATGGTCAACACACAAAATCATTTTGACCAATTTAAGGGTTAATTTAACAATTTCTTACATTTTTAATTAATTACATAATTAATTTAAAGTGGAATTATAAGCAAATATCCCTAAATTAAATTTAAACTCTTGACATCACATATGACATTTAAAATCCATAAATAATTTTCAAAATTAAAATGAGCACATGTATGGTTACTATGGGTCATCCATGACCCATAAGATCTATTATAACCCATGACACATCATCCTTGACAAAAGACAAAAATCATTACGGAGAAATTATGAAGGGAGGAACTTATGTATCATTTCTTCATGGATTATGGAGTGAAGATGTCATGAGCTCATCATTCACCACGATCTTCTTCCAATGAGAAAGATGATCCCCTTAAAGCCTTATCCAACACCTAAGTAAAAGTCATCATGACCAAGCCATGGGAATATATATAAGGAGGCTTATGTGTCATTATTCTATAAAATTTTGGTGACAAGTTAACTTAAGTGGATGAAGACTAACCAACACATTTCTAAGCCACCATTTACCTCACCTCCTATCCAATAAAAAGGAACCAAGGTTTAATCAAATCTGATACATTAAATGAAGTCCCATTATAGGAGTCTTGGAAAAACTGAACTATGGATATCCACAGCCCACAATCTTACCTCCTAACCATCATGACATGGTTATAACCTTCCCCAAGTGTACCCAAGGCTAACCATGACTCTTCTAAGCCTATATATAGGCTAACCTGAGAAGAACAAAAAAGAAAGGAGGAGACCCATCCACAATCATTGATTCTAAAAACCCTTAACAGTCAACTTCTTTGCCATCATATAGGAAATTGATTCCCCATAGAATCAAACCCTGAAGCTCACTGTCCTCTTCCAATTTTCTTGCAAAAAAAAAGGACAATTTTTGGGTTTGACCAAAAACCACCTGTTGACCTCACTTTTGGTTAAGGTTTAGTTTTCCTCTTTAGTAGCCTAAGGTCTAGCCATAGAACTTTCCTATTGACTATTCTTAGAAAACTAGAAAATGAACCCTCACCATTAGAAATTCTACACTCCTCTTTACTTAACTTGAAGTTCCATATATTGGTCCTAACCTCTAGCACTTAGTAGTTGGGGTCATTATGGAGGAGCTCAAAGAGAGTCACCCTTAGGACTTCTGGACCTTAGGGTTACCCTGGGTGTTGGTTTAGGGCTTAAGGCACATACTTGCTCTCACAATCACTCACAACCCTAAAGCTTCTAGTCTTTGGTCTCTTGATACTTATGGGAGACTCATGTAGGTGGTCCCCTAAACCCACTAGCCCTAGCCTTTGGTTTAGCTAAAACCACTACATAGGGGACCCAAAATGGGGTTTCCACTGGTCCATGTCTTATTGATGGTAGTTGGCACTCCAACTCTTCCAAGATACCCAACCTATCCATTTACCCCTAAATTCCCCCAAATTACCTAGATAGCCTTGGGACCCCAAATTTGGCCAAAATTCCCAAATTTACCCAAAATACCCAAGTTGGATAAAAAATCATTTCAAACACCTTGAAAACCCCCAAACTATCGATAATCACCAAAATTGGCCAAATTATCAAAATGCCCCCTCCTTAGCCCAAAATCCCAAAAACTCTAAAAATTCCCAAAAATTCCCAATTTCATTTTTCTCAACTATCATGTGACCCAATTTGGCCAATTTGGCCATCTTTAATCAGAACCCCTAAATTGTCCTTTAAAGACCCATATTTTCCCCAAATCACCTCCAATTTTTATCAAATTGGTCTCAAATTACCATAATTTCAATTTTAAACTCAAATTAACTCTTGATATGACCAATCTAAACAAAATACAAGCCCAATTAGGACCAAAATTTGGTTATGTGTTCCAACAACACTAACTTGCCTCTTTAAGGGTCTTCACCCACATAATCTTTAAAATTAAATTACAAATGATAATTACCTTACTCTTAGGGATAATTGATACATCAATGTTTCTTGAGCATTAGGGTGTTCATACGATGAATTATTAAGCAACATAATAAGTTTAAATGAGCTCGAGGCTTTTCACCAGGTGATAAAAGGGAAGCTTGGACCTGCTTCTTCCTCTTAACCAGTTGGATACCTCGGAGAGCTACAAAGCTTAATATGTTTTGTTTGACAAATATCATCCTTAATCAAATTAAAAAGGACCCACTAAGATATGACCTAGGTTTAGGTACATCGTCAAAATTTTACTTCCTTGTTCCATATAAACTACCTTAACATGCCTTTTGAGTTTCAGGTGGTGGAATGAGAAGACTCGTCAGGTACGCTTTTACAGTTTTCAACATCGTCTTTCTTGTACTTTTATGCTATATTTTTGTTCTTATACAAACTTGCATGCTAAACAATGATTTTACCCTACATGAAAACAAAAACTATCAGGATAGCCAAAAAACCAAAACCAAAACCAAAACTAAAACTAAAATCAACAAAGATAAAATTCACGACCACAACATTCAAAATATAAAACAACTCAAAATTTAATCATAAATATCACACAAAACTACAATTGCAACTAAATTAAGATGTCTCTATCATATGATCGGGATTTTCTCGGAGGAGGTAACCTACGGTTGTTAACAAGACTTCCCACGGTCTAAATGAAATTATGGAACTCATTAAGTTGTGTTTAGTAAGTTCTTTTCGACTAAGTGAATCCAATAGAAAATAGTGGTGCTGGAACGACCGAACCGTAAGATCCTAACCGGTGTCGCTCTAATCAACTTTAACATGCCCCCATAAAATTTAAAGAATTTCAACCATAGGGCCACCTGATTTGACATCATAACTTGACACACTAGAAAACTGAAACTCATTGCGGCGAGAAGCTTGGAGCTAGCATGGTGAGTAGCACAACCATCTTCAAGAACAAAACTTGTCTTCCCCAGCTAAACCAACCTTCCTTCCTTAGACTTAAATAAAAAAGCCATAGGACTTCAAGGTTTCTTGCTTATGCAACATAAATCCTCACCTTCTTTTTAGGCCTTTGTATAGCCCTGTCATACAATATAAGCCCTAACTTGTCTTAGGATTCCGAGGTTTTCATCCGTCACGACATAAATCCTCTCATCTTCTAGGTTATTTATGTGATCGTTTCACACGAATGTAAGCCAAACATTCGGATGGTTTAGAAAGTCACTGGGGTTCTCTGGATCCATGACATCCTCTAGTTCTTTCTCCTTTGGACTCTACAAAAAAACCTTCTAAATTTGAACCAATACCCTTTGCACACCTCTTTGTCTGATCTCATTGAAAAGTCCTAACCTTTGAAACTCTTTGAAGATAATATTTTCTGATTTTTATCGAGAGACTTCTTAGGTGACTTTGGTCATTTAAGATGTAATTATCTATATGGGCTTGCCCTTATAGGAAGAATGTCCGAACCCAGCTTAATATAAACCCTTTTTAATTCCTTATATTAAATACGGGAACTTTTCGGCAAATACAAATGTTTTGCAGACCAAACAGGTGTCATATATTCCTTAGTTTTTTTTATTAAGCCTCATCCTCATGCCTTGTGTTTATCCTTCAGGATAGATACAAGATTTGAGGTACAACACTCTTTCATTTAAACTATGAAAAATATTGGGTTAGTTTGATTTCATATTTTTCTAAAACTAAATGTATATGTAAATTAAAACGTCCTTCCGAAGTGGGCAATGGGATTTCAATTCTGGTGACCGACAACTTCTTACGGGCAACTGCTCCAACCAAAAATAGTGTCGATAACTTCTGGCAACTCCGCTGGGGACAAGCTTTTCTCTCCATTCAAATCAAGAAATATTGTCCTCACACATCGATAATGTGTCCATGTCCCTTATGGACAACTTACCCTCCTTCTGTTGGCATACTTTACCCATTTTTGTCTTGGGAAAGTACGACCAACTCTTTCGAATTCAGGGCTATCTATTCAACCATCTTTGAACAGAGGAGTTCAAGAGGCCATTAAGGACCCTTTAAAGGTGTGTCGGTGGACTAGTTCCACCTTGGCATTGTCTGCCACTAGTTGGGTCCCGCAATAGGTCCTAAAATGCTTCACATCTCCCTTCCAAATTTGATTTGCTATTCTGCAAACTAAACCAAATCGTGTTGTATTGTGCGCACTTTAAAACTTTCTTATATTAGTTAAATTTTCCATCTTTTATTTTTCTCAAACAAAATTTTAAAAATACACGTAAATTAAGACCTGACCAGTCTATAGATCAACCTCTACTTTCAGTGCTTGCACTAAAAAATTATGAGGTGTTGGCCATATAACTATCACCAAAACTTTCTGTTTTCAAGCCTGCTGCAATGGCCTACCCAACGCTGACCTTTTCCTACAACCTGCCAACAAGTCACGAAGCCCGTAACCTCGCTCCTACCATCACATTTGGAGCCGGATTGGATGGTCTCGAGGTCATCCTCGGGAAAGCCCCATTTGTGGTAATGAAGATTGTCGCACTGGAAATATAGGAACTGTCTACAGAGTTCAACCTGAACTACCTTCAAGACTTTCCTTCCTATAAGAAGTCTAAAACTACTGCCATCACGACACCCGCCAAACCTGCTATCCCCACTACTGCTAAGGGGAAATAAGTAATGATTATTGAGGATCTGCCTGAGGGATTAACTATCCCACCACCCGTGTTTGAAATCAACTCAAGTTCAAGGACTGTACCACTGACCCGAACTCAAAAGAGGAACCGCAACAAAAGAGTTCAGAGGGGCATCAAAGTCCAAGCTCCCGAGGAGACATCCGTTGAGGAGGAGCCTCATCAAGATGAAGAAGTGTTACAAAAAATTTATCCACTCCTACGAGGGAGTAGATTCCATCCTCTGACGAATACCAATGTAAATAGAGTATCCAAAAAATCGCCACCACATTACCACCATTTCATGGACATGGTGAGGAGAGAAAGAAGTTCACTCCTATCACCCGAGTTAGTGCAATTTTTAAAAGGATAGCTACCAAAGAAGGATGTTCAGTTAGCAAGTTACTTAAATGGGTGGGACATGAAATTTCCCCTAGCTTAAAGAAGGAAATTTTCAAGGACGTCAAGTCGGTCAGACAATCTCGCAAGTCAACAGAAATTTTACCTACCCATATCCCCATTTGGTTCTGTTTATGGATCAGAGTTAATACCACAGTAATTACTACTGATTACACTGCCACCAGGACTGCAGGCCGTCGACCAGCTAAGTCGAGACTGGGTCTGAAAATATTACCCATCACCTGTTATGGAGATATTCCTACAATCCCAAGGGCAAAGATAAGACGATTACCTGGCACTGTAGCCGGTCTACACCACGGGGAGCATACTTTCCTTCGACATACTGATGTTTCTACTAAGACAATCTGTCCTGAGACATCATCGTTGAAAAAGAAAAAGGTATGGTTACCCAAGGTCCCTGCACCAATACAGTCCTGTGAGCCAACGAGAAAAGAACAGGGAATGAAACCAGGGTCTGAAATATCTGACATCGTCATAACAATAGGCAGCGAGATGGAGGAACAAGTAGAGGATGTCCATCAGGGTCCTCCAGATCTTAAAGTGATCAAGGAATCAATAACTGAAGAAAAAGTAGAGGAGCTCATAGTCAAAATTTCTGAGTTGGCTAGGCAACACAGAATTTCCATCAATGATGATGATGAAGATTTTGACTATAATGACTATCTGGAAGAAGATTTCATGGATGTCCATGTTATTGAAACTAGAGTCGCCACATCTGCACGTGAGGCTTAACTTCTTACCAAAGAGAATGTCGTAGATGAGCTGCGAGAGCTATCCTCCTAAGGGATGAACAAGTTAGTCTACTGGAGAAAAGAATAGAAGAAATGACTGCAGCCATGACCACCATGGCCACTATTCAAAGGCAATTACAAGTGCCGCAATTGGTTTCTCCAGAGATCAATCAGCTGAAAATCATACACATCACAGATAAAAGAAGAGAGGTTGCTTTAGCAAACAGAGACGAGCAACATAGAAAGGATTCTTCATCAGGTGCTATACTAGAAAGGGAATTTAAGCAAATGGTTGAACAAGTAGACGTCTTAATCCAATCTAAGGGTGGTGCATTAGTTCTAAAGGGTAGACCTAACCTGGAGGAATTTGATGTCGTGCCTTTCCCCAAGGGTTTTGTGGCCTCAAACTTCAAGATATTTGATGGGACTGGAAATCTTAGGCAGCATATAACACATTTTCGAGCCAACTGTGGCAACACGAGAAATAGTGAAGCTCTACTCTTCCAGCAATTCATCAGTAGCTTGTCACGAATTGCATTTGACTGGTACGCTGACTTGTTTAACGGGTCAGTTAAAACATTTTCCAAGTTGGAATAGCTGTTTGTGAAAGGATTCACCGGGGCGCAATATCATGTGTCTATTGGAGAGCTCATGATGGAAAAAAAATCATAGCGAAACTTTGGTGGACTATATTTTGAGGCGGAGAAACTGTAGCATGAAATGTGATCCTCAGATACAGGAACATCATGGGATTGAAATTCTACTCAACAACATTCATGGTCCAGTAGCTTTCATGCTCAAGGGACTCACCAACAAATGCTTCGAGAAGCTACTCAGTAAGCCAACAGTCTTTAAGAAGAAATCAAGCACTTGGAGCCACACAAAAAGGCTAAGTTGACCAGAGTGTTTGAAAAGAAATAAGGAGTAGTAGCAACTGTCGACAAAGGAAAGCACCCAATGGAGATAAATGCAGAAGAGCCTCATCAGTCTTCATCACAGTATGCTGAGAAACAGAGCAATCAATCAAACCATCGACTACCTCAAGAAGGATCACCTCGAGTAGGAGATAAGAAAATGTCCTTATCAGAACGACGTAAACCATGCATTCTTTTAAAGATGAAGCTATACCTAAAATATTCAGAAGTCTGATGAAGAAGCTAGAGTTCAAACTACCAAACCTGAAGAAGCCCGAAGAGGTGGATAGGAAGAATGAACCAAATTATTACCCATGCCACCGGTTGCTTGAGCACACTATAGAAAAATGCTTCATCTTTAAAGACTAGCTCGAGAGAAACATTAAAGAAGGGAACATAACAATCTCAAAAGAATATTTGCGAGAATCTGAAAAAGGTTCCATAAATATGATTTCGTCCGAGCCAATCTCCCCAATCAATCCCTATATTGGAACAGATGGAATGAGTACAGCTTCAGACAAATTCTAGAGGGTCCTCGATCAAATACAAGATCCATCAAAACAATCTTCTGCATATACGAGAGAAGAAGGATAGAATGAGGTCTAGAGAAGATCATTCAATGAAATAATGAACAAGATCCAGTCTGCATCAAGACAAGCCTCCATCCAGAGTCCTCAGCATACCAAGTCCGAGATGAAGGTTTTGTCAAGAGATCCGTCATTGTCAAGGACAAAGAAGAAGAAGAAAAACGTCACTACAACGATTTATAGCGCAGAAGGTGGGATAGGGGCTGCCTCTACAAGATTATTTGTCTCAGATTCGGGGAAGAAAATCCTCGAATCCTTGACTTTGTACGATTATCTTTTTGTCCCTCAGGGGTCTTATGAATATAATGATTATGATTTTGACTACATTTTAATTGTTTCTGGTGATAACGTAACTGATTATGACCAATATAACTTTGATCTTGATCCGCAAAATGATCCTCAAATTGTACTCGAGTCCGGTGAACTCGTTGTCAAGTCCAAGGAAAACATCAATGACATCATTTACGACAGCACCGATAGCGAGGAGTGAATTCTCGAGCACCACGATACACTGCTTACCATCATCCTAGATCATTCTGAAAAAGAAGAGACACCGGAGGATTCAACAATAATATCTCAAGAAGAAGAAATCACGGAAGTTAACTTAAGAAGCGGAAAAGTGTTGCCACCAAGAATGACTCCAACAGATAAAGGAAAGCAGAAAATGACCCGAGAAGAGATACCTCCACCTCCACCAGTAGAAGAACCACATAATTAAGATAAAATCGGAGGATCATACAAAGTATATTATAATGTGCTAGCTCATCTTATGATGTTGGTGGTCCGATTAAGCATCTACGATGCTCTGATCCTGTCACAGGAGATGAGTGAGTCTCTGGTTACAGCTTTGCTTGACCTAGAGATTTGCCTAGCTCAGTTGGCAAGCACATCCTCAGATGAAGTTTGTTCGTTGAAAGAATAGCATGGGGTAACCTTCACAGATGAAAACTTGCTACTCAGTACCGCCGACCACAACCGTCCACTCTACATCTCTGTCAACATCGACAGATTTGTGTTATCCATATTTTTAGTAGATCCTGGAGCATCTCTTAACTTGATGAGCCTACAAACATTGACCTACTTGGATATTGAAGTGCAAGAACTTACGACCGATAAAATGATGTTAAGAGGATTCAACCAAAAGGGAGAAAGAGCCCTTGGATCAATTACATTACTTATGAAGGTTGGAGAACTCGTGACAACCGCTAAATTTCATATCATCGACATTGAGACCTCTTTTAACGCTCTGCTGGGTCAACCATGGATTCATGAACACAATATGGTTCCATCATCTCTACACCAGTGCATCAAATATTGCAAAGATGGTTAAGAAAATTGCATCAAATGAGACCTACAACTATTTTCAGTGCATGAAGTTGGTATCCATGAAGATGCTGCCTACTACCTACCTCCAAAAAGGACTATCCTCTCTCATGAAGTTATCACAAACAAAGATGAAGATTCAGAAGAATTAAAAAGAGGAGGCCATTCAACTCTGCTTCAGCGATCTTCCACCACTCCTTTACAATGAGTTGGTCGAGGTTCTTTTAGTTCGCACACTCGAGGTCGAGGCCGGCGACGTGGATAAGAAAGGATCAATTTAATTATTGAACGGACTAGGCCAACTATCAACATTGGTAATGAAGATAGTTCTGAAGATGAAATAATGATGACAACACAGAAGAAACCTTAGTACAAGATATCCTTAGAAGATACAGAGAAGAATGAATATGAAGCAATGTTTGATCGGATAAACCACCATGTGAATGCTATGACCCTTAATTCGATTCTCTCTAAAAAGGTCGTAAGTTTAGAGGTTAAGGAAGTCCATAGAGTTGGTTCAAAGCCGATCAAATTTTACCGTGCTTCTACCTCTACTGAGCTTGAAAAACATGTAAATTTGGATGCTGATCCTAATGAATTAATGGAATTTCCTTTTGGTTACTTTTCGCCTTGTGTTCAATAGTTAATTCAATAGGGACACTTACCAAAACAAATGAAAAAAGATAAATTTCAATTTTTTAAAAGATTATGGAATGGTAAAAGTCGAACTCCAAATTCAAAAGAAGGTCTCAGATTTGGTACAGTCGGACCAGTCGATGATTCTGAATTTTGCATGATTGTTACTAGTGAATCAGAGAAGGATTGCCTCAATATAGAGGATGACTCTACTAATCAACTAATAGAAGATACTCCACCAAAATTTGAGGAAGAAATTAAATCTACCTTTGATGAATTGAAAGAGATTAACCTCGGGACTGAAGAACAACCCCAGCCTACATTTATAAGTTCTCTACTCAATGATGAAGAATCTTTAGAAATGATCAAACTAATAACAGGATTCAAAAATTGCTTCGCATGGAGCTACAATGATATGTCAGGAGTGTCAACAGAAGTTGCAGTCCATAAACTCGGGCTGGACAAGAATAAAACCCCAGTACAACAAGCTCCCAGGGGAATGCACCTCGAAATAGAACAACAAGTCATCACCGAGGTGAAGAAATTAATAAACACAAACTTTGTAAAAGAAGAGCAGTACCCCACATGGTTAGCTAACATTTTACCTGTTAAAAAGAAAACAGACAAATATGTGTTTGTGTCGACTTCAGAGATTTGAACAAGGCATGTCCAAAAGACGAGTTTCCACTACCCATACCAGAGATGATGGTGGATATCGCTTCAGCACAAGAAACTTTCTCCTTCATGGATGGATCATCGGGATACAACCAAATCAAGATGGCACCCGAGGATGCATCACTTATAGCCTTCAGAACACCGATTGGAATTTTCTGCTACACACTGATGTCGTTCGGCCTAAAGAACGTTAGAGCAACATATCAGCGTGCAATGATGAAGGTTTTTGACAACCTCATTCATAACCAAGTAGAATGCTACGTGGATGATTTGGTCATCAAAATTCAACAAAAAATAGATCATTTGTACAATATGAGGATCGTGTTTGAATGGTTAGGACGATATGACCTTAAAATGAATCCTTAAAGTGCACCTTTGGCGTTACCTTCGGGAAATTTCTATGATTCGTTGTCCGTCATAAAGGAATCGAGATCGACCTAGATAAAATCAAAGCTATCTTGGAAATGCCTCCTCCTAAAACCTTAAAACAACTACAATCCTTCTAGGGAAATTTGGCATATCTGACATGCTATATTTCTAGTCTCTCAGGTAGGCGTCAGCCTTTCTCGGCATTAATTAAAAAGGATGTCAAATTCATTTAGGAAGAGAAATGTCAGTGGGCCTTTAAGGACGTTAAATAATATTTAATGACACCTCCTGACTTGGCAGCCCCTATCTCAAGGAAACCATTGTTAATTTATACCGCGGCTTTAGATGACTCTCTTGGAGCCCTCTTAGCCCAAATTAATGATGTGGGTAAAGAAAATGCACTCTACTACTTGAGTCGTTGCATCATACCGATAGAAATAAGGTATCCACCTATTGAGAAGCATTACCTGGCATTAATTTTCACCGCTCAAAAGCTTAGCCATTACATGATTTCTCATAAGATTACCCTAATCTCGAAAGTTAATCTGTTGGAATATCTGATGACCCGAACAACACTCTCCAGACGTCTAGCAAGATGGTCAATGATCTTATTGCAATTTGATATAACTTTTTTTACCCTCCGTGATATCAAGGGACAGATACTAGCAGACTTTCTTGTTGCTCACCCACTGTGAGCTGGGTCCTCTCTCAACGACAAGTTACCAGATGAACAAATACTACAAATAGAATTTTCCAGTGTGCAACGCTAGAAAATGTACTTCGATGGCGCTTTGTCAGCCAAAAAAGACAAAGGATCAGACACAATTATACCAGGTAAAGCAAGGATTGGTTTGATCTTTATCACGCCAGATAAGGGTATGTTGAGGTTTTCATACCACCTCATAGAACCGTGCACCAACAATGAAGCAGAATATGAAGCTTTAATCACCGGATCGGAAGTGGCTCAATGGATATAATGAACATTGCCATTTATGGCGACTTTCAACTTGTCATCCAACAAGTCGCCGGACAATACAAAATTTTGAAACCAAGATTAGCAGAATACCATCAGTACATGATGAAGCTCTTGAAGCAGATTCCTGATGTGACTTTCTACTGGATTCCTAGGGGAGATAATGCCCATGCTGATGATTTATCAAAACTCGCTAAGGAAATGACATGTCCCCCAGAGGATTCCATTGAAATCACAGTGCAAGAAAGATGAGTCTTATCTCAGATCAACCTTGAAACTCTACACAAGCTAGGAAAAGAAGAAGCAATAAATACAGTTGCAGACATCAACGAAGATTGGCGCAAGCCATTAATATAATATTTGCATACTAGAAAGTTGTCAGAAGACAATTTTGAGGCACACCACATCACAAGAAAGGCTATGTCTTATGCCCTGGTGGGAAACGTTCTATACAGAAGATAATTCGACCAGATGTGGCTATGGTGTTTGAGCAGAGCCGAAGCACAGAATATTGTCAAAGAGGTACATACTGGATTGTGTGAAGCTCACTAGTCAGGGTCGAAAATGAAAATGAATATCAAAAGACTCGGGTATTATTGGCCAGCATGGATATCTGACTGCATGGATACAGCCAGAAAATGTCACCAATGCCAAGTGCATGGGGTGGTCTTACACCAGCCTCCGAATGTGCTACACCCAACTGTTTCCTCATGGCCATTCAAGTGTTGGGGCACAGACATAATAGGTCTGATAGACCCTCCATCTTCCAAAGGACACAAGTTTATACTGGGCACTACATATTACTTCTCCAAATCGGTAGAGGCAGTACCGTTGCGTGAGGTTACGACACAACACATCCTTCAATTTTTCAAAAGCCAAATTGTCACTGTTTCGGAGTACCGCGAAGAATAATTTCCGACAATGGGACAACTTTTAGAATCACAAAGATCAACAATTTTGTCAAAAGACATGGGATAAATTGGAGATACTCTACGATTTACTATCTTAGAGAAAATGGTTTGGCTGATGCCTTCAACAAAACACTGGTACTGATTTTGAAGAAAATACTGGATGAAAATAAAAGGGATTGGAACAACAAACTATTAGAAGCCTTGTGGGCCTACCAGAAGACTTTCAGGACTCCCACTCAGTGTACACCCTATATGCTCATATATGGGTCCGAGGTCGTGCTACCGCTAGAAATTCAGACACCATCCCTTAGAGTTGTTGTTGCCAACCAACTCACAACAGAAGAAAGTGTGAAACTCAAATTTGAAGAATTGGAAAGTCTTGAGGGAAAACAACTAGAAGCACAACAACATTTGGAGTTTTACCAAGCAAGGATGGTACAAGCCCATGACAAATTGGTCCGCCCAAGGACATTTAAAGTTGGTGACCTCTTACTTGATGTCAAAAGGCCTATTCTTGCATTCCACAAAATAGGTGGAAAACTCGAGCCAACTTGAAAGGGACCATTTGTCGTTGAAAAGGTCTACGCAGGAGGAGCCTACCAGTTAGTGGACTTCAAGGGCGAAAGACCCATGTTATCAATAAATGGACTATACCTGAAAACCTATTATGCAACTTATTACCGGTTGAATTTGCTTGCTTTGAAACTTTGATTTTTTCGGGTTATCTATATGGCCAAATGTCTATGACTGTGTACAAATTTTGTAATTAACCTCAATATAATGAAAATTATGAGAAAAAGTTTGAACTTCAAATTTTCTCCTTTCCACTTTCGAACTCAATATTCCACTAAATTAAACAAAATTTGTACATAAATAAACAATTCATTTCACTAGAGTAAACTAAAATTTACTTTAAGAAATAATTTCTTTTGTTCTTGTTCATACCAAGTTTCGGCCCATTGACATTTTTCCCGTCGTCTGCAGAAAAATGTCAGGACAGAGGTTGATCATTGCTTTCATGGATGACTGGAGCCTCGCACAGAATGAGAAAATGGCGCCGCGGGGCAGTACCATAGACTTCAACAAGGACTTTAACCAAGTCTACATGGACTACGAAGGTCCTCTCATGAATGTAGTCAGCTGCAGAGAAAAAGAGGGTTTGCCTTTATTACTGAAGGTGACCGCCAAAGATAATGCATCACATAAAGGTAAGAACATGATAATAGAGCAAGATCCAATGGAGGGGCCCAGCCTCCTGCCATTCATTATAGCTACACTAGATGGAGGCCTAGTAGCCGCCAATAACGAATGACTGTCAGATGCTTCGCTTAGCAGGACGCAACGCAGAAATGCCAGCCGCAGAAAATAGAGAGCTTTTCTACAAGAAGAAGATAGACGTCAGAGAGAAACAAACAATTTACTCACCTTTATTCCTGAGGGGCATATCTAAGAGCCAGACATGAAAAAAACTTCTTCCAACCTACCCGCTACAAATGAAGAACTAGGGTTCATCACAGAGCCAGAGACACCTTCAGCTTCAGATGCCTTCTGCACGGGTTGCCCAAAGTGCAAAGCCGAGATACCTACAGGGATATCAGCCATAGGGGCATTCGTAGAGTGCCTGGATTGCAATGTTCTACATTTACGACGCTTCGGTACATTGGAAGAGTGTACCTCCACCACCGATGGATCTCATACTCTAAATTTTCTAATGGATGAGCCATACGTCCCACTGGGGATAGGTCAGTATATACCATGGGGCCTAGGGTCATACATCTCTATAGATGTCGAATCTCAGGTTCCAGGTCAGCCACCGCTAGTTTCGGTTCCTGCCAATGTTCAGATGGAATGCTCGCGACAGTTACCAACTTCTAGTATGATGGAGTACTACAAAATAAGCAAGATGAACAAAAGAGAACTTGAATCCTATGAGGAAGTCCAAGGAAGATTCGTGAACATACTAGAAGGCCTGGAGCTGTATACCAGGGTCTTCTCCAAGAGTGATGAAAGAAGCATTCTTGACTGCATCTTTGATTTGAGAGATAGAGGCCGAGCAGGCCTTCTCATGGAAAGAACATACTCTGAGTGGAAGAAATAGAAGAGATAAAAGGAAGAATCACCATTCAGTGCGGCTACTGTTATAATTTTTCAAACGACAGACAAGGAAATCCGTCGGGATCCTCAGACACGACCAGGTAGATCCACTATCTCCTATAATAAAGTGGATGATCAAGAGGATGGTCAAATGAAACTTACAGCCAGCCACCTACATCCCAAATAGTTACATCATCAACATCTATGACGAGCAAGATTGCATCTCCCCATCGAGACCACCACGATTTTGTGAGGCCCTTCTACACAGTCTCATTCATAAGCAAAAGCAATATAGTATTTGGGAAAGAGATTGATATTGTTGGCCCTAGCGAGTTGAGAGGAACCATAGAGATTCTGTTGTCAGTTTGTTTAGTTTTGATCCTGAAAGGAAAAGGGGCAGATGTTGCTAAGAACTGCATTGCAGGGGTGCGACACTGTAGGGTGTCCGTAAGCTTCCATAGAATGGACAACAACAAAGTATTATATGGATTCCAGCCAGACTCGGATCTAGAAGAACTACTACCATATGAGCTATGAGAGGATTATACCTCTAAGCACATGCAAAGGGAACTCTTATTCTAGAGCATGACTTAGAAGGTCTGCTCAATCAGGAGCTCATCATACCTAATACAGAGGGTTAGAGGGTTCACATTTTTTTACAGCAACATGATATGTTCCACACATACTCAGCCTACAATGTATACATGGCATGAGAAGTTTTGAACGTACTTTGATATGGACTATATATTGTACCTTTTTGAGGTGTCAGCTAATATTTGATCTGTGGCATCTTGACTAGAGTAGATTAATGGATATTTCTCTCAGAAATGTGCATTTTTGTCAATTGCCTTTTTGTGCAACGGATGGAAGGCACCAACCACGCGTTGGAAAAGAATTTCAATGAATGAAGAACGAAACAACGAACCTTTATCTATAAAATAAAGTTCAAATAAAAATAATTACAAATGATCAAACAACAAATCAAATTTCTTTTGAAAATCAACCAACTAAAATTAAAATCTTAAAGACATATTTTGAAAAAAAAGAAAAAAATTAAATGTGATAAAAAGAACAAGAAAAGAAAATGAACCTGTTGAGTGGATTCTCTCGGTTTTGGAGTTTCTTACTCTTTTTGTGCGCAGCACAACTATATTTATCTGCATTAATTCTCTTCACATCCCCATAGAATTTCACAATCTGCACAAAGCCTCACAAAACTCTAAAAACCTTATTTAACAAAATCAACCTCTTCACATAACACATTTTTGCAAATCCAGCACAATAAACTCTTTTGAGAATTATCCCTATATTTCAATTCTCACATTTTCAAATCAGTCCTATGTTTCTGATTCTCTATATTCGAGGTCGGTCCCTAATTTTTTACTCTCTTTTCGAGATTGTTACCTAAATTTCAATTCTCATTTCCAAATAAGTACCTAAATTCTGAGTTCTTCACATATTTTCATATTCTATTAACATATTCACCACGAATTTACATGTTTGAACCTATCTATTTTCTGCATAAGGAGAGATATTTTCTCCATCACCTCTTAGGTTGGATGTGAGTCCCAGTGCTTTCCTTCCTAACGTGATCTATATATTTTCCCGCTACCACTTGAGTTAGATGTGAGTCCTAGAGTTTTCCTCCTCGATGTAACATTAATTTCCCTCATCACCGCTTGGGTTGGATTTGAGTCCCGATGCTTTCCCTTCTAACGTGATCCATATATTTTCCCATTACCACTTGATTTGGATGTGAGTCCCAAAGCTTTCCTCCTCAATGTAGAAGATATTTTCCTCGTCACCACTTACGTTGAATGTGAGTCCCAGTGCTTTCCTTTCTAACGTGATCGATATATTTTTTTCGCTACCACTTGAGTTGGATGTGAGTCCCAGAGCTTTCCTCCTCAATGTAGCAGATACTTTTCTCATCACCTCTTAGGTTGGATGTGAGTCCCAGTGCTTTCCTTTCTAATGTGATTGATGTATTTTCCCACTATCACTTGAGTTGGATGTGGGTCCCAGAGCTTTCCTCCTCAATGTAGCAAATATTTTCCTCGTCACCGCTTGGGTTGGATGTGAGCTCCGGTGCTTTCCTTCCTAACATGATCGACATATTTTTCGCTACCACTTGAGTTGGATGTGAGTCCCAGCATTTTCCTCCTCAATGTAGCAAATATTGTCCTCATCACCTCCTAGGTTAGATGTGAGTCCCAGTGCTTTCTTTCCTAACGTGATCCATATATTTTCCCACTACCACTTGAGATGGATTTGAGTCCCAGAGCTTTCTTCCTCATTGTAGCAGATATTTTCCTTGTCATCGCTTAGGTTGGATGTGAGTCCCGATGCTTTCCTTCCTAACGTGATCCATATATTTTCCTGCTACCACTTAAATTGGATGTGAGTCCCAGAGCCTTCCTCCTTAATGTAGCAGATATTTTCCTCATCACCTCTTAGGTTGAATGTGAGTCCCAGTGCTTCCTTTCTTAACACGATTGATATATTTTCCCGCTACCCCTTGAGTTCGATGTGAGTCCCAGAGCCTTCATCCTCAATGTAGCAGATATTTTCCTCATCACCTCTTAGATTGGATGTGAGTCCCAGTGCTTTCCTTCCTAACGGGATCCATATATTTTCCCGCTACCACTTGAATTGGATGTGAGTCCCAGAGCCTTCCTCCTCAATGTAGCAGATATTTTCCTCATCAACTCTTAGGTTGGATGTGAGTCCCAGTGCTTCCCTTCCCAACGAGATCGAGATATTTTCCCGCTACCTCTTGAGTTGGATGTGAGTGCAGAGCCTTCCCAGTGCTTTCCTTCCTAACATGACATATTTATTCTCCATGTCACATGTCAATTCAAATAAAACTCTCTAGTGGTAACTCAAATTGGTACAATCCTTTCTTTCTAGCATAATATCCTTAATGGTTATCATGTCTACACTATTGTTGCCCTTTTTAGTCAGATGTGAGCCTCTGTGCTTTCCATCTCGATTCGATCCTCCCACACAATCCTGTTCTCATCTTTTAAAATCAGTTTTAAGACCACTTTAAATGGATTAGGTCATCTGATTCTCATTTCAGGATTGATACCCAAATTTCAATTCCCACCTTCGGGTCAGCACTTAACTATTGATTCCCATCCTTTATAAATACCTGAAATTTCATAACTCAAAATTCACTCTCCGATCCCCAACGAGAGTCCCTATTCCTTGATTTGAATTAGACGATCACCTGCTAATTCCCCAGTAGAAGCAGATCACACACACAACTCTACACATACTGCCAGGTCTGTTGACTTAGGAGTTTGTATTGGTTTTGTTGATCTTGTCGGACAACGCCAATACGCGCGATGTGCTTGCCCAACACAACACACCTATTGGGGGTCCATTTGTAGACCTCACTTTTGGTTAAGGTTTAGTTTTCCTCTTTACTAGCCTAAGGTCTAGCCATAGGACTTTCTTATTGAATATTCTTAGAAAACTAGAACATGAACCCTCACCAATAGAAATTCTACACTCCTCTTTACTCAACTTGAAGTTCCACATATTGGTCCTAACCTCTAGCACTTAGTAGGTGGGCTCATTATGAAGGAGCTCAAGGAGAGTAACCCCTAGGAGTGCTGGACCTTAGGGTTGACCCTAGTGTTAGTCTAGGGCTTAAGGCACAAACTTGCGCTCACAATCACTCACAACCCTAAAGCTTTTAAGCTTTGGTCCCTTGATACTTATGGGAAACTCATGTAGGTGGTCCCGTAATACCACTAGCCCTAGGCTACAGTTTAGCTAAGACCACTACATAGAGGACCCAAAATGAGGTTTTTATTGGTCCATGGCTTATTGATGGTGGTTGGCACTCCAACTCTACCAAGATATCCAACCTATCCTTCTGCCCCTAAATTCCCCCAAATTACCTAGATACCCTTGGGACCCCAAGTTTGGCCAAATTTACCAAAAACAACCAAGTTAGTTCAAAAACCATTTTAAACACCTTGAAAACACCCAAACTACCCATAATCACAAAAATTGGCGAAATTACCAAAATGCCCCCTCCTTAGCCCAAAATCTCAAAAATTCCAAAAAATCTCAAAAATTCCCCAAATGTCCTAAATAATCCTAATTTCATTTTTCTCAACTACTATATGAACCAATTTGGCCAATTTGACCATCTTTGATTAGAACCCCCAAATTGTTCTTTAAAGGCCATATTTTCCCCAAATCACTTCAAATGTTTATAAAGTTGGTCTCAATTTACCCCAATTTTAATTCTAAACTCAAATTCACTCTTGATATGACCAACATAGAGCAAATACAAGCCCAATTAGGACAAAAATTTGGCTAAGCGTTCCAACAACCCTAACTTGCCTCTTTAAGGGTCTTGACCCACATAATCTTCAAAATTAAATTACAAATGATTATGATCTTACTCTTAGGGATAATTGATAGATCATTTTTCATTGAGCATTAGGGTGCTCATATGATGAATTAATAAGCAACATAATAAGTTTAAATGAGCTCGAGCTTTTTCACCACGTGATAAGAGGGAAGCATGGACCTGCTTCTTCCTCTTAACCTGTTAGATACCTCGGAGAGCTACTAAGCTTAATATGTTTTGCTTGACAAATATTATCCTTAATCAAATTAATAAGGACCCACCAAGATATGACCTAGGGTTAGGTAGGTCGTCAAAATTTTACTTCCTTGTTCCATATAAACTGTCTTAATATGCCTTTTAACTTTCAGGTGGTGGAATGAGAAGACTCATCAGGTACGATTTTATAGTTTTCAGCATTGTCTTTCTTGTACTTTTATGCTATACTTTTGTACTTATACAAACTTTCATGTTAAACCACAATGTTACCCTGCATGAAAACTAAAACTATCATGATAGCCACAAAACCAAAATCAAAATTAAAACTAAAATCAACTAAGATAAAATTCACCGCCACAACATTCAAAATATAAAAAAAACCAAAATTTAATCACAAACATCACACAAAACTACAACTGCAACTAAATTAAGATGTCTCTATTGGATGATCGGTATTTCCTCATAGGCGGTAACCTACGGTTGCTAAGGAGGCTTCCCACGGTCTAAATGAAATTATGGAACTCATTAAGTTGTCTAGTAAGCTCATTTGGACTAAGTCAATCTACTAAAAATAGTGGTGTCGGAATGAGGGAGCCGTAGGATTCTAAACGGTGTCGCTCTAATCAACTTTAACATGCCCCCATAAAATTTAAAGAACTTCAACCACATGGCCACTTGATTTGACATCATAACTTGACACATTAGAAAACTCAAACTCATCGTGGCGAGGAGCTTGGAGCTAGCATGGTGGGCAACACTGTCATCTTCAATAGCAAAACCTATCTTCCCCAGTTAAACCAACCTTCCTTCCTTAGACATAAACAACTAAGCCATAGAACTTCGAGGTTACTTGATTATGCAACGTAAATCCTCACCTTATCTTTAGGCCTTTGTATAGCCATGCTATACAATATAAGCCCTAACTTGTCTTGGGACTCCAAGGTTGTCGTCCGTCACGACCTAAATCCTCACATCTTCCAGGTTATTTGTGTGATTGTTTTGCACGAATGTAAGCCCTAACTAATAAAATTGACAGGATGAAACACCTAAAAATTTCTCCTCAAAAATGAAGCCAAACATTAGGATAGCTTGAGAAGTCACCGTGGTTCTCCTCTGGATCCATGAAATCCCCTAGTTCTTCCTTCTTTGGACTTTACAACAAAATGTTCCAAATTTGAACCAACCCCCTTTGCACACCTTTTTGTGTGATCTCATTGAAAAGGCCTACCCTTTGAACCTCCTTGAAGATAATATTTCTTGATTTTTATCGAGAGTCTTCTTAGATGACTTTGTTCATTTAAGATGTAATTAAGTATAGGGGCTTGCCCTTATAGGAAGCATGTCCGAACCCAGCTTAATATAAACCATATTTAACTCTTTATATTAAATAGGGGAACTTGTTGGCAAATATAAAGGTTTTGCAGACCAAACGGGTATGATATATTCCTTATTTTAATTGATTGAGCCTCATCCTCAAGCCTTATGTTTATATCTTTCGGGATGGATACGAGATTTGAGATAAAACCCTCTTTCATTTAAACTATGAAAAATATGGGGTAAGTTTGATTTCATATTTTTCTAAAACTAAATATATATATGTAAATTTAAACGTCCTTTCAAAGCGGGCGATGAGATTTTGATTTCGGTAACCGAGAGCTTCTTACGGCCAACTCCTCCAACCAAAAATATTACCGACATCACCAAAAATTCAAATTAACTCTTCCAAATCCATCCATGACCTTAGAGAATAAGAGTCCAATCAAAATTGGCTCCTCCCATTAACTCTTCAATGAAGCTGTGAGCCCATTTAAGTGAATTCATACTCCCACTTAATTTCACTTCAAATTGAGCATACTAGGATCTTCAAAAGGATTTGGAAATTGTTCTAGACAAACTTGATTGAAGCTTCACTTCGTCAAGCTAAGGTATGGCCATTTTAACCTAAATCGTGCTTGGCTTTGGTTCTTCATGAAACGAACCAATTCACAACCCATATATCACCGTATGGATGTGTTTGCCCTCTCACGATGAAGCTCTAGGAACAAATTTCACTCAATTCCATGAAGAATCGATTGAAATATTGTCCATAGATTAAGGACGATTCTAGGCTTATCATCCCCCTAGGACAATGAACCGATGTCGTTCATTTCCGTGTATCTGAAATGAACGGCTCTGATTTAGTCGGACAGCAAATCCATCTATCAGAATCAGGCTTAACCGTTCGCCACATAAGCTGCCACGGGTAAATCCCTATCAATTACGCATTGCTGTGTGTGAGTTCAACGATTTTGAGGGATGAGTCAGCTGCCACGTGTAATTTCCTTCAAGTAGGAAATTGAATAAATATAGAAAATACCCAAAACTTTAAAAATTCATATCTTTTCAGATAAAAAATCACAAAATAATATAAAATAACCCTCAAACTCAGAGAGGTTAAGAGAAAATTATGTAACCAAAATAAGGAATTAATGATTTATATTTAATTTTTAATTATTTAATTGCTTTTTGGAGTAATTTAATTATTAAAAATTAATTATAAATCAAAAAATTCTGAAATTATTAAAAAATGTTGGTTTCATTCTTAAGAACATTCTGTGATTTTTCAAAGGGTTGAAAAAGTCTCTGGATTAAGTTCACCTATTTTTCATGAAACTTTGTAATCATCGTTTTAAAAATAGTTGCAAAAATAAAAAAGAAGAAATTAAATTGGAAATTGGCCAGAAAATTTAAGGTGACCTGCTTAAACTTTAAAATGAGAAAAGTTAGCCTTTTGAAATATTAAAATGACATCCTTGCTTTTAGGGTTAAAATTATGAATTATAAATTTATATTAAAAAACCCTAAAATCCTTTAATCCTACATGCTTATTTTAAATCATTCTACTTAGCCCAATTTACATTAGGTTTAACTTAACAAACCTAAATTAGAGGCTAAACCTTAACAAAACCATAAAACCTAATTAGGTTTAACCTCTAATTAAACCTAATTAATCACTTAAACCTTACCCATTTTAGGTTTAATTACCCTTTAAACCTAATTAGACTTGACCTTAATTATGTTTAATTAATAAATTAAAACTTACTAATGATGCATAATAAAATAAACATTTTTAGATCTATATTTTATACGCATTTTTGGCGATATTGCGCTATAAAGGAAGATATGTTTCATCTTTTATTATAAGTTGATGATTTTCAGCACTTGAAGTAAAAAGGAAGCAAAAAGAATGGAATTTGACATCAAAATGGGGTTTTGGAGAGAAATATTCAGCGCCGACGGCGCCAGCATGAAGGAAAGAGTCCAGAGCAGTAGGGGAACCAACGGCTCCAGACTGGACGCCGACAGTGCCATTTAACAGAGAGCACAGATCCTTGGATACTTAATGCTTATGCACAGTATAGCAATAGTTCTGATGGTATTTTTCACTTATGTTTCCTTATTTTGCAACAAAACCAAAAACTTGATTATGAAGAAAAATAAGAATTTAACTTTTTAATTTATATGTATTTATATTAGGATACTACACAAGTATATGTATCGTTATCGAGTAATATAGAACTTTTTGATTAAGACCTGAATATTGAAACCACAAAGAATATTATGCAATAAGCACTTTTTCGAAAGTTTTTCTATTTTTAAAAAGTTGAATACTTAAAATAAAAATGATTTTTGTAGGAATTTAAAATTTAAATATTTTTTTTATTTTTGATATTTTAATGAAACAGCAACAACTAAAAGGTAACTAAAGTTTTTGTAGAAGAAAAGTATTTAATATGAAAATATCTTTTTGCTTATCATGAATCAATAATAAGTATAGGAATTCTATTGTAAAAGTATGCAAATTGTGTTGTGTCAAATATGAGCAATAATATTCTTTACCCTTACTATAGATGCTATAAAGAACATTGGCTAATTTAAAGTTTGAATAGTTTTGAAGACCGACTAGGTAGGGAAGATACTAGCTCTCACTCTAGAGTTCCCTCGATTCCCTCCACCAAGGGACTAACTTTCTCGTATCTTAACCTAAAATAATAAACCAAGTTGGGGGCTTTAACCTGTCACTTTAAAGTCCTCTCACTTTACACCCATCAATGAATATTTTCCTATTTATTTGCACTCAATCATATGAATTACAACCTCATTCATACAACCTCATGTGATTCTTTCTAGTTATTAACTAAGACAATACCAGCCCGGTTCTTACTTGTTCTCACAACAAATTTTAACATCTGGATTGGCCAAATCAAGAAGTAAATGAAGTGCATAGATTTAAATCATCACAACTTCTTCCAACATTAAAGATAAATAATCTCCACAACTTCCATCCAAAACTTAATTACTTATCATTTTAAGAAGAATGATAAAGAAAACTTCTCAGAATCCAAGAAGAAAACAAAACCACACTTTAGTTTAAAAGAAGAAATCATTGTCAAACCAACAACAAGTCTTAATTAGAACCAAAAGTAGTTTAAAACAAAAAGATAAAAACTTATCTCAAGTCCTCCACCAAACTCTTGAAGTTCCTTTGAAACTCTTCTCTTATACAATCACTCAAAAAAAAATAATAAAAAGGTTAAAGTAAATAAAAAGTGTTTCCTAAAAATCTCTCCGAACTAACTCCCCAGAAAAGAACTTTCAAAACTTGTCAATATTTTCAGGACTCCACACCTTTTCGGACCTTTTTAGGACTCTTTTCTAAGTCCTCCCTTCTTTCTTTTATAGTTTTTCAAGAGGTGCCTTGGCATCTCTTCAAAATGTGTCTTGATTCGATATATTTGACCAAGCGATGCATCCTTTCATGATAATTTTCGTTCATGGTGGTTACAACCACCTATTAAGCCAATGGGTCCCTCAAAAACTTCTTTGAAATTCATGAAAATAGATTTTACTCGTCTAGTAACTGCCACTGGTGCTTAAGCACGACGTCTCGGCACTTAGGCGCATCCTTCCCTTTTTAACTGGCGCTTAGGCGCCAAAACTCTTTTGCACAATTTTTTACCTTTTTGCTCCTAATTTGATCATTTTTCACTCCTTTAAGCATTTTTTAATTTTTACTTGTATCTGTAAGAAAAACACAAAAATTCCTTCCATTAAAGCGCAATATCTCAAAAATAGGTATAAAAATGTGTCTAAAAACACTATATATTTTAGGTGCATCATAATCCCCCGAACTTAAAATGTTACTTGTCCTTAAGTGACACTTCAATCTTCAAAAATCAAATATGTATGGTATGTATATGAGTTTCTTTAAGAGTTACTAAAATTTAGACTTAGAAATATAGTAGTCCAATTTAGAAAAAATAATTAGTAAATGAGACCAACTTAAAGTTTGAAAATTTTTAATTTTAAGAACAATGAAAATATTAGTTTCTATCTAATTCACAAATATTATAAGTTCTCTAAATTTAGATTTTAGTTCTTTTATTTTCTCTACTTAAAAATTTTCTTAAAAATCAATTTTACTTACTATATTATATTTATAAGCTTAAGATTTTATCAAGTCTTATACTTTAAAAAGATCAAATGTAGAACCAATTTTTGATTAGGCACTAATTCTCAATCTTCTCCTCTCTTACATTTCTTTTTGTTTCTTTTCTTTTTCTTTTCTTTTTCTTTTTCTTTTGTTTTTTTTTTCTTTTTCTTTTTCTTTTTCAGGCAAGGATTACTATATTTGGATAGGCCTTTAATGATTTTGAATACCACTTCTCTTTTCTTAAAGTAAGTCTTGATATAAAACTTTTACTTATAGATTTAATAATAGTTTTGAAAATCATTTTAATAAAAGAAATTGATGTATTAATAATAAAATTCTAAGTTATCTAAATTTTTCTTACTAAAGATAGTCACTTATATTAATCATTTTCTATACTAAAAATTTTTAACTTAAAGTTTTTCTTTATTACTTAAAATTTTAACTAAATTTTCTTACTCATTTCTAAACTCAAATTTTACTTCCCTAATATAACTTCATATACGTAGACAATTTTTCTTTTAAAATTAAATTCACTTGTAGTACATTTGAGAATAAATAAAATTCTAGTTTCGAAAATATTTTTCATCCCCCCAAACTTAATTTTTTAACAGATTAAATAGTTTAGCATCAGATAATTATATAGGCAGGAAATGAAAATTGAAATAATATGCTAACAGGAATTTTAACATCTTAATTATACAAGTATAAAATTAAAGACAGAAGTAAAATTAATTTTTGATCAATTTTTTAATTATATTTTATTTTAGTTTAACTTGTACAGATTCAAATTGACTTCTAAATAGTGGGTATAAAAGCAAACAACACACTAAGAAGATAAAAGAAAAATGCAGGGCAACAATTTCTGAATTTCAAGTTTAAGATCTAAGCTAGCAAGATTTTCTTTTATAAGAGATATGAAATTAAGTTAAGTTCTAAACTAACTAAATCACAATACTAAACACAAAACAACAACCACTATCCTAAAATTTTAAAAACAAAATACTATCTAACACAATAATCACAACAACAACATAACATAAAAATTCAAAACACAATATAGAACATAGTCCCAAAAAAACACACAGATGCAAATGTAGCAGGCTCAGACCACATAGTTCACATCATATTGCAACCATAAAATGATTCTCAGCTTTACCCTTCATCCTCAGAATCACCGCTGTACCATTTTTTTGCACACTCATAATCAGGATATCAAGGATATGCAGGAAATTGCACACCTGGTTCACCTCTAATCAAACTTTCCAAAGATGAATGGAATTTCTCCTCATAATCACTCTTCCTTCTATTTTAACTATTAGTACGATCTGCAAAATGCTCTAAATTTTGTACCTTATCAGCGGTAAAATTGATATTGTCCATCATCTTCAGCAATAACTCATCCTGAGTCTTGGTATCACCTCCAGATGTAGAAGCACGAGAAATAGATGGTTGTGATGAAGATGCAGCAGAGGTAGATGCAGCAGACTCCTCTAATCCATAACTTCTGACAAATCTTCATCTCCAGCCAAAAATTGAATGCTCAAAATAAGTCTTCACATTAACCTTTTTGATGGGCTTTAGAGGTAACAAAACTTCCTCCCAACTATCATACTTCACTCCAGCCTGCTTGCATGATAAAAATATCAAGGAAGCAAATCCCATACCTGCAGTAGTAGTAGCAGCAGCTGAACTGATGATAGTGTGACAGATCAAAGACCCTATGTTGATGGCCTTTCCCTCCTGAATATAATAATTCAACATTGCTCTCTCTCTGGTCACTTCAGAGAGATGATTGGTCGGAAGCAGACGAGCATAAATGAAATAATGTCAGACCTTCGAAGGTGCATATAACTTTGAAGTTGGGAAATTTACTCTCCTCTCATTGGTAATCTTCCAAAGTCCTCTCCCAATAGTCAAATATGAAATAATCTTATCTAACTCCACTTCAGTAGGACTATAATTCACATAAAAACATAAAGTCTCCGATGGTAAATGGTAAGACATGTTGATTACCTCTAGAGTAAAAGTTACCAACTTCCCACTAACCATAACTCGATCGTCTTTAGCCTCTAGGAGATTTGCATAAAACTCCCTCACAACATAAATCACTACCACGGTAGAGAAACAATAAAACTGTTCCCACTATCAGCGGACTATCAGGTCTTTTACCTCTCCACCCAGACTCTTGAAACATCTCACCTGAATCAATTTTCATTACTATAGAGTGTCACTATATCGATCCTAAGCTTTTGAACTGAAAAACTTGCTCGACTCGAATGAGCTCTTTTCTCTACTCCTTTTTATTTTTGGTGCCATTCTACAAATTTGATAAATTCCAAAAATAATTTTAAAAATCAAGTTTAAATCACTAAACTTAAATTCCAAATGCACTAACTAAACTTCCCAAGCAATTTCCAAAGATTTTTCTTCACTTTTCATCATGAATAGTAAATTTTCAAAATCTTCCAAATGTGCTTAAAATATATGGTGAAAATCCAAAATTTTTGCATATAAGTAAAGCTCTTACCTTAAGGAACTTGGATCTAGCAAATCTCACTCAATTCCACCAAGAAATCTTCAAATTCCACTTGCTCTAGCCCTCAAAATCTCAACTTTGAGTTGGAGAAGATGATAGGAGATGTTAAAAATGGTATTTTCAGACTTAGAATTCACTTTTAACCATTCGCAAACCAGTTTTTATGAACCGGCGCTTAAGCGCAGGTAAGTGGTGCTTAGGTACCTGCCTCTCAGGTTGGCTCGTGCTTAAGCGTGAGATTTGGCACTTAGGCACCAGTGCACAATTTTGGAAATTTTTAATTATAAGTAAAATGCACTATTAACCTAAGTAGACAACCCCTAAATGGACTCATAGCACTTAAATGACTATTTTTACTTCCTATAACTCCCTTCTCTCTCAAAATTCTCCAAAATAATGAATTCAATTCGAGGCTAAAATAACACAAATTTTCACAAAAAAAACTTATATTAATTCACAAATAAGTACAAACACATTTAACACTTAGTTCTCTCTCCAAATAGTCGTGGATGAGAAAATTTTCCTAAGTACAAAATACTTAACACATTTTACAATTAAACACATAAGTGACACAAACACTAAACACAATACATAAACACTAACACACTTAAAAACATGACTCCCAACACACAATTCATAATACTTAACTTAATGCCTCTCTTCAATAGAAGGAAAAAATTCTTGTATTTTAGTAGTCTCTCCAGAAATATAGAGTTGATAAAACAAACGGTGGTGATGAGCTCTAATATTATCATCTTTGATCCACTTTTACTTAAGGAACATGGCCTTATCCGCTTCCTCTATATAACTGGTATGGCTGAATTGCATCTTAAGTTGCCACCCAATATTTTCTAGATGAGCATGCAATTCAAACACCTTACTCTCTAATACAAATATAGTATTCTCCATCTTATTGATCTTCTCTGATATTCCTTCAATACTAACGACTAAGAAAGCGTTATACATCCCTTGTGCACTTTGACTATTGAACTTCTTCTTCATGGCTTCTTTCTTCTTCTTCTTCAAATTCATCTCCCATGAAGACATTCTCTCTAAATCTCTCTCTTTCTTAGACTTTTAGGGCTAAAAATAATCCGAGGTGAAATTCCTTCACAAACCCCTTCTATTTATAGGTCTAATTCCCCCTCATAACTTCTAGGCATGACTAGAAACTGCCAAGACACGTTTATTCCAACTAAATTATAGCTATACCTTCAAGAAATTGAAATTAACATATGTGATTAAACTGCCGTGCTTAAGCGTCGGATATGGCGCTTAAGAGCTAGTGCACATTTTTGCACCAGTCAACTTAACATCCAAATTCTTATTCTAACATGTCTAGGTTACTAGATAAAGTTTAAAAATTATTACTAGCACATAATAAAATCAAAAATACTACCCTAAATTTCTTAATCATACACAAAACAACAATCAAAGCAAAAACACACTGATAACTATGGGTTGCCTCCCACAAAGCGCTTGGTTCTACGTCATTAGCCTGATGTAGCCAATGCTCATTCTGGTTAACCCAACATCATTCCATCATTATATTTATGCTGATCCCCTATATAATAAGGTTTCAGTCTAGGTCCATTCACATTTAAAATTTTCTCAAAATTAGGATCTTTAATATCCATAGCTCCACAAGGATAAACTTTTATCACAACAAATGAGTCCATCCACCTAGACTTAAGTTTGCCTGGAAATAATCTTAACCTTGCATTATATAGCAAAACTTGTTGTCTTGATTGGAAATTTTTAGTAAGAATCTTTCGATCATGCCACCTTTTCAACTTTTCTTTATAAATCTTAGTACTCTCATAAGATTCATTCCTTATCTCTTCAACCTCATTTAATTGTAGCAATTTTTTCTCACCAACATCTTTTAAATTATAGTAGAACACTTTAATAGCCCATTATGCTTTATGCTCAAGTTTAACTAGTAAGTGACAAGCTTTCCCAAATATTAGCCTATATGGGGACAATCCTATAGGAGTTCTACATGCAGTCCTATAAGCCCACAAAGCATAGTCAAGTTTGACTGACCAATCCACTTTTGTTGGATTCACAGATTTTTCCATATATCTTTTAATTTTCTGATTGGATAATTCAGCCAAACCACTTGTCTGAGGATGATAAGCAGTAGCAATCCTATGATTTATATGATATTTCTTTAATAACTTCTCCGTAATGACATTTCTGAAATGACTTCCACCATCAGTAATGATAACTCTCGGCACCCCAAATCTGCAAAATATTTTTCGTTTTCAAAAATTTTGCAACACTTTGAGCATCATATCGAGGTAAAGCAACAACTTCTATCCATTTGGATACATAGTCCATTGCTAACAGAATATATAAATTTTTGAAAGATGGTATAATGGTCCCATGAAATCTAATCCTCAAACATCAAATATTTCAACTTCTAGCATAGAATTGAGGGGCATCTCATTTCTTCTAGAACTATTACCTACTATTTGACATTTATCACAAGTTTTGATATAAGCATTAACATCTCTAAAAATTGTAGACCAATAAAATCCAGATTGTAGAATTTTGTATGTTATTTTATCAACACAAAAATGTCCCCCAAAATCAGAATTATGACATTTTTGGATAATTTCATAAGTTTCTTCTAATGGTACTCATCTTCGAATGATCAAATCCTTTCCTTATTTATACGAATATGAGTCATCCCAAAAATAAGTCTTAGCTTCAGAAATAAATCTCTTCATTTGTTGGTATGTCATTCAATAGGGTTTATGATCACCAACAATATAGTTCACAATGTCGGCATACCACGGAACATGCCACTCATTTACAGTGAAAAATTTTTCATCTGAAAAATGTTCATTAATTTCTTTTTCAAAACAGAGTGGTTTGTCTAATTGAAGTCTGGACAAATGATCAACAATTTAATTTTTAGTTCCATTCCGATCTACTATTTCAAAATCAAATTCTTGTAAAAGAAGAAGCCATCCTATAAGTCTCGGTTTAATATCATTCTTTTTCATTAACTACTTAATAGCAGAATGATCTGCATGCACTATACAATGAGTTCCAATCAAATATGAGCTAAATTTATCAAAGGCATATACTATTGTTAATAACTCTTTTTCAGTTGTTGTATAATTAATTTGAGTTTCATTAAGAGTTTTACTAGCATAGTAAATAACTTTGAAAATTTTATCATACATTTGTCCTAAAACAACTCCAATAGCATAATCACTTGCATCACACATAAGTTCAAAATGTTTTTCCCAATTTGGTGAAACTATAATTAGTGCAGTGATTAATTTTTCTTTTAATGATTTAAAAACTTTTAGGCATTCCTCATCAAAATTGAAAGTTGCATCTTTCTCCAGTAAATGGCATAAAGGCTTAGCAATCTTAAAAAAGTCCACAATTTATCACCTGTAGAATCCAGCATGTCCTAAAAAACTCCTAATTTCCCTTACATTTGTTGGATAAGGTAAATTAGCGATCACTTGAATTTTAGCAGGATCTACTTCCATACCATTTTCTGATATTTGACGACCTAATATAATTCCTCCTGCTACCATAAATTGACATTTTTCTCAGTTAAGGACTAAATTTGTTTCTTCACAGCGCTTAAGAACTTTAGATAAATGCTCTAAACATGAGTCAAATGAAGTTCCAAACACTTAAAAGACATCCATAAAGACTTTAATGATAAATGTGCAAAAAGGTAAGCATGAGTCAATTGAAGTTCCAAACATAGTGAATTGGACTAACCCATGCACTATCGAAAATAGAGTAGATAATTTCAGCATCTAACCACTATAAAATTTATTTCTCAATAACCTTTTTCATAAAAGGATTTAATATCCTTTGTGGATCAGCCCTGGGTTTGCAGTTTTCTTCCAGATTAATTCTATGCATACAAATTGAACGACTAATTCCTTTAATATCAGCAATTGTCCATCCGAAGGCTTTCTTAAAATTTTTCAGAATTTTCATCGGCTTTTCTTCTTCCTCCTTGATTAACTTTGAGGAAATTACAACAGGTAAAGTAGAGGAATCTCCTAAAAAGGCATATTTTAAATGTTCAGTAAGTAATTTCAACTCAAGTTTTGGAGGTTTTTTAAGAGATGGACAAAATGATTTGTCTTTGTCTATCGTGTCCAAAATTTTAAAACTTTCTTGAACATAACTTGAATCTTCCTTAGAAAGGTTTACAAATTGATCTAATTCCTCTTCTTGCTCGTGTTCAATATCTTTTTCTTCAGATTTTTCTTCATAAATAGTCTTGAAATGGCATTTACTTAGATATCTTATAACATCCATTCTATAACATTCATCATCTTCACCTTTTGCAGGGTATTTCATTGATTTTGAAATGTTAAAAGTAACAGTTTGATCATTGACGCACATTGTTAATTCCCCTTTTTGCACATCTATCATTGCTTTTCTTGTGGCTAGGAAAGGCCTCTCTAAAATGATAGGTATCTCTTTATCTTCCTCTATATCTAGCATAATGAAATCAACATGAAAGATAAATTGATCCACATTCACCCAATCTTTTAAATATTGATAATGGCATAAGGTTAATGCTTGCACCTAAATCACATAAAGCTTTCACATAAAATCTGTCTCCTATTGCACATGGAATTATAAACCTACCAGGATCTTTTAGCTTTTCAGTAAGTTTCTTCTGAATTATAGCACTACACTCCTCACTATATGCAACAGTCTCATTATCTTCAAAATTCCTTTTTCTATTGAGAATATCCTTCATAAACTTTACATAGCTTGGCATTTGTTTTAAGGCTTCAGTAAATGGAATATTGATTATAAGCTTCTTAAATCTTTCTAGAATTTTTGAAAATTGCTTATCCAACTTCTGTTGTCGAAGTCTTTGAGGAAATGGAGGTGGTGGTTTTTCTAAATAAATTTTTGGTGGAGAAATAGGCCTTTCAAAATCTTTCGGAGCGTCCTCTTTTGATTCTTTAATTTCTTCTCTCTCAACTTCAATCTCTTTTTTAACCCTACCTTCCAACTCTCTTTCACTTCTAAGTTGTACGGCTTTAACTTGCTCTTTGTTATGGTCTTTTAGATTTGATTCAATATTACTAGGAAGTGTTTCTTGGGATCTATTACTTAATGAACTTGTGATTTGCCTAAGTTGACAATATGTCTAATTGTAGCTCCTTCACTTGGTAATTGATCACCCATTTGTAACACTACTTCTTCTATAGACAACTTCTTATCCTTAAATTATGTATTACTATTGATTCATGGAGGATAACTATGTCTATAACTATTATTCTCTTGGTTGTTCCAGTTTCCCAATGGGCCTACATTCCCCCATTGCTGATTATTACCACTTGAATTGTTATTTTAGTTAAAGTTGGAATGGTTCTTCCAACCTGGGTTATAATAATTGGAATATGGGTTATTTTTCTTATTGCTTATGGCAATCAAAGTTTATAATGATGCTTGAGAATCTACCATTTGGCCTAATGAATTCTCTTCAATCATAGAAATTGGATGAGAAAAATTCATGCCAAATTGGTCTAACTTCCTTGAAATTGCAACAACTTGATTTATTAACATAATAAATGCATCTGTTTCATGAATATTGGCTACTTTCTTTGAATTCACCCTCTTAGAAGGCCATTGAAAATTATTGGTAGTCATCTCTTCAATTAAAGTATAAGCGTCATGAAATGGTTTTGACATCAATGAACCACCAGCAGCGACATTGATAATAGATCTAAGAGAACTAATTAATCCATTATAAAAGGTTTGAATTATTAACCAATCTGGTATAGCATGGTGTCGACACTTTCTTAAGAGTTCTTTAAATCCTTCCCATGCTTCATAAATTGATTCCCTTTCAAACTGATTAAAAATTGTAATATCATTTCTAAGCTTCGTAGTTTTTTATGGTGGAAAATATTTAGCAAGGAATTTTTTGCTAAATCACTCCAAGTTCTGATAGATCCAGGTGCTAACAAATTGAACGACGTTTGGCATCATCTAAAACACCATTGTATTTAAATGTAGCACACAATTCTAAAAAATTGGTAAGATGTAAAATTGGATCTTCAATTGGTGATCCCTTAAACTGATTATTTGATACCATTTGGATAATATCAGGTTTAAGCTCAAATGAATTAGCCACTACAGTAGGTTTTTGAATACTACAATGAAGTTCATCTACTGTAGGGTTAGTGTAATCTCTTAAAGGTCTAAACTCTTGATGAATTTCAACATTTTGATTATTTTGGTTTTCCATTTCTGTAATTTTTTTAGATTTTTTTAAATTCTTAATTTTTTTGGTTTTTCTAATTTTTCTAATAGTTCTTTCTAATTCAAAATTGTAGAGCACTAGTCCTTCAGAACCTGAACTAAGCACACACTAACATAAAATAAAATAAAATAAAATAAAGCATACAAACTAAGATACAATATTTAAAGTTTAAATAACTCTTTCTAAAAATAGAAATTTACTTAGTTTAGGTTACTACGCAAGTATATGTATCGTTATCAAGTAATATAGGACATTTTGATTAAGACCTGAATATCGAACCCACTAGAAAGATTATGCAATAAGCACTTTTTAAAAAGTTTTTCTATTTTTAAAAAGATAAATACTTAAACTAAAAATAATTTTTGTAGGAATTTAAATTTTAAATATTTTTGGTATTTTTGATATTTTAACGAAACAACAATAACTAAAAGGTAGCTAAAGTTTTTATTGAAGAAAAGTATTTAATATGAAAATATTTTTCTTCTTATCATGAATCAATAATAAGTTTAGAAATTCTATTGTGGAAGTATACAAATTGTGTTGTGCCAAATAGGAGCAATAATATTCTTTACCCCTACTAGAGATGTTATAAATAACATTGGCTAATTTAAAGTTTAAATAGTTCCAAAGACCGGCTAGGCAGAGAAGATACTAGCTCTCACTCTAGAGTTCCTTTGATTACCTCCACCTGGGGGCTAAAATTCTTGTTTCAGAACCTAAAACAATAAACCAAGTTGGGAGCTTTAAAATGTCACTTTAAAGTCTTCTAACTCTACACCTATTAATGAATATTTCCCTATTTATTTGCACTCAATCATATGAATTACATTCTCATTCATACAACCACAAGTGATTCTTTCCAATTGTTGACTGAGATAATACCAGCTCGGTTCTTACATGTTATCACAACAAATTTTAACATCTGGATTGGCCAAATCAAGAAGTAAATGAAGTGCATGGTTTTAAATCATCACTACTTATTCCAACATTAAAGATCAATACTCTCCACAACTTTCATCCAAAACCTAATAACTTATCATTTTAAGGAGAAAGATAAAGAAAATTACTCAAAATCCATGGAGAAAATAAAACCACACTTTAGTTTAAAAGATGAAATCATTGTCAAACCAACAAGAAGTCTTAATTAAAACCAAAACTAGTCTAAAACAAAAAGATAAAAACTTACCTCAAGTCCTCCACCAAACTCTTAAAGTTCCTTTGAATCTCTTTTCTTTTACAATCACTCGAAACAAAAAAAATAAAAAGGGTTAAGTAAATAAAAAGTGGTTCCTGAAAATCACTCTTTTCTGACCTTTTCATAACAGAACTTGCCAATATTTTTAGAATATAACTTGCAATATTTTCTGAAAAGGGTAAGGATCAATCACTCAAAATAGAACTTTCAAAACTTGCCAATATTTTCAGGACTCCACACCATTTCGAACCTTTTCAGGACTCTTTTTTATGTCCTCTCTTCTTTCTCTTATAGTTTTCCAACTGGTGTCTTGGGATCTCTTCAAAATGTGTCTTGATTTGATGTATTTGCCTAAGAGATGCATCCTTTCATGATAATTTTTTTTCCATGGTAGTTATAACCACCTATTAAGCCAATGGGTGCCTCAAAAACCTCTTCAAAATTCGTGAAAACTGATTTCACTAGTTTAGTAACTACCACTAGCATTTAAGCGTGGGGTCTTGCCGCTTAGGCGCGGCCTTCTCTGTTTAACCAGCGCGTAAGCGCCGATTTTGGTGCTTAGGTGCCAAAACTCTTTTGCACAATTTTTCACCTTTTTGCTCCAAATTTAATCCTTTTTCACTCCTTTAAGCATTTGTTCCATTTTTACTTGTATCTGCAAGAAAAACACAAAAATAACTTCCATTAAAGCACAATATCTCAAAAATAGGTAAAAAATGTGTTTAAAAATACTATATATTTTAGGTGTATCAAGCACCAAATTAATTTTGGGCCACGGGCACCAACGTCGCCATCGCGAGCACCGGTGGCGCTGAAATTGATGTGGGGCAAAATTCTAGAAGATTTAATAAATTTAGACATTTTTTTAAGAGTTATTTGATACTCCTCTTGAAAAACCGACTTTATGCTCTATTTAGAGTGGAAATTGATCAGAAAAAGAGTCCCCTTGTGTGTCATGGAGTTTTCGTTAGTGTTACATTGTGTAGTGTGGAGAATCTAAGTGTGATTTCTCCTAAGATTTGTTGGAGAGGGAGAGAAGTGAGATATTTCTTCTTCCTTACATCTTCAAAGAGAGAATTAAGAGTCTTGTAAAGAGAGAAAGAGTCTAAGAGGAGCTACAAGGGATTTGCTTTGAGGAAGAGTTAAAGATTAGTGGTGTTTGTTTATTATTATTGTATAAACTTTCTTTTACTTATGAAATTCGTATTTTGTCATATCATTCTCATGAGATCTGAGTAGTTTTCTTTTTCTTTCTCTCCACTCTAAGATATGGTGAAATGAAGAGATAATTTGAATGTGCCAATTTTAAAACATAAAATAAAATGTTATAAATTTTTTACTCTGTTCTTAATTTACTTTTCAATTTGGCTAATTGAAACTTTAACATCTGCTGTGAAACATAGTATCTGACAAATGGAGTATGATTTTAACAACAAAGTGAGAATCACATTCAATTCCATGAAGGAGTGTTTCGTTCATGGAATTGAGTGCAAATAAATAGCAATATATATGTTACTGGGCGAAGAATTAGAGATTCTAAAGTGACAGACTAAAGTCCCCAATTTGGTCTTAGTGTTTAAGAAGAAAAGTGAGATTTAGCCTTCATGGGAAGGGAAGTGAGAGCTCTGGAGTGAGAGCCAGTATCCTCCAGGCCTAACCACAGATTTAAAGACTAAGCCTAAGATTAGCCAATGATTCTCTATAACACTTGACTGAGGATAAAGAATTAAAATTGCTTCTATTTGTCACAAGACATAGTAAAACCATTTATCTCTCATTTATCCAAAAACTCATGGTAGTGAGAAAGATGCTTTCTCATATTGTTTAACTTCGTCACAAAAACATTGTTTGGTAGTAATTGCTTAGCATTGCTTTACAGTTTTGATAGTAGTTGGTAATTTAGTTCTGACAATACCCTAAACATTTGAAATTACTGTAGTATATTTTCTTTATTATTATGAATTTCCTGATTTAAATTTCCATTACGAATTTACACCTTCCTCGTGGGATTGATATTTGGGGCTAAAACAAAAAATCCTGTAATAATTAATACATATACTTGCTTAGAATTCCAACATAAATTGCTTCAATTTCTTATTCATAAATAATGAATCAAGTTTTTGGTGTCGCTGCAAAGCGGAGTCAACTTTATTAAATTTAGAAATCTATAATTTTAGAATCAAGTTTTTGGCATTGTTGTCGGGGAGGGTAATGGTAAAATAAATATTTTTGATAAATTAGAAAATTTAGCAAAATAATAAAAAAAATAAAAATAAAAATAAATTTAAAAATATAAAATAATAATAATAAATATTTTTTTAAAATTTAAGAGTACTTTTAAGAATATTTTTTTACTCATTATATTTGTTTATGCGTAGTATTGGATCTAAAGGTTTAATACCTTATGAATCAGAATTAGAATATACAATCAGAGAAGTTCGAAAATTAAAAAAAATTAGAAATTTGAACAAAATCATGAATAACTTAGATAATCAAATAAATGAAAATCGACAAAGACCTTTAAAAAATTATGCTAATCCTATAGCAGATGAACTTCACTTGACTATTCAAAATCCTAATGTTGCTACTAATTCATTTGATCTTAAACCTGCTATTATCTAAATGGTATAAAATGATCAGTTTGGAGGAACACCTATTGAAGTTCCTAACATACATCTTGCTAGTTTTCTTGAAATTTATGCTACTTTTAAATACGATAGAGTGTCTAATGATGCAGTCAGGCTTACAATTTTTCCTTTTTCATTAAGGGACCAAATTAAAACTTGGTTAAATTCATTAGCACCTCGATCTATCAGAAATTGGGGAGAACTATCACAAAAAGTTTTAGCTAAATTTTTTCCACCCTAAAAAACTGCTAAGCTTAGGAAACGATATTACATCTTTTTATCACTTCGAAGGGGAATCAATATATGAAGCTTGGGAAAGATTTAAGGATCTCCTTAAGAGATGTCCACACCATGCTTTACTAGATTGGTTAATAATTCAAGCTTTTTACAATGGATTAGTAAAATCACTTAGATCTATTATAGATGCTGCTTCAGGTGGATCATTAATGTTAAAACCTTTTGATGAAGCATATTCTTTTATAGAAGAGATGATTACTAATAATTTTCAATAACCCTCTGAACCGGTAAATCCAACGAGAGTAGCTAGTATTCATGATTCTAATGCAATGTCTATTTTGGCATCTCAAATTGCCGCTCTATCAAATAAGATTGATCAAATTGGAGTGAGCAATTCTCAAATACCACCAATGTTAGAGGAAAATTCATTAGGATAGATATTTGATACTCAATCATCTTATTAAACTATGAATGTTATAAATAATAGAAATAATAATCCCTATTCTAATTATTATAATGCTGGATGGAAAAATCACTCTATTCTTAGTTGAAATAATTATAACAAATCGGTGAACTCCTCAGGAAATTCTAACCAAGGGAATCCTAACTATAGACCTTATTATCCTCCTGTATTTAAAAATAACTTAGAATTTAAAGAAAAGAAGTTGATTATGCAAGAAGTGATGTTGAGCATGGGAAATCAAATAGAAAATCAAGGAGCTATAATTAGGAATATTGAAAATAAATTATGACATATTGCTACTGCACTTAGTAACAGACCTTCAGGAATTCTTTCTAGCACTGTTGAAGTTAATCTAAAAGATCAAAATAAAGAGCAAACTAAATATATTCAATTACAAAGTGGAAAAGAAGTGGAGACAAGAATCTAAAAAGAAACTTAAGTTGAGAAGGAGAAGGTGGAAATTGAAAGAAACAATGATGAAAATAAACCAATAAAAATTTCATTAAACAAACAACCACCTCTGTTTCCTCAACGATTGAAGCAGAAGAATAAAGACAAACAATTTACAAAATTTTTGGAAATTGTTAAAAAGTTAATGATAAATATTAATTTCATTGAGGCTTTGAAGAAAATACCAAGTTATGTGAAATTTATGAAGGCTATATTAAACAAGAAGAGGAAGTTTGTAGATCATGAGACTATTGCACTCAGTCAAGAGTATTGCGCAATTATTCAAAAAAGCTACCTGAAAAGGTTAAAGGATCATGATAGTCTTACAATACCATGTGCTATTGGTGAGAAATTTTCTGAAAAAACCTTATGTGATCTATGAGATAGTACTAATCTTATGCTGCTATCAATTTTTAAATATTTAGATTTAGGAGAGATTTCCCCTACTACTGTAACTCTTCAATTAGCTAATCGATCAATAACTTATCCTAAAGGAGTTATAGAAGATGTATTAATGAAAGTAAAAAAATTAACTTTTCATGTAGACTTTATTGTATTAGATATGGAGGAAGATAAAGAGATTCCTATTATTTTGGGGAGACCATTCCTTGCAGTAGGGAGAGCTATGATAGATGTCAAAAAAGGAGAATTAAAAATGAGAGTCAATGTTCAAGAAGTAACATTTAATATAACAAAAGCTATGAAATATCCTGCGATAGAAAAAGATAATGAATTTTTTAGAATGGAAGTTATTGATTATCTAAGTAATGAGCGATTTAAGGGAATGTTTGAAGAAAAATTAAGGCAAGAAGAGAATTATGAGAATGAGAATGAAATTAAAAATGAGAATTTAGATTATGTTTAGGACAAATTCAAAATTTTGGACCTCTCAGAAAATGATAATAAAAATCGTATTCCTTCAAGTATTAAACTACCTGAACTTGGACTAAAAGTATTACCTGCCCATTTAAAATATGTGTTTTTAGGAGATTCATCTACATTGCCTATCATTATATCTTCCGATTTAACAGAAATTCAAGAGAAAAAGTTAGTAGAAATGTTGAGAAGATATAAAAAGGCCTTATGATGGACTTTAGTAGTTATTAAAGGAATCAGTTCTTCAATTTGTATGCAAAGAACTCTATTGGATGAGCAATATGAACCTAAAGTTAATCCTTAGAGGAGATCAAATCCGATAATGAAAGAAGTTGTTAAAAAGGAAATCTTAAAATGGTTAGATACTGGAATTATATATCCTATTTCAGATAGTGTGTGGGTAAGTCTGATCCACTGTGTTCCAATAAGAAAAGTTAACAGTTTGTGAATTTGTATAGACTATATAAATCTAAATGTAGCCAGCAGGAAACATCATTATCCTTTACCATTTCTAAACCAAATGTTGGATCGATTGGCTGGGCAAAAATATTACTGCTTTCTAGATGGATATATCAGGTATCATCAAATTCCAATTACTTCGGAGGATCAAGAAAAAATAACATTTACGAGCCCTTATATAACATTTGCTTTTTGTAGAATGTCTTTTGGACTATGTATCACACCTACAACATTTCAAAGTTATATGATGTCAATTTTTTGTAATTTAATTAAACGTGGAATGGAAGTATTTATGGATGATTTTTTTGTATTTGGAACTTCATTTGAATTATGCTTAAATAATTTAGAAAAATTTCTCGAACTATGTGAAAAAAATCAACTTAGTACTAAATTGGGAAAAATGTCAATTTATGGTTGCAGGAGGAAAGTAATTTGAGATTTCAATCGAAGAAAGTACCAAAGCTTCCAATTCTAAAAATACTTCAAGATATGAGATTTCAATCGAAGAAAGTCATTTGTTTTGACACGCAAAAATTATATGACAAAGTCATCATGAAGAAGAGACTTATCAAGGAAAGAGGCTTTCTCAATCATGGATTAAGTAATCAAAGTTCACAAATTGACAAAATCATAGTACTAAGATTTTGGGAAGTTCTATGCTATACTACAGCTGTAGTAGTTGTTCCAGCCATAAAAGAATTCTACGTTAATCTTCATGGAATTAACCAAGGAGTCGTATTCATTTGAGGTAAGGGCGTACCATTTACTCTATCACAAATTAACAATATGTTTTTATAGAAAGCATGTCAATCTATCATTATGCAAACTTTATTCCAATGAAGGATTTGATGTATGATGTATACCAATTTTTGACGGATGAAAGTGATAATTGGGAAATCAGAGATGAGGGGTAAGTTAGTTTCTCTGCTTCACTACTAAATCTGATATCTAGACAATGACATTTCTTCATCTCTATGAAACAACTCCCTACAATGAAAATAAGTAAAGTTATAGAGGAAAGTGTAATTTTAAACTATTGCATTCAAATGGGAAAATGCGTTGATGTGCGATCAATTATTTTTAAATCTATTATGGGTATTATAATGATTCAGCCTATAAATGGACTGGGGCATCCTTCAGCAATCTTCTTACTATGTAGTCAATCTCAAGTACCATCTGAAAGTTGGGAGAAAGTGTTATTACCCTTGGAGCCCATGGAGCGTATTGATGCAAACTATATTGGGAATGGAAATGAAGCATTGGACATTATCTTGGACTAATCATCACATGCTTTGACACCTTTAATGCCCTATATAGTTGGAAGTTCATAAGTTTTGGAGAAGAAAATAAAGAAGATAGAAAGAGAACTTCAGAATATCATAAATGTGATAGAAAATCTTACTTACCTTTTTGATCACATAGATTGGAGAATGAAGGAACACTTTCATTATACAAGATAGATTGAAGCAGGTTTTGTACAGATGTTCAAGAAGAAAGAATGGATCAATGAAAATTTGACTGATCAATTCCCATACCGACCATTCTACAATGTTTAAATACATTACCAGTCTATGGGAGATATTAGAGGAGGAGACTGTACTGAAGATGAAGAGGAGTAATTGAATAAGTTAGATTTTCCATTATTTAAAATTATCTATTTTTTTAATGTAATTATGTTGGATTTGCTTTGCTTTGAAAATCCTATCACTTTAATTTTTGTTATAGTTTTTTAGCATTCTAGTGTTGTGGTTTGATTTCGACGCTGGATTATAGTGTGATTTGCTTTATGTATGTGTTAGTGTGATTAAAAATCTATGTTTGTAGAAAATTAGAATTTCATATATAAAAGTTAGTTTTTTTGTTTGTCAAAATAATTGTTTGTGGACTATTTAAGGATGAATATTAATTTTAAAGAAACTTCTGATGACCACGTCTATGTTCGTGGTAAAATGGTTGAGTTCACCACGAGGAGGATTAATGAAATATCAGTTGCGAAGAGCATTTCACTGTGAGTACAACGCATTCTTTGCTACAAATGAGGCTTTGGTTGAAGTTATTTCATTTCTTACTGATGGAAGAGGAGCTTAAAAGGTGAAGGATAACGTTAAGGTAGACTTCCCTGCTTCTATGTTAAATGTAGTATCCAAGGCCTCACATTACTGTATATCTGCCAGAAGCATTTTTTAATAGAATTCTTAGGAATGAAAACAATTGAAGAAGCACTGAAATAGTTAGGGAGAGAGTGACCTTTAAAAAAATGTTGAATAGCTTGAATAACCTCAACCTTAATTTCCCCTCATGCTTTTTTGTAGAAGTCTGCAGTAAATCCATCAGGACCAGCTGATTTACTACTATTAATGGACTGCAAAGCTCTTAGAATCTCCTCCTCCTCAGGTATTTCTGTCAGCTTTAAATTGGCAGTGTACTGTTTGCTTTTAGAAAACAAATGTTTATGTATGTGGCCTCTATCAGTATTATTATCATTCATGAGGTTTTGGCAGTATAACACAGCACTTTCAGCAATCTCCTCCTCCTTCCTTAGTCAAGTTCCATTCTGGTCTTTAATACAATGAATAGTGTTGCACTTTCTTTGGTAATTAATGCAAGCATGATAAAATTTTGTGTTTCTATCCCCTTAAGTGAATTTTGTTTTGGCAACTTTTTGCTTGAGGAAATGGTCTTGCCAATTTACAACAGCCAGCACTTTCTCATTAGTCTCTAAAAGAGCAGTATCATCAGTATTTCCTTTATTGTGCTCCTCCTCCTTATCTTGCAACTCCTTTTCAGCCTTATCCACTGCCTTCATCAAATCCCCAAAAGTAGTCCAACTCCACTTTTTGAGAGCATTACCTACCTTTTTTTGCTTTTGCCACAAGCTGATGAAGGGTCAGGGTGTGACTCATTCTTCCAATTATCTTTAACAACTTGCAAGAAATCCTTGTGCTGTGACCAAACATTCAGGTATCTAAAAGCACTCTTCTGACAACTGCTCTTTGGGCCAATGGTGATCACCAAAGGCCTGTGATCAGATCCAACAAGGCTTAAATGAGTTATAGTAGTCTGCAAAAAATTTTAGATCTAGAGGTCATTGGCTAAGTCTCTATCCAGTCTTTCCTACATATTCTTCCTTCTCCATGTGAAGGCAGGTCCACTAAAACCCAGGTTAAACAGACCAGTTTTTTGGATGTTATCATTGAAATTGGATATAGTGACAGGAATAGGAGTTCTTCCCCCCCACTCCTTTCAGCAGGAGAGGAAATTCAATTGAAGTCACCTCCCACAATCCATGCTTTATCAATAGAGCCTTGAATATTCTGAAGGATCTCTTATAGATCAGTTCTAGCTGTTTTGGAGCTTCTTGCAAAAACAAAAGAAGCAAAACCACCCATTCCTTCAGTACTAATGTTCATATGCAGAATTTGCTGGTGGTTAACTAAGGTAGAGCACTTCATTTCTTTCCTGCAGAAAACCCAAATTTTGTTATTTAGGTTAGTGAAAAGATTGAAGCCAGGGAACACTTTAGTTATTTTCTTAGTGTTAATATGAACCGTATGTTCAAAAATGGCTAAGCACCAAAATTTGTATTTTTTGTTAAGGTATTTTAATCTTTTTAAAGATAAGGAATGAGCAATCCCCCTTATGTCCCAACACAGCATATTGATCATGGGGAGGGAGGGAAGGAGGAGGGTTGGGATCTAGATCTAGTCCTTCCTCCTAGATTGCTTCCTCTCCTTTGGAAGTTATGGTCTTTATTTATAGCTAACTCCTTTTCCTTTCCCTTTTTCAAGTCTTCTTGTTTGGAGCTTCTTTTCTTCCTTGTTTTTTGGATTTGCCATTCTGATTCCAATTCTTTGTTTAGTTTAGAGACCACAGCATCAGTAGAGGAGGCCTCCTCCTCTCCAGCCACATGCTCACTTGTATTCTTAAAAGACTTTATGGGATCCCTTAAAATGACTTGCACTGAAATGTTCCCACTCTCAGTTCTCCCTGTCTCAACAATCTCTCCAATTGTTTCCCCCTTCTTAGCTAAAGGGGTCTCCACTTGCTGAGCCTGGGGAGTAATTTGATTAATAGTTGGATTGTTTGTGTCTGCTATCCCAGCCACAATGAAGTTTTGTTGATAAGCTTCTTTGCTGCTATCTCTCAGAAGGTGAGTGTTTTCAGTGTTGGGTTTCAGCTGTGTGTGCGTTTTTTGTCTTCTGTTAGGTAGATTTAGCCTGTAGCATTTCTCCCTAGTATTGCGAAACACTTTACAATGTTGACAGTAATAGGGTCTTTGCTCCATGACTACTTCCTGCAAAAATCCCTTCAAGGAATCTCCAATCCAAATCCTTATAACTTCAGGTAGGGTAACATCCCTTTTCATCAGAATTCTGGCAATTGCTGGTCATGCTTTATTATATGTAGCAGCATCCACCTTCAATGGTGTGCCTAAGGTGCAGCCAATATTGAATAAAGCATTTAATTTCAAGAGATGTAAAGGCAATTTGTAGCAGCATCCACTTAAGAAGACTCTCGATAAAAATCAAGAAATATCATCTTCAAGGAATTGCAAAGGGTAGGACTCTTCAACGAAATAAAACGCAGAGGTGTGAAAGGGGATTAGTTCAAATTTGGAAAATTTTATTGTAGAATCCAAAGGAAGGAAGAACTAGGGGATGTATGGATCCAGAGGAGAACCTCGGTGACTTCCCAAGCAATCCTAATGTTTGGCTTTAGTTTTGAGGAGAAATATTTAGGTGTTTCATCCTGCCAATTTTATTAATTTAAGGCTTACATTTGTGTGAAATGATCACACAAATAGTCTGGAAGATGTGAGGATTTAGGTCGTGATAAACGACAACCTCAGAATCTTAAGACGAGTTAGGGCTTATATTGTATAGCAGGACTATGCAAAGGCCTAAAGATAAGGTGAGGATTTACATTGCATAAGGAAGCAACCTCGAAGTTCTATGGCTTTGTTGTTTAAGTCTAAGGAAGGAAGATTGGTTTAGCTGAGGAAGACAGTTTTTGCTATTGAAGATGTTCGTGCTGCCCACCATGCTAGCTCCAAGCTCCTACCGCGATGAGTTTGAATTATCTATTGTGTCAAGTTATAATATCAAATCAGGTGGCCCTATGGTTGAAGTTCTTTAAATTTTATGAGGGCATATTAAAGTTGATTAGAGCGACACTAGTTAGGATCCTACGGTTCCCTCGTTCCGGCATCACCATTTTCTATTGGATTCACTTAGTCCAAATGAGTTTATCAAACCCAACTTAATGAGTTCCATAATTTCATTTAAACGGTGGGAAGCCTCGTTAGCAACCGTAGGTTACCTCTTCCAAGGGATTCCCGATCATCCGATAGAGACATCTTAATTAAGTTAAAGTTGTGGTTTTGTATGATGTTTGTGATTGAATTTTGAGTTGTTTTATATTTTGAATGTTGTGGCGGTG